>CAJQZP010000008.1:8450000-8825000 GCA_907164705.1 Parnassius apollo
ACTATGAACGACTAAATGTGTATCTTCTTCGTGGTGTGCACCGAAGCTTTGTCATAATGCAATAGGATAAATAGGTTAATATAATAGGATGCGACTTCTTGTTCGGTTTCTAATTATTTCAAAGACACTATGCAAACAAATGGTGATTTATTACCCAACAATGTCTGTCTTTTGGTAATCAAGTGGGATTTTATAGACGGTACCTATCTGCCTTTCTTCATGTCTGCCCGAATTTTGTTTGTTCGCTGTTACCTTCGAAGACCTACAGAATACTGCTGCTTTATTTCCTGAATGTAACATAGTTGAAGGTCCGTGATCAAATTATAAAATTATTTTTTACACCAATCAAATTGAGTCCGTTTTTGTATTGGATTTTGTTGTACTGGACGTTGTGAGTTTATGAGGAATCTAGTGGTAGCAAAGTTTCCTAGCATTTAAATGTTCGCTTAAGTTTTTTTAATTTGGCTTATACCAATTATCAATAGTCAAAAATCAACTTAAAAGTAGTATTATAAATAAAATATTTGACGAAAAGTGGAGTCATTAGTTAAGATCTCTGTGGGCAATTTTTTACCAACATAGAGTGACCAATGGTTCCAAAACTTAACGGACTTGTGGGCAGACGCATAGAAGTATTCCCTCAGATTATAGTTTGTTCTATAATAATCTGAGAGCAATATAAAACCCAATGAAGTCACAAAACAGAACTGGAAAAAGAGGTTGAGACTAGATATTCTTTTTCTTTACAACGATTAGTATTTATTTTAATATTTATTTAATTAATTAATATTTTAATAATTTAATAGTTATGAATTTTGTCATACTTTTACAAATTCATAATTCCGAAAAAAATTTCTTTATCGTAAAATTTCGTGGGAACTATTTTATTCATATTTTATCAAATAATATAAAAAATATCCCGTTATAAAATAAAAATTCTTTGCAATTGAAAAAAAATCGGTTATGTAATATGGCACATTCCAGTCGTTCCATGGCAACATGAATTTATAACATCAGTAGGAAAAATTGAAGAAAATTGCACTAAAAAAATTGAGGTGGAATAGTTTTCGTTTCTCATGCGCGGACTCCCCTGGGCAATGCGGTTTTGGGGTCTTTTTTGATGAATATGATATTTATGTTACAGTAACAGCTCTGTATATGTTATATTAATAGATATTTTATAAAAAGCATAAGCTGATTTCTTGTAATTACCCAAATTCAAGGTGGCAATATGTCAGCCACTCAGTCAGTCAGTCTTTCATTCGGCGGTTCAAGTTCTTTTTTCATAAAATGAAGATTTTAGCGGATGAAGATATAGAAAAACAGTTAGAAAGATTTTTTGGTTACCCAAGTGTCAAGTACCTTTATTTTCAGTACTATGTTTTAAAAGTTATCACCAGACTTAATGGTAAACAAAGTCACAAACATAATATCTACCTCGCATAGACTGACATTGGCAATAGACTATATTGCCACCATTTGATTAAAATTATAAAGACGTTAAAAAAAACTCTTAACACATATTGAGTTATATTCCCATATTATATAGTTTTAATTTAAAAAAAATGTTGTAAAAGCATATTACCTCACATATAAAAGCAGTTTCTTGGCGTCGAGTAACTAGTTCTTCTAGGTTGTATTTCTAATGTGAAAAAAAAAAACTATTTTTAACGACTACTTCTTTACTAGTACTGAGTGACCTTAATTTAGAAGTAAAAGGTTTAGGTAAGTATAACAAAATCAATCTTTATTTAATTTAGCGTATGTAAATTGCGTTCAAAAAGATATTTTAGTAAATAGCTCAAAATATAACATCACTATTAAAACTAATTTATTTTTTTATAAAATTCCGGTTTTGTGTGCCGTCTTGCCGCAGAGTCCATCCATTATACGTCGCCAAGTCCCGTTTTTGGTGGTAACCTGTCCTCTCCCAGTGATTCTTCGCATCCCCTGCCCTGCCGTTGCCATGACCGCCACCACGGCCAGGAATAATGGGGCGACCGGGAACTGGGGGCCGTATTTTTGTGGTGATACTCATTGGAGGATTTTCCCTTAATCACCACGCTGGGCAAGCGGGTTGGCGATCGCAGTGCCAGACAATTGCACCTGTGATGCTGTGATGCCCATCACAGGTCTGGGCATTTTTGGTCTGACGAAGACTGGGATGGTTATGCCACCATCCATCGGAAGCCTTAAGTTCTCCTTTTTTAAGTTATTTCCCTTTTTTGGCTCGTACGACATCCACGGGATGAAAGGAAGTGACAGTATTCTAGGCAGTTGCCACACAGCAAAAGCGAAATATGATTATGAAACAAATTAAAAATCAAGTATGTTAAATTTCTATAAAGCATAGTTTTTGTTCGTTGAAAAATGCAAGGAATTTTTTTTTAAAATCCGTTACAGTACCAAAAACAAATTAATGTTCTCTTCTAACAAACATATATAGTAATAATTATTTGAGGTTAAAAGTTCAGTGCTTGGATTATGGATAATTTTACTTAAAAAAATTCTTCTTTAAAATAAAGAAATAACTACAACATCATCATCATCTTTAAAATAATCAGACATATTACTGGACCTGGTAAGACATTCAGGAAGTCGATGGATGCAGGTGGCATAGGACCGTGCTTTGTGGCATTCCTTGGGGGAGGCCTATGTTCAGCAGTGGACTTGTGAAGGGATGTTAAGATGATAATTATGATGTGAAGGGATGTTATGATGATATTATGATTCAATACACTATGTAGGTGTAGTATTATATTTTCCGCCTTTTTTCAAATCTTTAACTATTTTGGATAAATTATAAATCAATTTCCTCTAGGTATACAAAGATTCTTTACAATCGCTTCAGGTATTTTAAAGATTTTGCGGACTAACAAACAGACAGACAATTTCTTTTTTGATTAACGAGGTTATCCTCAGAAGAACATAGTTAAACTGGAATATCTTTGGAAATGAGTAAGCTGAAGTGGCAAGGGGGGGGGGGGGTAATGTAGTTAGAAGAAGCGACAACCGATGGGGAAGAAATGTTTACGAGTAGCAGCCTCGTACTGGCAAGCGTATTGTTGGGTGCAAATAGACGGAGTGACGAACTTTTACAGATGGATCTGGAACGTACTTTGTAGCAATATATTATGATGGAGTTCTATCAGCTTTTGACTTGTAATTTTTTGTATAACAAAGGTGACAAACAAGCTCACAGTCCCCCCGATGGTGGATCAAATTACAGATGCCATGTCACCCCTAAGAACTAAGATGGAATGCCTCGTTTTCAGTAAAAGGTCTCTAGTTATCTTCACTCATCACACGAAACGCAACAGCATTGAGCTAGTATTTTACACTGATATTCCGTGAGTGTGGTCCTTCCCCAATTGAGTCGACTCATTCATGCTGCAACCATAATATGGCTACAGCATGGCTTTTCCACGTAAAGTGGCTGTAATGACGGTTTCAAAGCGAATAGTTGGTAATTTAAATATAAAAATTAAAAATCGCTACAAAGCCAAAGCGATTTACTACAATCCATTTAACATGTCTTAATACCTAAATACTAAATTGCGATCTGTTGATATTTATTGAGTCGAGATTCAATAGATTTCGATCGTTAACTTGAAATTGTAGTTGCTGAATTGTCACAACATGGCTATAAATTGCTTGTGTTCAGTGATTTCGAGGGACTTCAATATGTCGTCGAGTTAACATTGCATAACCTTTCAATTGCTTACTACCGACACTGGATTTTATCCTAGATATAGTTAAATTGATGCTTAAAAATTAGAGTTAAACGTAAGGTCTATTGTATTGAAGAGTGAAATTCCTCCCCAACGGAGTTAATGGATTTCCGCAAAGTAACGCCTGATTCTATCAATTAGTTTTCCCTTTATTTATTTAGGGTCTTTTATCACAAATATATTTGCCAGCATCAAGATACACTAATTACACCGAACCTTTTGAAAAAAGTCTTCAAGAATCAAAAATAAGTTGCCAGTCTTTCATCATCATTATCGTAACAGTCTCTTACAAGTACACAGCTGAAAATGGGCCTTCTCTGATGAATGCTATAAAGTACGGCCCTGAGCCCAAATTCAATAAAAAAATAGTAAAATCCAGAAATTAATCTTTAAATGGCTGTAATTTCATTCTATGGATCGCTGTCACGTACTTACTGGTAGTACGTTAGTGTTTTCCTTACATTTATCTTATTCGTCATCACCAGTGTACAATAGTCCCCTGTTTAACGTATATCTCCCCTGTTGTAGGGAGAATTTGCCTTAATCACCAAATTTAGCAGTTGGCCATCGCAGTATTAGAGATCTCGTTACTTTGACACTGCTACACGTTGCTGGTCTAGGTATTTTACATTTGTACCTAATAATTACTGTTTAACCGTTTATTAGGTATTTTGTTAATAAAAGAGGAATCAAATGAGCATGCGGCTCACCTGACGGTGACTACCCCGCCTATGAACAAAGGATACATCAAGGGAATCGCAGATGCGTTGCTGGCCTTTTAGAAAGGAGTAGTTTACTCTTTTTCTTGAAGGTCCCTAAGTTGTGTCGGTCCGGAATAATTTAAAAGTCGTAAGAGGAATAATAATTCTAGTAAAACGCTAATTGTTGGACTGCCAACTCCTGATAGTGAGGTTGGTGTCGTGAATTTTAGCGCGATGTGCGTTCGTGAAATTTGGTGGCTGGAATTAATCCGAACAATTCTTCAGAGCACTCCCCGTGGTACATGTGATATAAAATGCAAAGGGATACAACATCCCTACGCAGTGCCAGTGAATCGAGCCGACCAGAAAGAACTCGGTCGTCGATAATTCGAACCTCTCTACGCTGGATGCAGTCAAGTGGAATAAACTGGCACTGGGATTTCCTGGCCCAGAGATAAGAACAATATTCCATCTGAGGCCGAGCTTGCGCTTTGTAAAGTATCAAGCGATGTGCCGACATGAATACTGTTTTGCTTTGCTGAGCACGCCAAGCTTTCTAGGGACTAATTTGGCTTTCGCTTCCAAGTGACCACGAAACGGCACACTATTCGATATATCGACGGGAGGATATAATGCTAGCTGAAGCAGCAAGGGCAGTGTCTTGAAGTTAAGAAGATTACGACAAAGGTATTTCTTTCAGCGGTAAACGCGTAAACTTGTATCTTCTGGAGATTGGATTGCGCTTGGTTTAGCCGCCCTCAATCGGAGACTTTATTCAGCAAAAAATCGACTTCAGACATAAGTTTGTCCCGGTACTCGGCGACGTTTTCCCGAGAAATATTGTCACGGCCGGTGTTTAAGACGTCACCAGTTCTGTCGTCTGCATAGCAATGAATATTACCAGTTTGCAACATATTATTACACTTACTCACCTCGTACGAAACTAATGGTATGAAATGGGGTGATGGATTCACAATCTGTTTGGTTGGTTTGTTTATACTGATCAATTATACTTTTTTAAGAACGTTACACTAGGACTTTCTCTTTTTGCGGAGGCAGCTGATATACGTAAATTGAAATAACAATAACAAACACCCATACCGAGAAAAAATATATATAGGCCATACAAATACTTGTTCCGTGCAGGATTCAAACCCTCGGTCCTCAGTGCCAAAATTTAATGCACAGCCACTGCGCCACGGAACCGTGTCATTCACTGTCGTAGAATATACCATATTTATTTAATTCGTATGCGTAATATTTAGATATGTGTGCATATGTTTACTTTTGATTTATGTTTTATGTAATCACTGTCCAAGGTTGACTGGTAGAGTGTGCTTCCAGCATTAAGTCCGCCTATTGATCCTATGCTGTTTATAAGGTTAAATAAAGATTAATAAATATACTTGTTATTTATTACAAAAGTTCTTGATAATTTGCTATATCGTGAATTGAAGGATGTATAATTTTCGATTTTATCGTAGAACGGTATTGATGTTATGCCAGCTTGTCCATTGTGCATGCTTCACAGATTGTAATCACTAAAGAGATGCCAAACAATTTCTCGTTAGTGCCAAGTTTGATTATGTATTGTAAAATTTCTGGTGCAGTTTCCATTGTTATAATATTTTTTACTAGCGACTCGTGCTCGCTTTGCGTGGACAGGATCTAACAATGAGGCCTTATTTAAATTTAAAATAGTTAATTACCTTTATTTTATAAATAATCTGTAATTTTTTCTAAAAAAATCTTCAAGTTTTTCTGATAAAAAATAGCCTAGATTCCTCCTGTTATTGCTCTGTATCTATCCGTGAACA
Source organism: Parnassius apollo (assembly GCA_907164705.1). Taxonomy (NCBI): domain Eukaryota; kingdom Metazoa; phylum Arthropoda; class Insecta; order Lepidoptera; family Papilionidae; genus Parnassius; species Parnassius apollo. The sequence goes on from CAJQZP010000008.1 coordinate 8,456,250, forward strand.
TACATCATAATCGATTCAACAATCTGAAGACACAAACAAATTAAAATGGTTATCTATGTCATAATAGCATGCACATAACCCCCTAGGCTCAATAGAAGTATAAATTTATCAAAATCGTTCGAACTGTTTTCGAGTTTTAGCTAAACTAACGTGCAGCAATTAATTTTTATGTATAGAGATTGTATATTATGTAGTTTATTTTACATCTTCGTGGTTTAACAGTGAGTTTTGGCACCATGGGCCACGGTTTGAATCCCGCACTGAACAAGTATTTGCATGGCCTAGAAGTAATTGTTTCGGGTGGGATTGTTTGTCTTATCCAATTTATGTATGTAAACTCGATACCGGACAAAATCGTAGTGTAAAAATCACATATCAAACATATCAAAATAAAGAAATTAAGCACTTATATAAATATACTTTTGATTGTTTTCATTGTCATTTGTTTTTAAAATATATATAGTGTTGTAACGATAATTACTACGTAGTAGGATTCGATTTTTGCCTAGAAATCCGTCTGTACCACCTAGTACCACCCTTTAACCTATTTCTAATAGTGCTTATACTGATGTGTTCCAGTGAGGTATTACAGCTTAGTTCTCAGAGGCGACAACGCATTTGTAGCCTTCCCTGTTTGAAGTTAGTTCCCGGTGTCCATGGAGCACAGTAGCCACTTAACATCAGGACTGCAAGAGTGGCAAATGAACTGTAAGGTCATTTGCCACTCTTCCAATGATGGAGCTTGACATCTATTTAATAATAAAGATATTAATAAATAGTTACTTTGCAAACATCCGCTCAATTCTTTCCAAAAAAGAAAAAAGAAAAACAAATAATTCTTTGGAGGGGCCTTTGTAGTCTTTTTTCAAATTGAGCGGATGGTTGTAAAGTAACTATTAATAGGTATATTTATTATAATGTATTTCCGCAAAGTAACGCCTGATTCTATCAATTATCTATTTAATAATAAATTAGTCTGTCAGAATTCTTGTAAGAAGTGATAGACCTCGTCGTTTTACGCTATAGCACATCCTGAGAATTGACTACTTGCAATGATTACAGATGATAAAAAGCATATATTAAATTCGTGAATTAGCAAACATTGAGAGCACGCAGTATACAACAATCCTCTGCACCAAAGCTATTCGAGATGCTTGATATTAATTACAGCGCAATAACCTACATTGATAGGATAAATTGACAACACACCGTTACTGAACCGTCTTGAAAAATCTTGAAACACCTAAGTGACCAAGAAATTCAGCAAATAGTCCAATCTGTTGGGGAGGGTGAACTTTTGTTTTTACGTCATACCCCAATGATTTCAAAAGGAAGGATAGGCCCATCTAAATATTTTACTCATAAGTTTTTCATACAAGAAAAAGTAGCGCATCTGTCATAATACAAACGTCATATCATACCACGACGTAACCAAGATCGGATTTTGTGGTATAATTATCCTAATTGTATCATTATTTCATAGTTTGTAGTATATAGTATCGTATTAATACTAAGCGAAAAAACCATAATTTTACCTAAAGTTCGACTTGTTTTATTATTGGGTCCTTTTAATTTTTAATATTAACTCTACGATATCGAAAATTTCGGTATTGTACATGAGTACCGCGTTTTTTAATAAAATTAGAATTAGCTCCCTTTTTGGTCAATAGGTACTCGATCGATGCATTTATGTTGCATCCTTTATACAACTATAATGAGGGACTACCACGATAAAAACTCTATGCTCCAGAAGCAATCGGTTCTAAAACAGAATTTCAAAATATTCTATGAATCAGAGTTTCAGATTGAATTAAGCAGATATGGTTTCTTCTGTATATTCAAAATTTAACTTACATTAAGTTCTTGAGACAAAAATTAAACAGAAATAAAAATAAAACCGTTAAAGAACGAAACGTATAGATAAACTAGACGCGTGACGCAAAAATCCCAGCACATGGGAATAAAGAAACACGAAACGTCAAACGTGAAACAATTTTTTGTATGTAATGTACAATATTTTTGAGGGTCTGAATCCACCCCTGGCCAAATCTTGGTAACGTAACTAAACTAACTGTAAAATAAATCTTTATATAACGATTTTATATAACGCGTTTATATAACGATTTTATTGTAAAAAAATACTATAACATGATACCATATCTCATGTTCCTTTTTAATTTTGTATCGTAATTTTTGCATCCTTTTACCATGCAACTAGACATATCTATGACAGGCAAATCTGTCCAGCGCGCGCACCACTGTCGAACGATTCGCGTTGGCCCTAAACTGTAATTTTAGGGCCAGCGCTCTGGTCCGATTTAGTTGTTCGTTCGGCCCGGTCCTTACGCTAGTAATATATAAGTCAATGTCATACCCAGGCTGTTGAGCGATCTATAAAGTTGACGACAGAAGCGGCTATTTCTCAATGTAAGGAGGTTATAAAAGCAAAATTGTAATCCTGTAAGAAAATGCCAAAATTTGAGAGATTTTAAGGCAAATCGCCGATTTGTTTTTTAAACATATGATTTGTTTTACTTTTTTTAAAATTACTTAATAATATAATTCTAGTTATATTATTAAGCTTCATTTATAATATCTAGTAAACTCTTATTTATCATTTGCCTTATTCCAAAAATACAAAATTTTTTCGGTAAAATATTAAACTATGTGACCCCAGCGGAGGCAAAAGATGTTATTCAATTAAGATGAAAAAAAAAACATAAATTGACTTTAAACATAATGCACTAATCCCGCGCTATTAGAATTTAAAATATGAATTTTTTTTTCATACAACCACGCTCCACCCTAATGTATATTGAATTTGGTGGCAGGTTCATAGGCTACATTACTAACTTAATATCAGGTAGATTTTAAGTTCGTTTGTCATTTTAATTTGAGAAATAAAATAGGTATTTGAAGCAGTTTCAAAAAGTCATTCGAACAATTATTATGATTCGTGTTTCTGCCTTCATAACATGTTTATTCATCAAGATCATCACAGCCGTTCACAAATCCACTGCTAAACTAGAACATTGTGATAATTATTAGATTTTTATTGACTGTTATGTGCGTTGTAGATAGATGTCACCGTTATATTAAAGAAGGAAATAAAATCTAACACAAAACCTTTAAGTGCTACGCTCTGGATGTATTTATTTTGATGTGATGATAATGTTATTGCTACCATCCTGTAGATTATGTGAGTCGATTTCGTTCAGTCGATGTTGATCAAATCGGTAAAAACCGATTATCTGATTAGTTAAGCTACTCCACAAACAGATGTCACTGTTTCGTCTCCATGTCGGTAAAACAGATCATCAAGTTAGTTTAACTTATCCACAACAGATGTCGCTGAACTGTATCTTTTATATTTTATGGGTCAATGTCGATAAAACAGTGTAAATTTCAAATCAAGTAACAGCTGATTTTTGTTTTTAGGAAAGGATTAATTAATTTCCGGAAAAAATTTTGTGTTTATTTATTCAACTAACATTAGTAATAGAAAAGGATAGGCGCTTTGGCACCGCAGCCATAAAATTTCAATCATGTTAATACAAAGAAAGAGTTTTATCGTAAATAATATGACCTGAGAACTCAATCTATTTATTCAATTAATATTTGTACAGATCACTTAATATTACAGTTTTTTGTATTCAAGACACTTATTATTATTTAACATTTATTACTACACTGAGACTAATTCGACGCACGTTATTAGAACAGAAGCTCCCACTTCTCTTAGGTTGCATACGAAGATGGGCGGACCGGTGTTGCCAGTAATAAAGTTGCCAACAATCATATCTTCATAGAGGTGTTAAAATTGAAGATATCACTGCAATTAGTGGTTCGACGTTTTCTTTGTTATATATGTACAGATTGATTGTCTTATTCTTCATTTCTGATATAACTATAATACAAGTTTAGAGGGGAAAATTTACTTTTTATCGATCTTTAAATCGACAAAAATACGCGGAGCCTATGTTTACTGTGGCACACATGCGACACCTACCTTTAATTTTTCATCACCCCCTTTTATTCCAGAACCTTATAACTTTCGTTCCGGCCATCCTATTTATGCTAGTTGTTAAATACCCAATCAGCGATGGAAAGGGTAATTTTGCTTACAAAAGGAGAAGCTCATGCCCAACTGTGGACTTTTGTTGGTTGTAAAGACAGAAAAATCGGTAAGTAATATGTAAATACATGGACTGTTCTTCAAACTACTTGGACTGTTCTTCAAACTACTTAAATCACTGAGCTACAAAATACCACCGTAACTCTTACACTCTAAGGGAAACCGACTTCAATGAGGTAAATTGGCAGACGCGTAGTGCTTTGCAAATGGCCACAACAGTTTGTGGTTTAAGTCATATTATTTAAGTTGTTTACTTTATTACACCTACTTACTTTTCGGACCTTTAGACAGTTATTGATAAAATCATTATTAAATTAATACTAAATTAAAAATAACATTTTAATGTTAGTTACAAAATGTTTTTTTTCTTTTATATATATGTATAAAGTTACCCCCAAAGTAAGTTTTCTTCTGTATCGTGGGGGCAGTTTATATACCTATATTGTACAAGGTAGGGAATGCAATCTCGCGAGATTTTAGACCTAGCCGAGATCTCGCGAGACCGTAAAGCCAGTCTCGATTACGAGATTTCCGAGATCTCGCCCAATAGGGTATTTTTACTAAAAACATTCGCTAATATTATTAATTCCGTTTATTGATTTTCAATATATAAGATAAAAATAAAACATATATGTAATTGGCAACACTATTTACAAGTTCTTGTTTAAATTTTATTTTTAAGGTCATTCCGTAATTAATTACCATAAGTTAAATTGAATTACGAGATGACGATAATTTGTGTCCCTTAGAACAAAAAAGGTCTCTCAGGTCTTTTGAGGTGCAAAATACACGAAAAGGTAAACCTAAAAGGTAAACGTCTTGAGCCACCATTCTTGAAACCATAATTTCCTTCGAAGTATCTTCGTTGTGGAAATGGTCCGTAATTTTTCGCTTTTTAGGTACAGTTGATGATTTTGATTGCTGAAGACTACTATCTGAAGAAGAAGCTGGTCCGGAAGCTGCTGGCTCTGGCGCCGCTGGCCCGGCAACCGGAGTCCTCATTGAAGTTTCTACATTTTCCTCAATCTGAACATCCTCTACCTTTTTTTTCGAATCAATGTTATGTATAGACTTCAAGTGTGTGTAAGCCTTTTGGAGAACGGTCTTTAGCTTTCAAAATCTTCCCACACACCTTGCACTTTGCACTGAGTCCATCATTGGCTCTTAAGCAATATTTCCAAACTTCTAATGAACTTCCGTATTCACTGTACACTGTTTTTGAGTTTGTCGACATAGTTCAATGCCAAATTACATTAAATGTTACACTAAAATAACCAGTTAATCACAAAAATCCCTTACATTCAACAAATACTAGATAATTACGTTATCAAACGCACGCGTGCCGGCAAAGTGATGACAGTGAGTGAGCCGGGCCTCGTCCCCCGCAAGTCCCGCGCGAGTAGTGCCTACAGCATGAGTAGAACAGCAACCGCGCTACGATATACACACCAATTTCGCTGCGCCGCTCAATCTCGCAATCTCGCGAGATCTCGTACAAAAATTGAACGAGACTCAGTCTCGCAAAATATAGACGAGATCTCGCGAGATCCCGATCTCGAGAACGAGATTGCATTCCCTAGTACAAGGGCACAGTTCCTTAGGAACTGTACTGTTATTCAAAATATATAGATATACTTGCTCCAATTGGGATTCTAGACAATTATTGATGAAATTATTTTTAAATTATTTCCAATTTCAAAATTTCAAAACACTATAATTAAAGAGTTACTAATTTTTTTTCTTGAATAATGTTACCCGCAAAGTAGATTTTTCTTCTCCATCATGGAGATAGATTACACACATACATCGTATATTGCTCAAGGCACACACAGTTGCAGATACACTGAATAATAGGCCTTACCCAATACTTGTTCCGTGCAGCCTAAAAAACCTTATGTCATATTTTCGAATCCACAAGTCGAATACTGTTATGAACCAGTGAACCACCCCTAAAACAAACTTTTCTTTTCGCAAAAGTTGCTGTAAGAGATCACTTTCAGAAACGTTAAGACAGCCACATTACATATACTTGAAGTTATAGTTTTCCTGGTTATGTATTTCATTGTAAAATAATAATAAACTTTAAGCTTATTATATTGAATAACGGGATGAGCAAAGTTAATAACGTTACAAGTACTTTTAAAGCAAATTTACGCTGCGTAAATGAGTAGCAGAGTCGGTAAGGGTTACCCCTAGAAGGAAGTTACCCAAAATGGTTAACATATTGAAGATGGGCCTAATTAAGGATACTCTTAGTACCATAAACTGTCGAGCAGGAATGCGTAGAAATTTGGTATGTGTCAGGATTGTTCCAAATGTAGGTTCATATTCTTTGTCAAACTGATCGTTTTCGATGGATCCAAGCAGCTCAGGATCGTGTGCTTTACGGTATTTTTTGAAGGAGACCTATGTTCAACAGTGGACTTATGAAGGGCTCTAATGGTGATGATGATGATGATTCTCTGTCTATCTCCCTTGGTGAGGGGCATGAGAGTTTATGTATGTGTGTACATAATATGCATAACTGTTCAATCTCGACTGCATTCTAGATCGTTTATTCACAAATTTCATCAACATCATCATCAATATAGCCTTTTACAAGCCCATTGCTGAACATGAATGTATAAACAGGAATATATAAAGCACGACCCTGAGAATCCATGGCCTTCCTGCATTTCCTACCAGGTTGTCACTTCGCCTTGTTTCTTCTTCCTTCTTTACTTCTCTTCTTCCCCATCTCTCTTTCATCTTTCTTACCCATTGGTTTTTTTTTTGGAGCTATAAGGCCGATCCATTTATTTAACTGATCCTATGGATTTATCCTATGGATTTATTCTTGTTCTACTACGGATATTCAAATTTTTTTACAGTATACGGCAGAGAAACTCCGATCATATAATCTTTCTCATTGGGCTTAAATATTTTTTAAAATATAAATCTACTTAGAAGGCATATTGCACTGTGGCAAGCTGGTGAAAGACACTATTACGAGAGAAAAAAAACTAAATCATACTGTATTATTATGACATCTTTAGAACTCAAATTATGATAATTGACATAAATTATGAAATTTTAGTGAAATAAAAAAACGAAAAAATTAATCCATTACTACTTAAACTTGAACAATACCCTAAGTGCAATAGAGGAAAATCGTAAGCTGTCAGGCGCCACCGGAAATTATGCGGGCCATGGGGCATGAATCAACAGTTTCTATGCATTCAGAAGTAAACAAGATAAAACTTATACGAGTAATAATAACAAAAATGGAAGCTATATTATGCACTGCAACACGATTAAAATTTTTTTATGAGAGTCGTTTAAGGTAACAGCTGAATAGAATTATATAAATTACAATTGCCAACCCGCTTCACGAGAGTGGTAACGAAGGCAAATATTCATATGAGACAATATATTACAGAGGCCTATTTTCAGAAGCGGACTTTTGATATGCTGTAACGGCAATGGTAGTTATAAAAAACCGGCCAAGAACGTGTCGGGCCACGCTCAGTGTAGGGTTCCGCAGTTTCCCGTCCGTCACAATAAGTGTTCCCACTTATGAGTTTAAAGGTGGGTATCCATTATGTTCGCGCTCCAGCAGCGCTCCGCGCTCCTGCAACTGCTCCAGATAGTGGGTACGTGAGCGAACATGGAGCGTGCAACATTGCACGCTCCGCGGCAGGCGATGCCAAGGAGAGACTAACCGATCAATTCTATAATACCAGACCCAATATAATAAGTACCTACAGCGCCATCTCTCGGGGAATTGGGTTACTAATTAATACATAGACGTGCCACAAGTTTTCAGTGGTAATTTTGGATTGCGAGAACCGATTTTAATAATTCTTTTTTTTGTTTTAAAAAAGATACGTTCAGGATAATAAAATATGTAAACGAAGTTAAAAAAATGCTGGCATATACGATTATACTACAAACTTAGTCCAGAAATTATTTTGTACAACTTTTTGTCTTTTTTGTACAAAAACTGTTGTTTCCATCCAAGTTCAAAATGATTGTCCTAGAAAGTTCTTATAAAGTTCTACTTTTCAGATTTTTTCATATTTTCTAAACTTATGGTTCAAAATACTAAAAAAGTTAGAGGGGGACACATTGTTTTTTACTTTTGGAGCGATTATTTCCGAAATTATTGACATTATCAAAAAAATGATTTTAGTAAACCCCTATTCATTTTTAAATACCTTTCCAACAATAGTTGAAATTAAAAAAAATCAATTCCCACTTTACATATAGGGGGGCTACCCTAATAAAACATTTTTTTCCACTTTTTATTTTACCACTTTATTGATACACATATTGGTACCAAATTTCAGCTTTCTAGTGCTAACGGTCACAGAGATTAAGCGAGGACGGACAGACGGACAGACAGACATGGCGAAACTATAAGGGTTCCTAGTTGACTACGGAACCCTAAAAACGAGTGAGCTTATGACCACACGAATGAAGTAAAACTTCTTTAGCTCCATCTATATATATATATATATATATATATATATATGTGTGTTTGTTATGTATGTTTGCATATGTACCTATGTTTATATGGCTTCCTTCCATAATTTGTTATTATTCATCCGAAAATTTCATATTTTACGATTTTAGTCACGTAGAATATTTTACATTATATATAAAAAAGAAAAAAAGAAAATGTGAGCGCACATTGCTCTCTCTTGCTTATATCCCTCACTCAACTCCCGTTTGCCTGGCCCGATCATACTTTTCGTAACGCTTTCGTCACGCGTTCGCCAGCTTTACTCCCCAAATTAAGCGTGCCTAAAGAAGTTTTACTTCGGAATGTAACTATTTAAAATCAAGAGAGCATTTGGCCTCGCATGGTAAGAAATCCCTACTGCCTTTTTAATGTCTCGTTGATCTAGTGTACGTAATCGCGGTTGATAACCACGAAGTCCTGATTTCGAATCCCGGGTCTAGCTAAAATCAGTTATTGCGTTTTCTACAAATAAATCCTCGTTATAACACTGGAATGTGAAGTTGTGAAATGAAAGTTGGTGGTGTTCATGTCTCAGAATGCTCGTAAGGTCGTAGTACCTACGCCTGTCCTCTCTCCATTCGTGTCAGATTACTGTCTCATCGGACTATAAATGTGAGGGTATACAGAGTGTACTTGTGTTCAAGCATAGAATCGGACTCTATATACCTGTCCTGCACAGATGGCTACTCTCCGTTGGGCCTGGCCGCCGTGATTGAAATTAGGTCTTGAAGATATTATAATCACTGCTGCTTTTGGACATCTGTAACACTGAGGAATTTCAGATGTTGTATTAACTGCTTTTGAGTAATGAATTGTACTTTCAGCGTAGAGGTGGCGCAAGATAATCTATCACACCATATCATTGCGTTGGTTTCGTAACAACGAATTTTTGAAAAGGCTAAAAGGATGACGGCCAGCTATACGAATATGCAAGGTGATAGGTAAGAACAACTTCTTTTTCTGCCAAGTTGTTTGTCTGGGTGGGTATCGCTCTCTATATCTACCCCCATTGCTGTTTTCCGGTCTAACGGAAAAAAGGAAGAATGTCTGTATAATTACAAACAACAGGCATCTTAATTCCGTAGTAACAATGCATCTGTAGCTTTTTCATGTATAAAACTGAATTGGCAAACGAACTTCATACACAGTAAAGCCATGTTGCAGCTATATTACTCTCATAACTCGTTATATGAAACACGGCAACTAATTGCTCCTGTGTTTCATATGGTTAGTGAAGAGAACCTGGAACCCTTTAAAATGGCTACGAGGCATTCCATATTAATCCTCAGGAGTGACAACGTATCTGCTTTTGATTCTTATTCGAGTGTAGATGTAGATGACTATGGGCCATAGCACCCACTTAGCATCAGGTGGGCTTTGTGATCGCTAGTCACTCCTAATTCTTTAAAAAAATTGGTTGACCCTGCAAGCCATCCCTGAAACCTCCCGCTAATTTCAAATGCAGAGTGCTTCAAATTTTACCAATTTATGACGTTGAAAATATCAGAGTAATTTTAAAAAATCATTTCTTTAAAAAAAATCTTTAACGATATATCACGAACGAATCGACCAATTTTGACCGATCCCACGGCAATCGACGTGGTTTTTGTTGTTGTTGTTGTTGTTGTTGGCACGCATGCACGCACGCACGCACGCACGCAGGCACGCACGCACGCACGCAGGCACGCACGTACGCACGCACGCACGCACGCACGCACGCACGCACGCACACATGCACGCACGCACGCACGCACACACGCACGCACGAACGCACGCACGCACACACACACACACACACACACACACACACACACACACACACACACACACACACACACACACACACACATACACACACACACACACGCACACATGCACACACACACACAATTGTCAGGGTGGCTTCCTGTGATCTAAAAACGTCAAGATTTGATGTAAACTCAATTTTCGAATAAAACGGGATGAAACAATAACTTCCAGATTTTTGAAATTTTTTTTCTTAGCGGGAAGTTATAAACTTACATAATGGCTTCTTATATTTACGGAAACACTACACATTTTTATAACTTTTTTACCATGAAAAATAATTAAAAACTGAAGGTTCTCCGGGGTAACACAGACATCGCGACGTCAGTCACCTCAGTCCCCTGTGATCATGGGTGCTGGAAAACACCCGAAACATCGTGAATTAAATTAAAATAAATTAAGTTCGATAAAATCCGTAAAAGTAATTTTAATCAAAAAACTTACAGTTGAAGGAAAGTGACTTGGCCGGTACGGCAATGCATGCGATGATAATGATCTACAATGAGGTTCACTACATGATATTTCCTAGGTAACAAAATAGGAGGCTGATGGTGGAAGGTTAAGTTAGCGTTAGTTAACTTAATCTTCCTACATTCGTTCTTCGTTGTGAAGAAACGGATTTAATTTCCGTATGTGTTTCTGACATTTATTACCTGATTTTAATTGTTTAAATTCTTCGCGGAAATGGGTTATTTGTAAAGCGATAAGAAGTTTACTTTCAGCATATTCTAAATCGGAAGCGGAAATAAAATTACTGCACGGTAAATACTTAAGAAATCTATAAATATTCACAATTGTGTTCAAAAGTTTGGTTAATTTTGAATGTCGAGAAACAACCTCGGTGAAGTGTTATCGATTTCAGTTTTGGAACGTCGTAAGAAGGACTTAAAAAATGTTATGAGCCAATCAGTCTCTTCCTTTTGAGTCCAGCTAAGACCGCCCATCCATATTGGATGAATTAAGAGTTGCGAAGGTAATAACCCGCGGGATAAACAGACCCAGGAATATGATAAAAACGTTTCGCGGTTAAGAGATGCTGAATTTTGGAAACTCTATTAGGGTCTTCATCGATTCAATGCATATTAATCTAGCGTAACCATAAGTTCGAGTCGCGGTGGCGTAACTCGGTTACTAGGCGATACTTTGGATTTTGCGCATACTTATGTAGTCGTTCGCTTGCCACAGTTGCTTGAATGTAAATGTATAGCGACTCAGAGTAAAATATCCTTAATATGTCGTGGTATTTTTACAACTGCGGTAAGCGGTAACTCTGATTGAAACTGAGAACATGCACTGACAAGATTGTCAGGGGTATCATCCCAATCTAGCTTCATTAAGTAAGCTTCCTTGATATGTAGTTTGGCGTATGTGATAACCAGTCCTACTAGCCCAAGTACATCCTACAAGCGAACCACTGTTGAAAGGATAATATGGGGTTTTGTACAAGTGCGGACGGATGATAAAATAGTAAATGAAATGAATATTAAAGAATATTATTTATGTATTCAATTTTTTGTTCATTCATGCCACTATCAAGCCCGTAGATGAACCTCACCTGATAAGGATATTTTCCATAAATGCCAAGCTACGGAGACGGGTTAGCAACTGTAGTTTATTACAATTGTTGAGTTCGCCCTTCTTATGTATATCCTTTCTGTCGCCGCTTATGACACCCACGGGATATTATGAGGTAGTTGGTTCTCTTACGCCACGACAAAATTGCAAGTTAATGCTATTTTAGTCTATTTAAAAAAATACTTTTAAAGAATTATGCATAACTACAACGACTAAATATTTATAAGTTTGCTATGTACTATGTGTTTTCAATTCCCGTCTAAAATAACTTAAACGTAAATTTAGATATAAATCTCAGTAATCCTTTCTACGTTACTCAAAATTCTTAGAATTAGGCCAAAATATAAAATGGCACAATTAAGCCACCAAACATTTACATCCGAGAGTAAATCAATGAGCACAGATTCGGCATATACTTGGGGTTTAAAAGCTGCCTTATTCTTAAAATGGTTTACGTCTACCAGTGGACTCAAGACTGTTGAAGAATGAAATATTATGACAAAAGAAGAACAAGTTTACATAATGATTTTTTATATTTACACGAACACTACACATTGTGTACTACCATACCATAATACTACCATAACAATAATTAAAGAAGCTGAAGGTACTCCGGGTTTAACAATGACATCGGGAGGTCAGTCATCTCAGTCCCCCGTGACCATGGGTGCTGGAATACACCCGAAACGTCTGGACTTAAAAATAATTAAAATTAAATGCGATAAAATTAATTCATTGATAAAAAATAACCCAACCATATGAAAGCTCTCGAAGGGGAGACCAAACAACTGAGGGTTAGGAGGAAAGGTAAAGAAACCTATACTGATTGACTGACTCATAACCAGCGCACAAGCTCCACCTAAACAGCTTAAAGTAGAAATATAAAATTTGAACAGTAGCTACCTTTTATGCCGTTAGAAATCCTCTATGAAATAATTTTGGAAAATTCGATCGCTAAGAGGGTGAAATAAGGGTGTTACAGTTTATTATTTTATTATCAAAATATTTAACAGGGCAATTGACTCGATACTTACTGAAAATATTATATTATTATTATTTAAAAATAAATGAGTACGTATTTTGCGATCCCAAAATAACCCGTTACGGTAGAGAGGGCAGGGACGGAGGGTGTGCAATTTTGTGTGAACATAAAATATTTTGGTATTTCTTACCTTAACCCCATAAAAAAATTTACGAAAAATATTTAATGCTTTAAAGTAATTAAATAATAAATTTTGCCTCTTACGGTTTTAAAACAAGACTAGGGTGCAAATTTTGTATGAAAAATATTGTATTATGTCTACAGCTCTAACCGCTGGACGTATATGCGTGAGACTCTGACAATAACTTCCTTTTGTTAAGTAGATATTCACTAAGAAATTTTTTTTTGGAAAATTTAAATTTTTAGATAAAATAAGGTTTTTAAGAAACTTTTTTTACGGCGTGTTTTCATACGAGTATTTGTAACTTTAAAATTTTTACGAATAATTTAGGATTAAAATAATGCAATTAGTTTTTTTTTTCATTTTCTTAATATCTAACCATGAAGTGTTAAAACCAGGATACATGGTCTACATGCAAAAATGATTTTTAATTTCATGGAAGTGGGGTAATCCGTAAAACGAAATTGCGATAATTATGAGTAAAACCAATTATAGAACTTTACAAAAATCTGGCCCTCGTGATCATTATATACAACATATTAAAAACTGTCTATTTATCATATTGTCCGAGTTAATAATCCGAAAAAATATAGAGAGATCAGGTACAGATAAAACGGTTTTACGTGCTTTGTGAATCATAGGTATTGACTCTGGGCTGCTACTGAAAATTTCATTAAGGTCACACCTATTAGTTAAAGATAAAAAGTTTCCTACGTTGAGTTTGGTTTTATTTTTCATTCACGCAATTTCATTTATTTGGTTAATGTAGGTACTTAGTTTTAGGTATGAATTGGATTGTAGTTTTCATTTCCATTATTTTATTTAATATCAATAATTAGCGATAGTGCTTGCTTATTTAAGGCAATCTCTTATTAGTTGTATGGAAACCAAATATTGGCTAGAGAAATTCGGGACCAAAATTAGGGATTACGTCATTAAGTTTATTTTGTTATTTATTTACAAATAAGACACATGCGTACAGTTTGCCCTATTCGTATCTTGGTTCCTTTGTGGGTTCATTTATTTGTTCGTTATACAGATTAGTGTATTTTTAAGTTACGCGACAATTTAATTTACAAATAAATCATCATCACTTAGAAAAGCAAAAGTATTGACTTCACGCGAACTAAGTCGCGGGCACAGCTAGTGTCTATATAAGTACATTTTTTATTTTATTTTACAATACTATCTCGTTGGTCTAGTGGTTGTAAGAGTGACTGCTGATCATGGGTCATCATTCACGATATCTAATCGGTCAGGTAATAGTTAGTTATTGGGTTTTAGGGTATAGATTATTTTCAGTAAGTTTTAAATCAATCGCCACATTATAAAATAATACAAAGGGTAGTGTAACATTTTGTACCCTGTTCAACCCTCTTATGAGTAGAACTTTTAAAATCCCCTAATGTACGCCTACGTCATAAAGGCAGCTATTGCCTAAATTTCAGATTTCTACGTCTGGTGGTTTGGGCTGTGCGTGTGTAGATAAGTCAGTCACTCTGGACATCTTTTATATTTAAATAGATAGTAAAATATCCGTATAATTATTTTCGATGTTTTCATATCAATATAATACTTAATGAGTATGTTATTTATTTTTACTTTTTGAAGTTTGCCTTTACAAATGGGAATTGTAGATTTATATATCCATTCCAAATGACCGAATTCTTAGCTGGATTGCTCTATAATTCCCTCACTAGTAAAGCAGTTCAACGTCGATATGATTCCCTCAATTGGTCTGAAAAATTGCTTAGAATTACAGTACATATAACTATTCAGTATACTTCATTTAAAACGTTTCAGAAAAGATATAATTTGTAGAAAATATATCTTTTGTAGAATTTTAAACTTTATCATATGACTTATACTTTTTGGGTGTTATCCGAAAAAAAAATATCCAGCACCCATTTCAATCCGTAGGTAATATGTAAATAAGAAAAATTATAAAAAAATAATTCAATTCAGACTTTTGAAGTTTTAATGAACGTTAAGAATCTATACCGGTTTGGTAAACAAGAACTCAAAAAATAACCGGCAACAGACGCAATGTCGCCTTTTAAGAATAAGATGGTATACCTCACAGCAAATATGCTAACTCTCTATACCTTTCGGACCAGAACAAAGCAATGAAAACACTGCTATTTGGGGAGCATAAAAAAGATATTTTGCTACATAGACGTACTCCTATTACTACTACTACTCTTCAGAAAAGAAGTCCGCCCTAGTAGAAGTAGTTTCTACTGGGAACGAGGTATTCTATCTTAGTCCTCAAAAATGACAACGCAACTGCATTTTGGTACTTAATCAAGGATAGACATAGGTTTATATCGGCCATAGGAACTGAAACCTTAGAATGACCTGAACCATTAGATGGAATCCGTGCTCGTCTTTCATTCTCTCACGTTTACTTTAAAAGACCTGGACTGAGACTTGACTGGAAGCAGCGCAAAGATTTAGTAACGCCTTGCATATGCGTCTATAAGCATAAGTTACTGACACTAGGTTTTTTTGAAACCACAGAGTCAGTAATTCATTCATGGGACAATATATACGCTATTATAACAATTTCCCAGAAAATATACAAGACTCTATTACCAAGTTACATAGCTATAAGGTATTATTTTATGATTTCTATAGACGTTAAATGACTTGAATAAAAACCAACCTGAAAGCAGAGATTAAGTAAATTCTTTTGTCTTGTATTTAACATAGTAAAAGTTAACTAAAAAATATAGTGATGATGTCTCAAAATTAACTCGACGACATTTAATTTATTTGAATAAATTAAGTTCATTGCGTCATTCTCAATCTTTAATTTAAATATATTTTATTACATTTATTTTAAAATTGCATAATAACGTAAATATGATACCATAAACATGGCAGTTGATTCATACACTCGCTCACTGTGTAATTTCCGGTAGCGCCCGACAGCTTACGATCTTGTGGCCGACCAGTCGTTAAGCCCATGTTGTAAGTAACTGTGAAATGTTGTAAAAAATAGATTTATATTAAAAATGAAAACAATAAAAACAAAAGCACTAATGTCGAATCCAAATATAGTTTATTTTATTATATAATTTTAAAACAAAGTCGCTAGAATGTATATTAAAATAGTCTTAATAACATAACACCACTTACACCTAATGGTAAGTAGATGCTGTGACCCTTATCTATCTATCCTCGAATAAAAATAAAAATGCAGAAACATTGTTCCCTGGTTCTCTTATCTCACCAGAAGAAACTCAGCAGATTTAATCGGGGAGCTACAATTCACGCTGGTATTCTGTGAGATTTTGGTCCTTCCCCGGTCAAGTCAACCCTTTCGTTGTAAAATCATAATATTACAGCTGCAGCGTGGTTCTACCACGTAATTTTTTTATATAGCTAATCACCCTCTTAATCCTTTAACTTGAGCCGCATCCATGTCGACCATTTATAGAGCTTTGCTGTTCCTGCAATTTGGCCCATTGAATTCAGTCTCCATTACAGTGGGAGCATTTGGTTTGATTTGTTGACTAATGCTTCATAAACTGTTTTTCACATAAATATATTTGAGATTCATAAGAGTAAGCAATTTCGTTAAGAAGTTTAGTTTTATGATATAATAAAACTCTATCTAATTTTTAATAAGTAAGCTAAAGCAATGGGTATCTAAATAGCTCAAACCACCGACAACCGAACCAAACGTAGGGTAGGGCATCTCCCCCCAAGGTATAGTGGCGACCTGGTTAGAGATACAAGAAATAAATGGTTGCAGGATGTTGAGGACATTTTTAAAGGGCATTCTTGGGGAGGAATGTGTTTAGCGTAGGACTTGGACTTGTGAGGCGCTGTTATTTCGATGATAACCTTGATGAAAAACCGGTATGTATAATATAGATTTGTCTGCTCCTCCTTAACTTTTAGTTCAATTTTCAGATATTGCTTGGGTTTAGTTTTAATTTTATTTAAGAAGGATTCATTTACTTGCTACAAAATGGAACTCAAATAAAATTTACATTTTAATAGCAACGTTTACAAAGCGACCGCAAATTGGGACTACCTCTCTGAGAACTATCTAATGAAGATGACGCTTAACCAAAATAGACACTATAGTGTAATTAAGTTACTTTTGTAGATTTTGATATATCGCCATAATTATTGAATATCAACTATTTGCATGGAATGCCTATTCTTTTTGTAGCATTTAGGTATATTCCTCTTTACCTCCATTTTTCTTTTGTTTTCAAAACATTTATACCCCAAACTAGAACTAAAAACTAAAATCCGGACCCGTAGAAATTATTTGCAGACCATGCAAATACTTGTTCCGTATGGAATTCGAACTCGCAGCCCCCTGTGGCGCAATTCACTGCTAAGCCACTGTTCCACGAAGCCGTGCTTTGAAACTAAAGATCTAAGATCATCTCATATTGGGCCTTTGCCATCGTGGTGGATTGGAAATACGGATCTGTAATTTTAATCTTAATGGCGGATAGAAGTCTGTGGCCGTGGAAGGAAAAGGGGAGATCTCCTGCCGGGCAAGGTGTTCTACCCGGGGAGCGGCCGACACTCCATGTGATAGTTCGGAGATGTTCTATATATACTGTTTATGATTCGGAATGTTGATAGCGTGATTTAGGCTTCGGTGTATTTCGCATGTGGCGCCGCCTGTTCGACGACAGCGCCGCTACAAGTCTATGGGCCAAAGTGATCACTCGTTCTTATTTTTCTCTAAATAAATTAAGCGACATTGGCACTTTTGAATATAGATTTAACTTTATAAAAATTGTAGAAACAGTTAAATATTAAAAAGCCAAATGGCGCAAAATTGATCTTCTTTCTGGAAACACATCAGTCCCTTACGGAAAGATGTAGAGACTTATAGCACATGAGTAAAGAAACCGTAGAGAGGTAAAGCTTCTAAGGAACTGTCAACATTTTTACCTATTTTGGTAGGGTTGGAACAGGAGGATAAAATTTAGTAAACAAAACGTTTAACAGCTTTTATTATATACCTAAGATAAAATATTTTTTTACTTATTCTAAGTATTTTATTACATAAAATAAACACTCACGCCTGTCACCCAGAGGAGTAGGCAGAGACTACGGACTTCCATTTGGCACGATCCTGACATACCTCTTTCGCCTCCTTTAGATCTATATATCTACGCATACACGCTCGTCGGTTATGGGTACTTCTAACGTGGCCCCTTTTCAAAATATCGCCAATTTGGTCGATAAACTTTTTTCTAGGGCGTCCCTTCCCGACTCGGCCGTTCACATCTGCCATATAAATTTGCTTTGTCACTTTTTCCTCGTTCTTTCTTTCTACATGACCAAACCACCGAAGCATTCCTTTCTTAATCCTGGTCACAACATCATCTTGCATACCACATTTATCTCTTATCACGCAATTTCTCACCCTGTCATTCAGATTCAACCCTAGCATACTTCTTAAAGACCGCATTTCTACAGCATTTATTCTACTTTCGTGCTTCTTCTGCCACACCCAGCTTTCACTACCATACATTAAAGTAGGGACTAACACAGCATTATGAATTACCATACGTGCCTTTTTTGACACATTCTGGTTCTTCATAATAGAGTGTAGTGCCCCATTCACTCTATTCCCTGCATTTACTCGTCGTTCTATATCCCTATCATATCTACCATCCCTGCTGAATACACATCCCAAATACACAAACTCATCCACTTGCTCAATTAACTCTCCTTCTATTCTTATTTCACATACCGTTTTGCTTTCTTCTCTTTCAAAAACCATCACTTTCGTCTTACTTGCGTCCACTTTCATTCACCTTTCTTTTAATTCCCAGTTCATTAATGTAACCATCATTTGCAACTCAGCCGCCGATGACGCAAATATGACTTGATCATCGGCATACAAAAGGCATTTGACGGTTAAATCGCCCATTCTTAACCCACATTCTTCATCTTTCAAAGTTTGCAAACACCTGTCCATAAATAGGTTGAACAGCCAAGGGGAAAGGGGGCTAAACAGCCCTGTCTGATACCTTTTTGGATGCCAAACCAGTCCGAGTAGACCTCATTGATCCTGACACAAGCACTAGAGTCCCTATAAAGAGACCTTAATGCCTGTATCAAACCAGCGCTCAACCTATATGAGTTCAGTGTTTGCCATAACACATTCCTTTCCACCCTGTCATAAGCCTTTTCCAAGTCCATAAACGCACAAAAAACTTTCTGGTTTTTGGCCAAAAACTTCTCCGCAATCATGCGCATGGAAAAGACTTGATCTGTACACCCCATTCCCTTTTCTAAAACCCGCTTGCACATCCCAAATTTTTCCATCAGTTTCTTTCATAACTCTTTCAATTAACACCTTAGCATACAGTTTACCCACAATACTAAGCAAGCTGATACCACGGTAGTTTTTGCAGTCCTGCTGTGACCCTTTTCCTTTATATATTGGTACTATAACTACTTTACACCAGTCATCCGGTACCCGTTTTAATTCCCAACATAAATTAAACAAGGTGTACAGCAGGCCTGCCACCACTCCCTCTCCAGCCCTTAGCATCTCGAGTGATACTCTATCATATCCAGCTGCCTTACCTGCTTTCATGCTTTTCATTGCTTTCATTATTTCATCTACACTTATCTCCATACCCCTTTCCACTTCTTTCGGAATTTCTAGTTCATTTAATTCAGACGACTCTTCACTCATAAACACGCTTTCAAAGTATTCCTTCCATCTGTTTAAATTCGAAGCTTCATCATACAGAATACATGCATTTTCGTCTCTTATAGCATTCATTATAGGCTGTTTTGTATTTCCCCTGACATTTCCTACGATTTTCCAGAACATTTTTATGTTGCCTGGAAATTATCAGATATTCCTTCTATCATTCTTATTCGTTCTTTCTTTCTTTTTCCTTTCAACAACTTCTTTTACTCTCTTATTTAGACGTCTAAATTCTGCCTTTTTTCTTTCAATCTCATCATTCATACCAGAAGAATTACCAGCTTTGGTTGCTAGTAAATCTAACCATGCTTTCTTCTTTGATTCAACTTCCACCCGTACCTCATCATCCCACCACAACGTATTACTTTTCCTTTCATTTGTTCTCTTACTTACACCACATACTTCAGTGGCGGCATCCACCAAACCTTTCTTAGTATTGTCCCACACAGTATTCAAGTCTAAATCATTCATACACAACTCATTCAAACATCTAATATTTCCTCTCAGTCTACATTTATACTTCTCTTTCACATCTTCATCTTGTAACTTCTCTATTCTTATACGCTGTAACGCAGTGGTAGACACAGATGTCCGATGCCGCCAACGCTTGAAAAGACAATTAATTCGACATAAGACCAAGTAATGATCCGTCCCTACGTTGGAGCCCCGGTAAACCCTTGTATCTACGACTGCGCTCCTCATTCTTTCATCCACAATTACGAAATCTATCATGCTTCTATCATCACCTCTTTCCCATGTATACATGTGAATCTTCTTATGACGAAAAAAAGTATTCGTCACAAAAAGATTCTTTTCCACACATACGGTGAGGAGGTCTTCACCATTCTCATTTATACTTTCATCACCAAACGTTCCCAATATCCTTTCATAACCAGACCTCTTCACCCCAACCCTTCCATTAAAGTCTCCTTACATAATAATATTTTCATTTTCCTTACATTTTGTCAACACCATCCTTACCATGTCCCAAAACTGCTCTCGGATGTAAGTGGGCTTAGACATGTCTGGGGCGTACACCCCTAGCAGGAACAGCTTCTTTAAGCCCACTTTAATTCGTATCCATAGCAGCCTCGGGCTTACACATTCATACTCTTTCACACATTATCCCATTCTTTCTGAAAGGATGAAACCGACACCCTGGCATGCCCGTTCGGTCTCGTCTACGCCAGACCAATACGCGGTATACGTGCCATGTGCAGTGGCATCCTTTCCCTTTCGTTTCGTCTCATTCACACATAACACATCTATTCCTCTGTCATTCATCATTTCACATACTTCATCCATCTTATCATTAATTCCTCCACATACATTCAGCGTAGCCAGACGGGTTTCCGCAATCCACTTTTTCGCCCCTCCGGGAGACAGAACGTGACGGGTGGCGAACCTCGTCGCCGGTTTTTCTCCCGGAGACTATTTTATTACAAATTTATTAATATATTTATAATATATAAATAAATTTGTAATATATATATATAAATATATAATTTATTTATATATTTAAGTACAAGACAAATTGTTGAAGACAAAATTATAAAAATTTTGTTTTTCAACAATTTGTCTTGTCTTTTAATTAAATGGTAAATTCTAAATCTAATGTAATTTAAAAAAATCTATTAAAACACTCATATGGCATAATAATATAATCTTCCACACGTTTTAATACACAATCTAATAAGATATATTCTCACATTGGCTAGAACTCGAACAAGCGCCGTCATTTGTCGACAAGTTGAGTGTTGGAAAAACATTACCAAAAAATATTTTATAGTTAACTTTTTAGATTTACTAAATACAGGATTTGTGAAGGAATCCTCTCAGATTCTACATAGTTGCCTTTTTGATAATCAACATGTTTTGAAAGGAAATCTTCTCGTCTGGCAGCTTTTAACCACACTTGTCGTCTGAAATACTCGTAAAAAATTAATCTACATATTTAATGAATAAACGTAAATATTTCATTATAAACATTATATAAATAACGCTTTTATCACTTATAGGTAGGTACTAAGTTTTCTTTCAATGTTGAGGTATATGTAGGAAGTAGCTATCTACCACATAACTATTTACGTAATGGTGTTTTTGGGATAATTAAAAAAATGCTATATTATATTTGTTCTATTATTGTTCATACAAACAGTAAATAATATTCACACTTTTTTATATTTCATTTGACACCTCTAATTCTTTAAAAAAAAAAACAGAATTTGACACCTACAGTTCTTTACATCACTCTGAGTTTGAGTACTGGCCGAGTCGGCATAAAGTGATTTCTCTTTGTACGGTACGCGCCGCCACCCCAGTGCTCACGTACACACGCGCCTCAAACTTGTGGTAGTGTAACTACCATAGCGCCGTTGTATGAAGCTTTGCTTCTGTACGGTACGGTTTCCTTATTCGTGTGCTTATAGCAGCGACCTTGCTCTTATTTTAGCTCCCATTGGGCGAGATATTTAAAGTAGCTTAGTAGAATGTGCAGTATTTTTTGGCGATACAATTAAACTTACATCTTCCTTTTATTCGTTTAATTCCTGATATTTCTTTACTTCAAATATTTTCAATTCCTAATATCCTGAAAGTACGCGCGTCATACGAAATATATTTTACTTAAATAATTGCATAATTATTCTATTAATTGTACAGATTCTGAAATAGCTAACATAATTTACTTTTAGTTACTTCCAAGTTTTCGTAATTTTAAAGTAAGTTTACTGTAGTTTACAATGTACATCATTTAGTATGAACTGTAGTCGTTAAAGATACTACATTATTTTTAAGAAATTAAAAAATGAAGACAATAAATAATTGAAATTACAACAATCTTCTTGGTAAAATGTATGTTTGGAAAGCAAGAAAAAATAGGTTTTAGTTAATCTAAGTTGTTTCGCCTTACTACCTTCAGGTACATTATGTCTTACTATCAGATGGGATAGTAGTCGAATACTTACTTCTAAGAGAAAAAAAGTATTTTTCTAAATTAAATGTAATAAAACAATAATATTCAATTTTAATAAAGTTTGATTTAAGAACGCAAATATAAAAATAAATACTATAAGCTTTAAAGTTCACTGTCCATGAAATTGGTTCTAATCTAATATAAATACTAAATACTTATAAAACACAGAAAGAGCTTTGGGATTTGAATGGAAGCTCAAAGCTAATAGCTTATAGGAATGTAATATACTAGAAGTACGTGTGAAGGTTAGAGCGGTATAGGTTGAATCTGACGTCTTTAGGTTGTGCCGTAAGGGAATTTATTGTCAAACGTAATAATTTTGCATTCAAATAAATGCTTTATTTATTTCACTTGTAAATTTTTACATGAGTTATAAAAAATAACTTTTTTTAAAACATGTTATATCATAAAATGTGCACAAAAAGCGGTCAGAATACCGGCATACTGCGCATTTAGTGAGAACTTTTTATGCTTGACAAATAGTTATTTCATAACCGCTATTAATTTTTTATTCATTGTAGTTTTTTCTAGACTTAATTTAATTGTTTGTTTATCACAAATAATTAAATTGATTCAATCGAGTGTAATTAGCCTTTGCAAACATTTATTTTGAAAGTGCCAAGTGTATTATCAAAATGATTGAAAATCCAAAAGTGCACACCTTGAACGCTCATGTAATGTTTTGAATTATCAATTTACTTTTATTAATTACCGCAACACTTATTTCCTTTAAAACTAGCAAGACGGAAAAAACAGGTAACCTGCAAAGGCGGTCAAGGGTTATTTGACCCATTATTGTTCCTAGTCTCCAATTATGATTTGTAGTGTAATTGTTGGAATAGTAGGCAATATTCATTCTTTAAAAGGCAAATTAAATATATTTTCCTTTTAAGTGTAAATATGTGTTTAATAACAAATATTTACAGTCATGATTGTATCTGCCACATAGTATTTTTTTGCACAAATCACACACTTTATTATTTTTATTTTTACAAAGAGTTTTTTTTTTTTTGATTTGATCGACCACGTTAACACAATATTTAGTTGAATTATAAAACAAACATTTTAGGGTTTTCTTAACAAACCACATGACATGATTTGACATCATCACTTAGTATATGAACACTATCAAGTAAAGTCCTTAATAACAAAACATTTTTGCTTCTCTTTGTTTGGTAAACAGTCAATAAGCATAGGCCATTTTCTGTTTTTAGTGCTTTGGTGTCATATAAATACAATGCTAGATTTTTTACGTACAATGAAATGTCACGTTTCCTTTTATTAATAGTACCAACCGAAGTTGTATAATTTGAAATTAAGTGCTGTGCGAAATACACAGTTGTGAAAAAGTTGTCCGTAGTCATACTTCTACCTTTGTTTGTTCTATCAGAAATTGTTCTATAAGATACAAGACGATGAGTTGTCCAAGATTTTGTAGCAAACGAATGTTCATTTATTGTTACATTTCCTCCCGGTTTGTAGTTCGAAATCCATTTCAATAAAGCAATTCCATACTTGAGGAATCAACGCAGATTTATCTGTTATAATTCTCGCAGATTGTTCCCCTCTAACAGACTGCACCAAACAGAATGGAAATGAATTTTTCAAGTTCTTCTAGGGAAATATACCATGAATAACCAAACCGAGAATTTCCTTCGGCTTCAGAACATTTTTTTATTTATCGTTAAATCGTATCATCCATCAAAGGAAAAGTCTGTCGTGAAATTCTCTACAACTTGCTTCCGTACATAGCCGATAGATCCTGGCTATTCAGTCACAACATTATGACTTCCTCGGCAACCTGCAAACTGTAAGGTATTTTCAAGTACGGATTTACACAATATTCCACCTCGTGACATAATATTATTAAGAGAGGTATTTCCATAAAATTATGTTTGAACGCCACACACGCACCGTTGCCGAGATGATCTTCTCCTAGTTTATTGTTAAATGGCAGTCAATGGTATGTTGCTGTTTAAATCGTCACGAGAACTTGACTCAGGATCTGATATATGAATCGCTATCTTCAACTTCTGGTGGTAATGAGACACTTTCACCTCTACTATGCGAATGATCTTCTGGCAACGATTGCAATAATGTTAATATTTATGATTTACGGACACCACTTTGGTAATGATCCACTCTTGATAATTCGGTGTCTTACAACAAAGTGAAATAACCTTTGTAATACAATACTTTATACTGAAATGATTTTACAACTTTATAATGAAAAAAAAGTAAAGAAAAGAGGTTTGTATTTATATGCGTTGAGTCAACTTAGAATGAGAACGAAACTAATCTAAAGGAGACATTTGAATTTAAAACTTTCCCTCTATTCCTAAGTTAAAAAGTGAGGCAGTATAAAATTGCGTTTAATTTTATCTTTGCATTTGCGTACATATTTCCTCTTCCTTAAGAAAGTGTAAATATTTTGTTATTTTACTGTCAGTACTTATTACAGAAACAGTTAAAAACGAATGTAGTCTGTACACATGAGTTGTGATTATACCTGTTAAAAGTGGAATTATCAGTTTAACATTTTAAAGTTGCGTACTGGTATTCGAACCCAGAACCTCATGATCAGCAACTGCGTTTACGACTATTAGATTAACGAAGCAGTTAAAATAGTGAAATAAGCCTAATAACTACGGGTACGTACTACTTACATATGCCTACCGAGACCTTGCAAGCAAACAGGAAGTCACCTACAATATAGCATCGCAGGCTAAGCAAATAACAGCGCGTGGTCAACACAGTGCCATCAGGAAGTCGCCTACCCCCAGCTAAGCCAAAAAAACCAGCACTTTATTTACGTGACGTAAGAATATTTATAACTATAAAAACCAAGGTTAATTGTTAAGACAGGCCAATAGTTATTAAGTTAGTTTGTAAGTTATCTAGTCTAGTATTCCTGTGTATTAACATTGTCACAGTAGTTAAGTTTACTAGTAAATTGGAAAATAAAAACAGTGTAGGAATAAGTCTTTGTCTCCTTCCACTTCAATCTTCTCTAAGCTGCCGCAAACAAAAGTTGCTGCTTACGTATGTAGAAATGTATATAGAACCAGCTGACCAGCCCTCTCGCTTCCCTGGGCGCACGATAATAGACGATAATAACATAGTTACAAAATATCAAGAAAAAAAACTTTTTTCATGAGACTATCGTGAAATACGTTCTAATTGAGCGTCTACACTGTGAAATGTAACCGAAAATAATTTTAAGGTTATATATATATATATACTCTGTAACCGAAATTATTTTCGGTTACATTTCACAGTGTAGACGCTCAATTAGAACGTATTTCACGATAGTCTCATGAAATGACAACTTCTTTCTTCCCCTTATATTTTACGACAGAGCAAATGAGAGCCGAGGTAGCCCAGTGGGCGCTGAACACAGGTCTACAATATAGATTGCCTCATAAATTGGCGTGCCACGATTAGCAGTCGAGTTAACAACCGATGGTAATTTTGTTTGAGAAAAAACAATAAAAATTAATTAATCCCTAGAAATAACCTGTTGGTCTAGAACTAGAAATCGTAACAACTGTATTTGCTTGTCTAGCAAGTCGTCAAAGGCGGCTATTAAAATATTAAGTTTGTGATTATGCATGTGATTGGCCAGGGAGCTATTTTATGACTGTTTTGGCAATTTTCCACATATAACCATTTCTATTTTTGTCCTTGTATTGGTTAAACGTGGTCCGAATGATTCGGTCTCTTTTTTGAACTTTGTTTGCCCGTTCTGAAATTACATGTATGAATTATGTATGTAGTTTATGAAATTGAAACCGTATACTTAACGAAAGAAAGCAATTGTAATATTTTTTTTACTTTCTTCTTTTGCAGAGATATTCGTAAGAATACAACGCCTTAGCCAGTCAGAAGCACGTATATCTTTTAGAATAGCTTTTGAACAGCTCCACAAAGTTTGCGCTTGGTAGTCACCGTGTATCTAGAAATTGTTGTTTTTGTCTTTTTTTTTTTTTTTTTTTTTTTTTTTATAGAATAGGGTGACAAACGAGCACACAGTCCACCTGATGGTAAGTGGTTGCTGCGGCCCATAGACATCTACATCTATCCTCCATTAAAAATCAAAATGCAGATGCATTGTCACCCGTGAGGACTGAGATGGAATGCCTCGTTTCCAGTAAAAGGGTCTCCGGTTCTCTACACTCACCATACGAAATACAGCAGCATTAAGCTACTATTTCACGCTGGTATTCTGTGTTGTCTGGAAATATTTGGCAAACACAGTCTGACATTTAATATTTATATTTATTGGAAGTCGGAATTAGGACACTAAACTAAATGAAATGATTAGGAGAATATTTTCTGTTGTATTTTAGTGAAAAAAAATTTTTCCTTCAAAGCAATGATTACTTAATTACAATTATAATCCGTTGTAATTCATTGATAAGCGCTTGGATAATGATTTCTTATTTTCCATTCACGCGAACATTACTTATTGAATGAAACTAGTTTCTTGTGGATACTATCTCGTTTAATTAAATTATTTTATCCATGTATTGGTAGATTAAGCATAGCCACTACCCTTTTCATCCCCCGAATGTCGTAAGAGGCGGCAAAAGGAAACTGAAGCAAGAAAGTTATCTTTCCGAAGTTAGCTAAATAAAAAAAACCTGCCGTTGCTAACCTTATTGCCAATTGAATGCATGGTTTCTGATATGCTGTAATGGTAATTAACATATTTTTATATTCCCGACGTTTCGAGGTCATTGCAGCACCCATGGCCATGACCCCTTGACCAAAGTATAACCCGTAAAAAAGTTTCATTGAATGACAATGACCCGGTATGAGATGCAGGAAGTCGATGGATGTAGATAACTCAGGATTATGCTTTGTGGCGTACCTTGAGGGAGGCCTATGTTCAGCAATGTTCTTATGACGGACTGTAATGATAAGGATGATACAATAATTATAAGCGTTGAGATTTAAAGTATGCGAATACAAGGTTCAGTTCTCCCCAGTATCACCTGACGCGTACTCGGCAGCGATTCAAAACATGTCGCGGAAAGCTGCTAAGGATAGCTTGTAAGTATCTAGCCTCAATTTATTACATTAATGTAGGTTATTTGCTAACCCTATGTGATCATTAACCAAAGACAAGTCTCAAATTTTTTTGTTGAACTATATATACAATATACAAATATCTTCTTTTTCATCAACCTGTAATAGTTTACTCTTTTAAATGGCCTGGGCGTGGACTTTTCCCGTTGTAGGGAGGAATAGCCTTATTCGTAGCTTTTCATATTATGCGCTGCAGTCCATCGGCTGGCTAGGTATTTTAGATTTCTTCTGGTATAAACATACTGCCACACATCAAACGCCACACTATTTTTAGAGCATTTCCATCAGCTAATTTTAATACATCAGCTAATTCTAATTTTATTGCACTTATTGTTGCGTAGCTCATGTGCATAATTCAATACTATTTATAATCATGATTCGGTTTAATTTTTTACTTTAATTTGTTTAAGTGTATTTAATTAACTTGTTATTGTATATGTTTATTTTACTCCTTTTTACTCTTTGTATGGACGTAATGGAACAATCATGTACGGTATTTTAAAAAGGTCACGTTTTCTTCTAACATTTCACCCTCAGTGCTGCATGGGTATACTATTATTTAACCTACTTTTGTAAAATATAAAATAATAGAACTATGTTAAGTCGTAAAGAAGTTTCACTTCATATGTGTGTCACACAGACGCACTATCATTTTTGTGTGTGTGACGAATTAATCATCCATCCACTCATTAATTTCCCATAGTTGTGAAATGAAATGATGGACTCTCTTACGATGCCATCACAAGGCAATTAGGTCTCAATTTAATTCTATTTATATATAATTTTGTATATTTGCGTAACTGTTTTCACATTTTACCAACTTTTGTGTGGAGGTCAAGTGTAGGTAACGAATATCACGAACACAATTTATTGCGCGAATGACAAACGTAACCTTTACACATTCTAGAAAAGCCACATGAAATAAATTTTTGCGGTGGTACAATTTAGAAATTCAGTTTCGGAAAAGACTGTAAATAACTTTGAGGCTAACAAAAAAGATATATATATATATATTAGATTATATTATAATATTTTTTTTGGAGGAAAATGGGTACCGGTGTTAAAATTTATATCATTATATCATTTCTGTCAAGTGACACTAGGCTCGGAGGCGGCATATATAACATATTATGAGTTTTTTTTCAGTGTCATGGTTGTTAAGTAGAATACTGTAATGAAATTACTACAAGTTTTATACCAAGAAATTGTAGATAGTAATGCTAACAATTTCTGAACAAGAAAGTTTTATATATAAATATGTTTATCATATTTTCTCTGGTATATATTATCAAGACAAATCATGGTAAGGTAAGTAACAGTTAATATCTATGTCACAGTTTTTTTATATTTAGAAAATAGTATGTAGAGAAGCGTGAGACCTTACGTGACGTATGCTATGTACTGTAAATAAATATTAAAGTGATGTGAATTCAAAGGTTTTAGTTTATACTCAGTAAATTTTTTTACAAAAAATTACGTGGTAGAGCCACGCTGCAGCTATTTTATAGTTTTAGCACGAATGGGTCGGTTTCACCGGGTAAGGAGGGCATCTCAAAGAATAACAGCGTAAAATAGCGGCCTAATGCTGCTGTGTTTCCTATAGTGATTGAGGAGAAGCGGAGACCCTTTTCACTGCAAAAGAGGCATTTTCTCCTAGTCCTCACGGCTAACAACGCCATGTTTTCTTTTTATCTGCATTTTGATTGGCAAATGAAGATGGATATAGATATCTATGGGTCTCAACATCCAATTACCAACAGATGGACTGTGTGATAGTTTTTCACCTTTATTATATAAAAAAAAAATAAAAGCAGTCAGACGAAATTTGTAATAGTTGCCTGCCTAAAACTTCTTGAAAATTATAATATATGTAAATTATTAACTTATTTAATATTCATGTTGAAACTTGTTATTTTTAAATTTTTTTTGTTTTTACCTGTATTTTTATAGTAATGCATTGATCTAAAACTGTAACTGTGTATAATTACCGAATGAAAAAAAAAACATGTTTTATAAATATTTTTATATTTTTCTAAGTGAAATATTTTTATATACGAATAATTTATTCTTTGTTTCATTATTTATACGATGATATTTTTTGTAAGATTTCGATTGCCACGGCACTTCCGAACATTAGCTAGATTTGCCTGTATCAAAACCCAGCAAGTGACATTAAGTGGAACGTGTGGAGAGTGTAGCTATTTTTTCCACAAATTAGCAGTGACTTCTGTGTCTGTAAGGGTTTAGAGAGCCATTTTAATCACAGGCTGCGATACAAGTTATACGAGTGTAAGTTCAACGAGACTGCAACAGAAATTTAATGCAATCCCAACTGCTGATAAGTGGTGATGAAGTCTTACATAGTAAATTTAGTGTAATAAATCTTGTTTGTCTTGTCAACGGAAAGACAGATGCCTGCAAATAATTCGACTCCTTTGCTGTACGCATTACGAAAATAAAATATAATTTAAAATAAAATAGTATGCAAATCACAACCAATTTAACAAGGTAATCTTATTTGTTAAGCAAACTGAATATTATTCGTGTAGCCAGGACCGGACATAGGATGAATAAATTCTGAAATAAAGCGAGCTACCCACTCTTATAAATATTCATCAGAAACTTATTGTAAATTTTGAGGTGCTAAAACCAACTGTAGTTATTCAATAAATTTTAATATAAAAATTTGAATAATGTCTGCACTTTAATTAATAAGAAGCTGGTAAATAATATACTCATGCCGTGTAGTGGTTGTGTAAGAATATTCACTACTTGCCTCATGTCGTGTCGTGGGTGTCGTTGGTGTCGTGAGAGGTGACAAAGGAAAAAAAACACTTCCTTTTAACAACCAATGAATAAAAAACAAAACCCAAATCCATCAGTGATTTATGAAGTTGTAAATCAGACGACAAACGTTGCTGCTAATGTCACAGTATGCGAGCAGCCCAGGTTCGATACTTGAAGGCAACATTAAAAAATTTATTTGAAAATTTAAATGTTTTACCATACGTTTAGTGATGCAGTAAAACATCAAGAAAAAACATGAATATACAGTAAGAACATATTTTAAGGCATAAGAATTTCGTCTGAAAGCTCTGTAGTAGAGTGGCAAACAAATGTTTTCAAAAATCCTCTTTAAAATAGCAGATTCCCATATCCAACCCGATGACGTATTCAACCCAATGACAATTAATAAGTCTACGTTTTTGAAACAAAGATAATATTCATAAAAAATATTTCACTAGAAAAATAAAAAATAAAAAACATTTTTTTCATTCAAACATCAAGATCAATGCAACAAAATACGGTAAAAACAAAACAATAAAAATAACAAGTTCAACATGAATATTAAATAAGATAATTTACAAATACATTTTCAAGAAGTTTTAGGCAGGCAACTATTACAAATTTCTCGACTGCTTTAAAAATAAAGGTGACAAACTATCACACAGTCCATCTGTTGGTAATGGATGTGAGACCCATAGATATCTATATCCATCTTCATTTGCCAATCAAAATGCAGATAAAAAGGAAGAACCAGTGCGTGTTGCCAATACTGACATTTGATTTGAGGCATAATCCTCCGCTGCTGGTCGTATTAAGAAGCCTAAGCTCGCTCAGCTAGCTAGGGTGAGAGCTATGCTATGGCTAATTGATACAGCTCATTGGATGAAGCCGGAGAGGCAAAGGGCCGATCATATAACTCGAAGAAAAGAAAACCAATTACGCCTTGCTACCTTGCACCTGTAAGCACAATAGGCCCTGCACAATGTGAATTGACAACCTAAAAAGAAGTTTAAAAAGTTACAGCCTTTTTACATCTCACTCCTGAGCACAAGCCAAGCTGCCCTTTTGCGTGTTCGTGGAGTTTTCATTTTATAAAAATCTATTCTTTTAACTTAGCAGAGATGCAGGATCTCTCACGATATTTTTTTCAACACTGAACATGTGGTAAATCAACACTTAAAATTGCAATTAACAGTTTTACCGGTGCCGGGTTGGGATCGAACCCGGACTACTATCGTACTGTGAAATTTACTGTGATCGCCGTGATAGCTTTAGAGCTAACGGCTCTAGGAGAGGAGTACATATACAAATACGTTAAAAATAAAAATGAACTGGTTCAATCTTTATAATGTAATATTATATTAAAAAAATTAAATTTAAAAAGAGCAATAACGTTAGTGAATATTTCTTAGCATATATAAACTTGTGATTTAAAAATTTATCTCCCTGAGAGCGGTAATTTTTCACTGAAAGATCGTGTTCCGGAATAATCTTCCTTAAAAGGAGAACACGCTTTTTCCTTATTTTTCTAAAGCTGTCTTAAATGTCATTGAATCCTTAGCCTATCCTTAAGCCTTGGCAGTCACTTCTTACGGAGTATTGTATTTAAAATGTGACTGACGGCAGTTTAAGTGTTAAGTTTGTTTTCAATATATTCATAATGAAGGTGAAACCTGGTCGTGTTATGTTGGTGTAAAAATCTATCACTATATTCCATCCTGTGGGTTTCTTAAAAGGAGACTATGGGATATAACAGTAAATCTAATGAAAGCATCATACGCCTTCCGTTAGATGGTGGTAAATAATCTCATTTACGTAAAAATACCCGGTGACGGTAAATAACGTTAAAGGTGCAAGACATCTGATCGGAAAAAAGGTGGTGCCGATATGGCAGCCTCGTACCGATATGCGAAGTGAAGGCTACTAGACGGAGTGATACCCTGATAATGAGATGAAGTAAGTTGATGGATGCATGCACAAGGCATTCCTTGTGGAAAGCCTGTGTTCAGCAAGAGACTTGTGATTGGCTATAATGATGATGATGATGAAAGATAAATTTGTATTTTAACCAAATCAGTGGTCGAGCTTTATCTCGACATTTATAAGTAAGTTTTCTAAACCTTGTTCTAAACGCAGGAAATATCGTATAAACGAAGTTGGCATTAGGATAAAAAAAACTCTATACAAAATTTTATCTACATTCACTCTCACACTTGTGTTTTGTTATTTTTCTATTTATTCATACATTACAGCCTATAAAAGTCCACTGCTGAATATAGGGCTCCCCCACAAATTGTCCCAATGGAGAGTATTTTGCACAAGTTGCCTCGCTAGGCAGGTGAATTGAAAACCAACGTTTTTAATATTTTATTTGTTATTAGGAAGACGTACAGAACGTTATAGGTTAGTAAATATTCTTACACCGCCACTACACGGTAACTTATAATATAATTTAAAAATTGATGACGAGAAAGAAAAATGTAGGGATACACTTCCAAAATCTGACATGTAAAGCAACATGCATTTTTAAATTTTATTCACACAATTCACAGGCACGTCATTCATAGTGTGATTGTCCGCGTGCAAACCTGAAATATTTACATATGGCATATATCGCAGGTATGTCCACGAATTGTACAACAAGTTGTTGTATATAAGTATAAATGGTTAACTTTATATTCATTAGCCGTTTAGTGGGGGCGTAGGAAAAACCACTACCTCATATGTGCGGTTGTGAAAATCGACAGAGATAAATAACAACAGAATATGGTCAACAGCATCTTCCTGATAATAAAAATAATAAAAGCTGTGCTTGCTGTACGTCTTCACACGTGCAACCACGGAAAACATCGACCGTATGAGACTACCTGTAGAAGAATATTATGTTCAGCAGTTTGACGAGCTTTAATGAATTCATGAAAATTCTTTACCGCAGTTTTATTTGATTTAAATCAATAAACAAATCAATAAGTGTTATTATACATACATACATTTATATACGGTAGTGAAAGTTGGGTGTGGCAGAATAATCACGAGAGTAGAATAAACGCTGTAAGTATGCATTCATTAGGAAGTTTGTTAGTGCTGATTCTGAAAGACAGTGTGAGAAATCGTGTCATGAGAGAAAAGTGTAGTTTGCAAGATGATGTTATGACTTGTGACTAGGAATAGCATAATAGGTTGTGAGAAAAGAATAATTTGGAGGTTTTCATGTACAAAGAATGAATGAGGAAATAGTTAATTGACAGAATCAGGCGTTATTTAGCGGAAATCCATTATAATAAAGATATTAATAGTTACTTTGCAACCATCCGCTAAATTTAATAAAATTATGTGCCCTTCCGCTAAGTCTAAGTCAAAGTTACTTAGCGGTCAGCCGCCGTAGAGTCAACATCACATGAAGATGCCTCGTGTAGAGGCGAAACACGTGTCGTATTATCGCCGAGGGTGTGTCTTTCCTAGAATAGTGATGTTGGGAGTAGTGGTATTGTGAGTAGTGGTGCTGGGATTGGTGGTAACGGGATTAGTGTACGCAATTGAGGGAGGTCGGGAGGTGCTCTTCAAACTAGGGAAAATACATCATTTTATTTAATTTAGTGGATGGTTGCAAAGTAAATATTAATATCTTTATTATGAGGAAATATTGACAACGCGATTTTATGTTGCAAAAGTTAAGAAAAAAAAACGAGAAAATTATTCAAATTAAGAGTACCCTTAGCCGACGAGCATGTATGCGTTTCCTATGCATACATGCTCGTATTGATGTAAATAACGCTTTCTTGCTTCGCTTTCCTGCTCGTCCTCGTAGAGGTGTCGAAATTGTGCCAAATGGAAGTCTGTAGTCTTTACCTACTCTCTGGGTGACAGCCGTGAGTGCTTACTTTATATTATGTTATAATTGACATGTTTGCAGATGGTTTTTACCAAGCACATCGTTCGACACACATTCACTTAATTGTCTAAAAAGAGTTATATTTTCATAAATATGACAATCTTCTGGGATAGGTCTATTTTAGATGAACTTATCCGTGAAGATTTTTCGAGATTATTGGGACAAAAAAAGTAACATGAATAATTTTTTTATATTTAATAGTTCTATGCGGTGAAGAAATTGTGAAATAGTGAATTTTTTATACGTGGTAGAGCCATGCTGCAGTTATATTAGTAGTATAGTTGTAGCACGAATGGGTCGGCTCGACCGGGTAAGGACCACGCTCTCACAGAATACCAGCGTGAAATAGTAGCTTAATGCTGCTGTATTTCGTATGGTGAGTGTAGAGAACCGGAGACCCTTTTTACTGGAAACGAGGCATTCCATCTCAGTCCTCACGGGTGACAACGCATCTGCATTTTGATTTTTAATGGAGGATAGATGTAGATGTCTATGGGCCGCAGCAACCACTTACCATCAGGTGGACTGTGTGCTCGTTTGTCACCCTATTCTATGCGAAAAAGAAATACATCGTAAGGAAATCTGCATGTCTGAGAAATAAGAAAAATATATTTCGAAGACATGTGAAATTCGCCAAAACGCATTGGGGCAACAAGGCGGACACTTCCTTGCCCCAAAACCCTCTTAGAAATTTGGGAGGCCTTTGCCCAGCAGTGGGCCGTATATAGGCTATAACTTTACTTTACTAATATTTACGGATAAACCAACATATATTTTATATATGATACATTTTGGTCCATATATTTGGTCCATAAATTTATTGTGTTTATATAATTCTTCTGTCCGTGTGTGTGTGATTAAGTAAATTCCAAAATGATTTAAATTCATAATTGGAATCGGTAGATGGCCCTGTTATCGATAACCGTAAATAATCCTTGCGAATGCGGGGCGGATCGCTAGATGTGTCTGTTAGCGATTATCTTTTGAGCGACTTGACCGATTGGGGTCATATTCACATAATATATTTATTTATATGAGAACATGGTTGTTTCGATGGAGGGAACTGTAGTTAAGTTATTCACAATTTGATAACAATTTGACCACAGCGTCACCTATCAGATTCTAGCGTAAATAGGCAATATCATCATTAATCGATCAAGTCTTTGATTGACGCACCAGCGATTTTATATAACTACATGACCTATACCTGTCGAATGTACAAACGACCGCAATATTTCCTGGAATTCTCTTAATGATAAATTGGTATCTTCACAGGATGAGCTGTAGTGATTGTTTTCTTATGATAAAAAAATAAATAGTGGCTACTATATAACACAATCTATGGATATAAATATAATTGAAATTTGTCTGTAATTTTGAAATAACTGCCATTTATTGATCTGAGGAGTTATTTGCATGCCATTAGTACAAGAACAACCATTATAATTTTTTTTGTTTATTAGTATGTCTTTATGTCCGGGCCGATCTCCGGAATGCCTGAACATATTGTAGTAAAACGAACGAACCCGTTGTAATTAACAAACAAATTGACAGCAGTTCCAGGAGTATTTTAGGCAATATTTTATCTGAAAACTTTGTAGTTTTTTTTTTCAGAAATTAGAAAATCGATAAAATAAATGGTCTTAGATGATTATCCTAAATCAAAATAACGCCACGTTAATATATCCATTAATATGCCTAAGTGAAGTAGGAGCGAGTCACTAGTTCGAAAATAAATAACATTATGTACCTAGTAAAAAGGATACCCTTAAACACACCAACAAGAATATTGTTGTTCGCATGCCACAGGGTGGCAAAATGCTAGCGACTTAACCATCCGGTACCTTACGTTAGTTGGTCTGTTCCACGATAAGGATAGGCATAATTGAATCGAATTAGCATACATTTCTACCAGCTATGTTTATATTTTTTACATTTTACACTATTTTAATTTGTAATGAAATTTATTGTGTTTATATAATTCTTCTCTCCGTGTGTATGTGACTAAACTCCTCCTAAACGGCTAGACCAATTTTAATAAATTTTTGTGTGTGTGTGATTAAGTTAATTCGAAAATGATTTAGATTCGTAATTGGTATCAGTAGATGACCCTGTTACCGTTAACCAGAAATAAACTTTGCGAATC
The DNA here is from genome assembly GCA_907164705.1 of Parnassius apollo. Lineage (NCBI taxonomy): Eukaryota > Metazoa > Arthropoda > Insecta > Lepidoptera > Papilionidae > Parnassius > Parnassius apollo. Next base: position 8,493,032 of record CAJQZP010000008.1, read on the forward strand.
CGGATCACTAGTGTCTGTTAGCGATTATCTTTTGAGCGACTTGACTGATTAGGGTCATATTCACAAAAAAATATTTTATTATTTGAGAATATGGTTGTTTTGATAGATGGCACTGTAGTCAAGTTATTCACAATATTTTTAAGCCAAAATGATATCAACCCACATCCAACAATAGAATATTTTAGTTTGTAAAAAATCACATAAAGTGGAATCAATAGGCCAAGTTATGAATAAATTTATGTTTACATTGTAAACAGTTCGGAGAGAATAAGGAGTAAAACTCATAGCAACCAGAAGAATAAAATATGTATAATAATAAGTTTCCTCCTTTTCCTACTTTTCTTTTGACACCGCCATTACACGGTTACTGTAATAGGTGTGTGTACATAAAAAATCTAATACAAAGATATGTATTTTTAGGATGACGTTGTAATGAAAGATTTTATCTCACTTCTGATACATATTATGTGACTCGTATGTAGGGTGACAACAAAAGGATTTTTGAATAACATATAATAATTATGCTTCAAGCGGAACCAGGGTTCCAAAGTATTTGCTAGAGATCTGTCTGCCAGAAAGGGCCAACTGTCAAAGCTGAAGACTGAGTGTAGCTGCATCATTTTCGGCACATACGAGATTTTGAGTGAGATTGTGAGATTCAATGGGCAGCTGTACACATCATCGTTGGAGCCACACGCAAGTATGAGTAAAGATCCAAGAGCAAGTCTTATCCGTCACTATTCCGATGATATCCCGGACGTCAGTCTGAGCGAAATAATATAATAGCTGTCCAGCACCTTAAAAACGGCAAGTCCAAAGGCGAGGATGATATTACAGCGGATCTTCTGAAAGCGCGTGAAACACCGGTACGTAATATTCTTCAAAAGCTCTTCAATTCCGTCCTCCATGGTAGCACTACTCCAAAGGCGTGGAGCAGAAGTGCGGTCGTCTTGTTCTTCAAGAAAGGGACAACGCTCTCTTGAAGAACTACAGACTGATTTCCCTTATATAAAAGTGCTGAAGTGTTTGTACAGTTGGGCTACGATGGCTATCCGAGTACAGAACCAGAGTACGAAACCTATCCAACAGAAGAGAGATGTAAGACAGGGTGACGTTATATCCCCGAAACTCTTCACCGTTGCGTTGGAAGACGTTTTTAAGCTACTGGACTGGAAAGGATACGGTATTAACATTAATGGCGAGTACATCACTCACCTTCGAATTGCCGACGATATAGTCCTTATGGCAGAATCGCTGGAGGACCTTAGCACTATGCTCAATGATCTCAATGGTGTCTCCCAACGGATAGGTCTTAAAATGAACATGGACAAAACAAAGATCATGTTTAATGTCCATGTCACACCTATGCCCCTAGTTGTTGGGAGCACTAAGCTCGAAGTTCTTGATGATTATGTGTACCTGGTACAAATAGTCCGACTAGGTAAATCCAACTTCGACCGAGACGTCAATTGACGGATTTAACTTGGCTGGGCATTGTTCAGAAACTTACGACATACCATCTCGTCAGGTAAACCTCAAACCCTGGAAACTTCATTGTACAACCAGTGCGTGTTGCCAGTGATGACTTACTGATCAGAGACGTGGTCCTTCACCGCTAGCCATATGAGGACGCTCTAAGTCACTCAGTGAGCTATGGAGAGGGCTTTGCTGGAGGTTTCTCTGCGTGATAAACTTAAAAATGAGGATATGAGCAGTAGAACCTTAGTGACGGACATAGCCCAACGGAGTGGTAAGCTGAAGTGGCATTGGGCTGGCCATACAGCTCGAAGAACCACCACTGATGGGGAAAAAAGTTTATCGAGTGGCAGCCTCGTATCGGTAAGCTTAGTGTAGGGCGTCCCCTCACTAGATGGAGTGACGACCTGGTAAGACATGCAGGAAGTCGATGAATGCAGGTGGCTCAGGAATATGCTTTGTGGCATTACTTGGGGGAGGCCTATGTTCAGCAGTGGACTTGTGAAGGGCTATAATAATGACGATGATGATGCTAATAACGAAAAAATACGAAAACTCAGATTTCTAAAACAAATCTGAGTTTTCGTATATTGTACTGCGCGGAGCTGAAATAGTACGTACATTTAGTTCACTGTCATCAACGTAACGAGCAAGTTGTTGCTAATAGTAAGCTAACAGTAGCTCCGGCAACAGTGTTGAGTTACAAATAAAGTTCTTTTGGAGTATTCCAAATAAGAAAAACATGTATGCATACGTAGATAGCATTTCTGATTGTTGGGTATAATTTGTATGCAATTAAAGCCTTAGATATTATTTTCAATCGACTTCCAGAAGGAAGGTAATATTTACAGAGTGTATGTTACTAAATACTGTTTGACCATTGCTCTTGAGATCCGCATCCAAAATAAAATGTAATAATAATGACCTCCAGTCCGAACTTCAGTCACGGCTGCCCGTCTCATTGGATGCTAGTCATCTGCGCAGCATAGGATTATGATGCTCGAGTGAATGCGCAAGCACCATAAGTGCACTCTCTATTCTCTCACTCTAATAAACCATTGAGTGGTCACTCGTCAAGATTGGAGAGAGATCAGACATTCCAGACTCCATCCTAAGCAAAATATGCGTTTATCAAGAATATGGTGCTGTCCATGTCTTGTTTCATTTTTCCTTGTCGCCTCTAACGATACCCACGGAACAATATGGGATAGTGGATATTCTTACACCGCGAGTACAAGGTACCCACTGTACCGTGCGTATGATATTGCTCTGTTTATGTATTCTTGTTGGTCCTACAGACGATTTAATGATCGATGATTCTTTTAAAATAAAAGTAATTTTTGCCTTTTAATTGAGAAATTTTATGAAACCTTGATATTTTTTAATGGCGTAAACTAGATTTGTTTGTAAAATAAAGCGACGGTGACCTGGTTTCGATATGAAAAGATAAAATATCTTCCGTTTGACTACTGTTGTGAAGCAATCCTTATTTAAAGCTTTTAAGTTGGAGTTAGAATTGCTAGCATAGTAGGTATAGGCAAAAATAACAAAATTGTTGAATTGATTTTTATCAGAGCTGTTATATTTCCTCGTTAGAGAGTCGAGACCTAGTCCAAAGCAATTAGAGCAACAAATGCGATACGTGATTGCAATATGAAGCATTATATCCCTTTTTTCGCAAATTATTTATTACGTAAATATTCTCCATAACTTAAATTTAATGATATAAGCTAACATTGTCAAAATAAGAATTAGGTAAATTATTGATTTGGTATAAATTGTTAGAGCCACATCGAAGCGTACTATTACTGCTGTACGAATGGTCGCTCGGTAGGTAAGGATCACGCTCTCACAATCTACCACCTTTACCGTTATCGTTACTAACTGAAAAGCTGCTAAACATAGGCTTCCCCATTAATTACTTCATCAGACGGATATTTATCAGGCAGTTAGGCAACCACAGTTTTTTATTGTTCAGTTGTTATTAAAAAGACGCTACTGGCTATCCTCTGGTTTGTTTCCCTTTGTCACCTCTTACGAGTAGACAGTACGAGAGTAGTGAATATTCTTACACTCCCACTACTGGGTGGGTCTTCTACCAGCTAGAGGTTATTGCTGTGTTTTGTATGGTGTATGAAGAAAAATGAATACTTTTTTTATTGCTAACGTGGCTTTGGTCTTGTTCGTCAGGTACAATATCGACATAACCTCATCATTCTGATTCGTAATCGATGACAGATGTAGGTGTCTGTTTTACTCAAATCCATCTAACATGAAGTGGAATATGTGCTCGTTTATCATTTGTATTTTATATTCTCATATGTTAAGTTAGTTTCTGTAAAAAAAACTTTGTGATTTATAAAATCACAATGACTAATGATCTTTCAGTCCGCCTGATGGTGAGTGGCTATTACAAACCACGGACACCTGCAACTAATTTCAAATAAAGAACGTTATAGAAGCATAGTTACTCCATGCGATCAATACAAAATACCTCACAGTCTGTATTTATACTGGCTCTCTATACCCTTGAGACCAGAACAGAGCAATGCAAAGGTTGTCACTTAACGCATAAATAGGTAAAATGGACAATCAAAACGAACTCCTTGGTAGAAAAGGAGTCCTATTACCTGGAAACGTACTACATTTTAAGCCCAAAAACTTATTAAAGGAATCGAGTTCTAGATAAAATCATGACGTGATATGTTTCGTTACGAAACAAGATTGACTACAAAAAGTATCGACACATTTAAGCATATACGTGATTCCATTACGTTCTTTTCAAACATGTGAAGTTGCAATATCAAAGGGAGCACTTGCGAGGAAAGAATTCTTTTTCTTTTCTGATGTCAAGCTTTTTATCCCTATTATGTGTTATAAGTTGTTTGATACTCGTTTTCCCTATACGAATATTTTCTTGTTTCTGTAAACACAAGATAAAATTATGATGCTGCTCTTCGATCAATTATATACATACAAAACGACCCTTAGCCTAAAATATTTATATTCTGTAACTCTACGTCTTTCAATACTTACTGTGTTCCGAGTATTGAAATGTGATACCAAGAACTACGTCTACTACCAAATTAGACTAAGTACGAAAATGTCAACATAATGTTTTAACCTTATTACTTAAGAGTTTAAGTTTCATTTTAGAATAATTAATTTTGTACCTATGACTTTTTATTTTCAAACGACATTCTAAACTTATTGCTTTTAACCTTTCTCTGATGAAAGGACTTAAATAAATATATTTCGCAATGGTGATTAAACTTTATGTTAGAGCGTTATTAAGGTTTATAATAAACTGAAGTGGTTAATGTTATTAAACTTTTTTCTAAGATAGTTATAGATGTTTACGTGTGTGCAAACGTGACCAATTGAGCGACTTATTTTTGTTCCTGATCCTTAATCTAGTATATAATTGATCGAAGATGCTGCTTAGTAATCGAATATGCACGATTTTCTTTTTCAATTGAAATTATTGTGTCAAAATTATTAAAAAAATACACCGTTTGTCGTAGATTTAAGTTATTTCAAAAGAACTAGCTGCAACTGTGGCTGTATTAGTTTACAAAAACTGCACCCGAGAATCTCTTTTTCTTCTCCCTTTCTTTCTCAGCCGCTAAAAGTCTGTAAACAATTTTCTTTATAGTAGCAACGTGGTATTCACTATTCTGGTTAAATTAGTATATAATTAATTTGGCAGGAACTTGACCGACGGCAATTATGAAGGTTTAGTATTTACAAAATAACAGTTTTAATTGGATTTTGATACGTTATACTGTTTCGATTCTGGGTATTATATGTATACGCATGAGAATGTTGAGTAAAATGCTCCATTGGTGATATGCCCAAGCTATTTTCAATATGCTCAAGCTATTTTCTCCTCTTAGTCGTCTTGAGTTACTATCGTCATCCACATGGTGATTATATCAACAAAATATTTCGTGAACAAAATACATATCAGAATTGGCTCTAGGGTTACAAACCTCTTTATCTTAATATTTAGGAATATTAATCTAAATATTTAATACTACATGTGGCAGATAAATAAAGGAATTGGTTCTGAGAATCTAGCGAGTTAAGCTTTAATTGGGAAAGACTGTCATTTAAAATATAAATACAAGAACGTAAGCCCTCGTACTAACTTTCTTATAATTTCTTATGAGGCAAATTTTTCAATAATTGTAATAATTTTCGGAAGCTTTATATTTATTTCCCCATGATGAAATTGGTTTCTTTTCTTGGAATTAAATATAAATATTTTCGCTCGCTGGTAAGAAAGCTTATTAAATAAATATAAGAAGGAAAATAATTTTTTATCTGTTTTTTTTTTACATAATTGAAGTCATAAACGAACTTACACTGTATCATGTCGTCTCGTGGGGTTCGTAAGAGGTGAAAGTGCAAACAAAACATAACATAGACAGCATATTTCTGATAACGACGAAATTACAAAAAAATTGCGCTTGCCAACCCATTTAGAAACAGCAGGGCAACTATGGCAAATACGTGGTAGAGCCATGCTGCAGCTATATTAGCAGTATAGTTGTAGCATGAATGGGTCGGCTCGACCGGAGCAGGGTCACGGTCTCACAAAGTATCAGCGTAAAATAGCAGCTTAACACTGCTGTGTTTCGTATGGTGATGGTAGATAACCGGAGACTCCGGCGTCTTAACCGGCATCTTCGTTTTTATTCGTATTTGATGAGACTATGGGCCACAGCAATCACTTACAATCAGGTGGACTGTATGCTCGTTTGTCACCCTATTCTATAAAAAATATATCTCCCAGTCCCCGATGGTCTTGCTAATTTGGATATGGTGGCGACCATGGTAACGGCTGGACAGGGGGTGCTAATAATCTCAGATGGAGGTTCGGCTGCTACCTCAGAGAACTCGACCTTGTAACAGACAACGAATGTACACTTAGGACTGATGGGAAGTTACTGTAGCTAGAAGTAAACATCTAGACAAGTTGCTGTGCGATATTATAGGACTATGTTGGGACCGAAGAGATGGGAAGACACGGTAATTCTCAAATCCAAACAAAAGAAAAGTCATTTGTAATGTTCAGTTTTAGTTGTTGGGAGAACTACGTTCTAAGTTGTCGAGGAGTATGTTTATTTAAGAGAAATTGGCTGACTAGGTATATCTAACTTCGACCGAGATGTTAATCGAGTAAACTCGACTGAGCATAGTTCCTTGCCAGGACCGAGACCGCGGTAAACTGCGGTAAGGGAATCTTCCTTCAGTACAATATAAGAAAGTTATTTCGATGTTACAGACAGGAACTTATATTTTATTTATACTTGGATATAATGGTTAGGAATATTTAGTAGACACGTTGGTGCTACCTTTAATTAACAACTTTGATGTCAAAGTCGACAAGTATGAGATTGTTGTGAGCGCCATCCGATGATTGCATTGATTGCTGCTACTTGTGGTATTGCGTCTTGTGAAGGATCTGTGAATGAAGTGCGCCTGATTTGAAACATCTTGTAGTTTTCTGGTTGGTAAAACGTATGAGGATGTCAGCTCCTAGGGTCAAATTGGGATCATATTGATACTTTTTGCACACTGCGTCTTAGTAAGGTTCACATCTGAGACGTTTTACCTAAGACAGGCGTCTTAATGACGGGGCTGAAGGCTATCTGACTTGGCTGATGTTTTATAATATAGCAACATATATCTCTATAAATTTGTCACCATTGTATGAAAACCACATCTTGGAGGTAGGTGACTGAAACACGGTCAAAAATGCATGTTTTCAATGCTAGTTAATATTTTAGTTTTGGCTACAAAAGTACTTTTAGAGGAGCAAATGCGTTAATATGATGTCATACACATGTGTCTTATATACAGACAGGGTGACCTGGCAAGTCATGACGCTAACGAAGGGATCCTATATGTACACTGTATCTTTGAATTAACTTGTGTCCAAACCATGTACATAACACGGTGAATTGCTGTACTCAATATAGGTATTTCAGCTAATCAATAATGATAGCACACATAATTGATTCGGCTGATGCGTTTCTTTTTGGGTATTTGTTAAAAAGAGGTTATGGTTTAGGTCTTTGTAATAAATCATCAACTTGAACTTAAATGATCCTTTACCAAAAACCATCGTTATAATCACCATAAAGGACTATTAAAAGCCTATTGCTGAACATATGCCTCCTCTATAAATTGCCTCATAAAGGGGTTATTTGCCTCATATTTTCCATAGTTACTACGCTTGGGAGCTGGGTTGACAACCGCAGGTATTATTTTTGGTTGTTATTCTTTTTTGTTCTGTTTATCTTTTGTCGGTGTACAATAAAGAGTATTTCATAACGATACATTGCTAATCGAATACGTAGTATCATAACGAATCTATAATTTATAATAATATAAAATTGGTATTTTCATTATTTAAAAGAAAAATTTCATCATTCCTTTATGATTTTTCACATTTATTTCTGGTAATTAGCGTTTGTTCCTTTACATTATATTTTTATTCTTATTGTTTCCTCTTATATATATATATATATATATATATATATATATATATATATATATATATATATATATATATATATATATATATATATATATATATATTTGATCAACGTAAATAAATATGTTTTTAACTTTCCAAATGATCTTTCTAAGTATTAGGCCGTTTGTAATATTTATGGCGTGACCGTCTTAGTTAGGACCCTATTTACGTTGTATATTTTTAGTAACATAGTTCTTTTCGGTCGGTCCATTTCGTAAACCGGCTTCTTCGTGAAGCTGGCAGTCGTCAAGTCCGCGTGCGAGACGATTCGTAATGACTCTCGAAAAAAGCATGTAGACACGGCTCAGAAGGGATATCGGTCTGTAGTTCTTCAAAAGAGCGTTGCCACCTTTCTTAAGGAACAAGACCACTGCACTTTTGCTTCACATCTCAAGAGTAGTGCCACCGTGGAGGACGGAATAAGAGAGCTTCTGAAGGAATTCCAGTTCTGGTTTTCCACCCGCTTTCAGAAGCTATTGTAATTTTTTTTCAAGGTGCTGGAGAGCAATTCTAATCTCGCTCAGACTAACGTCTAGGATATCATCAGACTAGTGTCGGATAAAATTTGCAGCAGACGTGTGCAGCTGCCCATAGAACCTATCATCAACATCTTACTCAAAATCTCAGGTGTCTTCGACAGTTGGCTCTTTCTGGCACGCTTTGGAGCCCTGGTTCCACTTAATCGCTTCTTCAATATGAGCTGTATTGTAGTTGCTTAAGTCCCGTCGCATGTATTTGGTGATCTGTCTAATCAGTTGTCTGTATGTTGTCAAATCTGTTGAACACTGCAGTTTCATTTCCCGTATAAAAGCCATGAGATTAAGAGTGTGATCGGAGAGTTGTTGTATTCTTCTGTGGCGGATCTTGTAGAGCTTAGCTCCGACCGCATGGACAGTCTTCGCGAGCTTATCACTCATATGTTCACATGCCACTGTATTTCAGTCTTCTAGGCTCTAAAAATGGATTTGTAATTCGAGATGAAAGTATTCGGGACTCTGGATTAGCACACGAGGGGGATGGGGCGTTGACTTCATGAGACGAGCTCTCCAGCTTAGTGTTAGGTTCAGTGTGCCTCTAACCATTCGTTGATCGCTGACAGTTTTTACCTTAGTGATCACTGAGACATCACTGAACAGTAGGCGTCTGGTCTTAATAAATTGTTTGTCGACCATCAGGACAGTCTCATTTTTGTCGTACCGTCAGGGCTCGACTAGATCCACTTGGGGTGGGGCCGCTTCTGGAAGAAAGAGTTCATCATAAGAAATTAGGATAATTTCTAATATTCACTCAAGATACAGAGATATGTTTTAAGGTAGTCATGTCAAATATGCGGTCCGTTGACTGCATACGCTTATGGAACACGGATGAATACCAAGAGGCAGAGTAAAATATCTAGTTTTTTTTAGGGCAAGTAAAAGTGATAAACATGCATAAAGTCCACGTGATTGTGAGTGGATCCAAAGGTCCAATCATCTTTCATCGCTTAAAAATCGAAATCGATGTCAGGAGAGATGTAATTAAAATATTAAAAAAAATATTAAAAAGAAACTGTATACTGTATCTCAATGTCTCGCAGGTTAAATAAATTCTATAGATGCATATGTTTGTTTCTTTTTAGTGTCGCTTTTTCGTTATAGTTGCAAATTACAACGATTATAAAGGAGTTTTAACTTCAAAGATACTTATTAAAAGCGTGGAAATATATTGATTTGACATATATTATCTATACATTATACAGATGACAAATAATCAATGGAATGTCAATAAACTCACAATTTCAAGATTGCAAGAGCTTACTTTTGCAGTGACGTGTAGCCCTCACGAAAATAAATACTAATATTATGATATTAATATTATTATTAATACAGGCAAACACATCTCCTACTCATTTAACACCTTCCTACATTACATGGTAATCCTACTAGGCGATGCGTTGCGACAGTGCCCGCACACCGCCGGGCCTAGTTAAAATCATCATCATCATTACAGCCCTTCACAAGTTCACTGCTGAACATAGGCCTCCCCCAAGCAATGCCACAAAGCACGGTCCTGAGCCACCTGCATCCATCGACTTCCTGCATGTCTTACCAAGTCGTCACTCCATCTAGTGGGGGGTCGCCCTACACTACGCCTGCCGGTACGAGGCTGCCACTCGAGAACCTTTCTTCCCCATCGGTTATCGGTTCTTCGAGCTATATGGCCGGCCCACTGCCACTTCAGCTTACTAAGCCATTGGGCTATGTCGGTCACTCTGGTTTTACTGCGAATATTCTCATTTTTGAGTTTATCATGCAGAGAAACTCCGAGCATAGCCCTCTCCATAGCTTGCTGAGCGACCTTGAGCGTCCTCATACGGCCAGCAGTGAAGGACCACGTCTTTGATCCGTGAGTCATCACTGGCAACACGCACTGGTTGTTCACTTTAGTTTTCAGAGATTGAGGTATACCTGACGAGAAGATGTGTCGTAATTTCCCGAACGCTGCCCAGCCGAGTTGAATCCGTCGATTGACCTCTCGGTCGAAGTTGGACTTACCTAGTCGGACTATTTGTCCCAGGTAAACGTACTCGTCAACAACTTCGAGCATAGTGCTCCCAACAACTACCGGCATAGGTGTGACATGGACATTAAACATGATCTTTGTTTTGTCCATGTTCATCTTAAGACCTATCCGTTGGGAGACACCATTGAGGTCACTGAGCATAGTGCTAAGGTCCTCCGGGGATTCTGCCATAAGGACTATATCGTCGGAAAACGTATCCTTTCCAGTACAGTAGCTTGAAAACGTCTTCCAAAGCAGCGGTGAAGATTTTCGGAGATATAACGTCACCCTGTCTTACAACTCTCAGCAGTTGGATAGGATTCAAACTCTGGTTCTGTACTCGGGTAGCCATCGTAGCCCTACTGTACAAACACTTCAGCACTTCGATATACCGACAGTCAACTTGACACCGCCGAAGGAACTGTAGCACCGCCCAGATTTCGACGGAATCAAAGGCTTTCTCATAGTCCACATACGCCAGGCAAAGTGGCAGATTGTACTCTTCGGTCTTCTGTACAATCTGCCACAGGGTATGTATGTGGTCTATGGTACTGAAGCCTTTTCGGAAACCGGCTTGTTCGCGAGGCTGGAAGTCGTCGAGTTTGCGTGCGAGACGATTCGTAATGACTCTCGAAAACAGCACGTAGACACGGCTCAGAAGAGAAATCGGTCTGTAGTTCTTCAAGAGAGCGTTGTCGCCTTTCTTAAAGAACAAGACCACCGCACATCTGCTCCACGCTTCCGGAGTAGTGCCACCATGGAGGACGGAATTGAAGAGCTTCTGAAGGACTTCAAGTACCGGTGTTCCACCCACTTTCAGAAGCTCAGCTGTAATTCCATCCTCGCCTGGGGCCCTGCCGTTTTTAAGGTGGTGGAGAGCCATTCTAATCTCGCTCAGACTGACGTCGGGGATATCTTTGGAATAGTGTCGGGTAAAACTTGCTATTGGATCGTTACTAACACTTGCTTGTGGCTCCAACGATGATGTGTACAGCTGCCCATAGAACCTCTCAATCTCACTCAAAATCTCAGGTGTCTCGGAAACGACGCTGCCACACTCAGTCTTCAGCTTTGACAGTTGGCTCTTTCTGGCAGACAGATCTCTGGCAAAGACTTTGGAGCCCTGGTTCCACTCGATCGCTTCTTTAATACGAGCAGTATTAAAGTTGCCTAAGTCTCGCCGCATTCATTTAGAGATCTGTCTGTTCAGTTGCCTGTATGCTGTCAAATCTGTTGATGATTGCAGCCTCATCTCCCGTCTAACAGCCATGAGATTAAGAGTGTGATCGGAGAGTTTTTGTGTTCTTCTGCGGCGGGTCTTGCAGAACTTAGATCTAACCGCATGGACAGTTTCCACGAGCTTGTCATTCATATCGTCCACTGCATTGCAATCTTCTAGGCACTGAAAGCGGTTACGTAACTCGAGCTGAAAAGTCTCGGGATTCTGGATCAGAGCACGAGGGGGATGGAGCGTTGACTTCATTAGACGAGACCTCTCCATCTTAACGTTAAAGTTCAGTGTGCCTCTAACCATTCGGTGATCGCTGCCGGTTTTCACCCTTGCGATCACTGAGACATCACTGAACAGTTGGCGTCTGGTCGTCATAATGAAGTCAATCTCATTTTTGTCGAACCGTCGGGGCTCGACCAGGTCCACTTCCTGTGGGGCCACGTCTGGAAGAAAGAGTTCATTATAAAGAGTCCCTCTTTCTCCATAAAGTCAGCCAGCTGCTGGCCTCTACGGTTCCGTTGTCCTACTCCAAATTTCCCTAATTTCAGCTCACCGCCTTATCTTGTGGCTAGTTTTGCGTTGAAGTCTCCAATCAACACCGTGTAGTGGGTTTTGGAGGAATGCATGGCTCTAGAAATATCCTCATACATTTCCTCCGATGTGCCGAGGTTGGTGCGTAGACCTGTATGAACTTCAGCGAATACCGTTTGGTGATTCTGAGTATCTGGTACGCGACCCTCGTCGACACACTCCCAATCTTTACAACGTTGTTGACGAGAGACTTGTGGACGATAAATCCGACACCTCTTTGGGACAGATGGTCGCCCTCCCGGCGATAGAACAGGTTGCCGGACTCGAGGATTACCGTTTCCTCCCCTTCTCTTCGGACCTCAGATAATCCAATAATATCTCAGCGCAACTTGTCTACCTCTTCTTCCAGCTCCAATATCTTCTCGTCGGTCCTCAGGGTGCGTGCGTTATAGGTCAAGTCGTCGTATTTAAAAAATTAAAATAAAAACAAAACATATAAAAATTCCAGGGACAGTTCTTATATGTGGTTATGAATGAATCGGTATTACAATAAGAAAAATTGTGCAAAATTATAAGAAAAATATTTTTGAGAGTTCTTATTAACCAACGTATACATAGCTTAAATTGATTCCGCTAGATGTCGTTACTAGATTTTTAAAACGCGGTAACGTAATGTTTCCTGACATGTACTTAACTCCCGTCGTTGAGCCGTGCGTCAACTTATAGTGCATACGGTACCTATACGCTTAAATTGTTTCTATTTCGTAGCTTATTCGACTACCTGCTTTCGATTTTGGTTGTTTGTTACATGCTTTGTGATTTGGTTAAGGTTGAATGGATTTATATTGGCTTTCATTTGTGTATTTTCTTGGATCGGTTTTGATGATTTGGTCGTTATTCCTTTATACATATTTAGACGTTTTGATTTTGGATTTAGTTTATTCAGAATCATGAATAGGTTTTCGTTGTTTTAGGTTGTTTAAAAATATTTCAAAGGAATATTAATAGTATAGATAGTGTATACACTTACTTCTTTTTTCGTTGTTTATATTTATATTGACTACTGCTTTCGACTTTGGTTTTGCAGTTTGGTTTAAGTTGATTCGATATTTTTTGGCTATCGTTTTCGGATTCGTGTTGTGTCTTGAATTGGTTTGGTTATTTTGATTTTAAAAAATATTTAAAAGGAATATTTTATTCCTTTTAGATATTTTGGATTTTAAAAAAAAATATTTAAAAATAAATTTAATTCCTTTTAGGTATTTTAACGTTTTATTTATAAATAAGTTTATTGTTACTTTATAATGCCTCGCAAACGTAAGTCCAGCCTTTCAAGAGTATATTCTCAAAGACAAGCGAAAAGATTAGCTCGATCGCTAGAATCTTTAAAAGATGCTGAACTGAGAAGGCAAGAACAAGCAGATCGTCAGGCTGCTTTTAGAGCATCTGAGACACCTTCTAAACGTCAGCAAAGGCGTCTTGAACAGAAAGAGCGTCAGAATTCTTTAAGAGCTTCCGAAACACCTTCGCAAAGTCAGGAAAGGCGTCTTGAACAGGCAGAGCGTCAAGCTACTTTAAGAGTATTCTGAAACACCTTCTCAAAGTCAGCGAAGGGCGTCTTGAACAGGCAGAACGTCAAGCTACATTAAGAGCTACTGAAACACCTGCTCAAAGTCAGCAAAGGTATCTTGAACAGGCAGAGCGTCAAGCTACTTTAAGAGCTACTGAAACACCTGATCACAGTCAGGAAGGGCGTCTTGAACAGGCAGAGCGTCAATCTACTTTAAGAGCTACTGAAACGGCGTACTGAACAAGCGGAACGTCGGGCCGCCTTAAAAGCCGTGGAAACACCTGATGAAACTCAACACAGACTCATTGAGCAAGCTGAACGTCAACAAATGCACAGACAAAGGCGTGAAGAGATGCAAATGCACAGCTCCAAGCTGAACGTCGACAAAATTTTCAAAGAAACAATTGGTCAGTTTTTAATGATGCAGCATTCAATTATGATCCGTTGAATGATTATGAAAATCACAGGTTAGTTGTTATAGGACTGATGGACAAGGCGTGTCGATTTTTCAGCGCTTTAAAATGGAAAGATGAGACCGTAGGTATATGCCGTTCCAATGGCAAAGTGTCTCTTCCGTTACTTGGGAAACCAGAAGAACCTTTGAAAACTCTCTTTTTATATGATGCTAATGTGTCACGGCTCTTTTTAAACAGGATCCGGAAATATAACTCATGCTTTCAAATGACGTCCTTCGGAATTAGTAAAAGTAATTCACGCAGATCGGACCCCTCGAGGAGAGCATGAAAGGCTCTACAATGCATCTTTGATATACGAAATAGCAGCCGTAATTAGTGGTGATTAATTTTCTTCACGAGACATCGTCTTGCAAGCCGATACACACAAGTTTTATGACGCTCTGCAATACCCATTGATTTATTGCAAAGAACAAGAGGGTTATCATTTTAAAATTCCACTCATTAACCCGTTCACAAAGTAGCCTAATCTGAACAAAAAAGTATCATGTATGGATTTTTATGCGTATCATATGATGTTGCGAGAAAATGATTTTAACCTCTTAGCCCGGTGTAGACAATTATTTCATCAATTTTTGGTAGACATGTATGTGAAGGTAGAAAGTTAACGTCTCCGTTATATATCTTTAAATCAAAAAAGCTGCGCGTTGAGAATTATACAAATTTACAAGATGCAGTTTCTAGCGACGCTAATGTAAACCCCAGAGATTTAGGTAAAATGGTAATTCTGCCCTCATCATTCGTTAACAGTCTCCTCTACCTACATGAGTACACACAAGACGCATTCGCCTATGTATGAACTTACGGAAGACCTGATCTTTTTGTTACTTTAACTTGCAGTCCCACACGGAAAGAAATAACCGAGGAGCTAATGCCGGGCCAAAAAAGTACTGACAGACACGATTTAGTTGCTAGAGTATTTAGATTAAAAGTATAAAAATTAATGTATGTAATTAACAAAGGGAAAATTTTCGGAGAGGTGCAGTGCTTCATGTATTCAATTGAATGGCAAAAAAGAGGATTACCGCATGCCTACATTCTAATATGGCTTGAAGAGAAGTTGCGGCCTAGCAAAATAGACGACATAATAATCGCCGAGATTCCGGATCCTGAGCAAGATAAAGAATTGTATAATACCATCATCCGAAATATGATTCACGGTCCATGTGGAGAACGAAATTCAATATCGTCATGTATGAAAGAAGGAAAATGTACAAAGAAATTCCCTGAACAACTATTAAAAGAAACAGTGCACAATGACAATGGCTACCCTTTATACAGACGCAGAGCTCCCAAAGATGGTGGCAGGAAAGTTACAATCAAATCTCGCTCTGGAGCGTTCGAAACCTTAGATAACAGCTGGATTATCCCGTATTCGCCCATTCTATGTAAAATGTTTAGTACCCACATTAATGTAGCCCTGTCCGCGCAAACATGTATATCTGTAAAGACATAAATAAAGGAAGCGACCAAGCAATATTTAATCTCAGGAGTGAAGGTGAGGAAAATCCCGTTAATGAAGTACAGACTTTCCAAGCAGGGCGTTTTGTCAGCAGTAACGAGGCAGCGTGGCGTCTCCTTGGCTTCCTTTACAAAAAAGGCACCCAACAGTTACTCACCATGCTGTGCACTTGGAAATTGAAGAACGTGTATATTTCACTGAAAGAAATTTCCAAGAAAGAATTGCATCACCGCCAAAAACTACATTGTTAGTGTAGTTTTTGGCGGTGATGCAATGCAAAAAAAAAAGTGCCTTCTTTCAACTTTGTCAAACCAATCCCTTTGCAAAAACGGAATTATATTAAATTATATTCTGAATTTTCCCGCTATTATACTTGGAACACATCTAGGAAGGAGTGGAAACGCCGTATTCAAGGCGCGCCTGTTGCAAATTGGCCCGGTGTAAAGTCATCAGATGCCCTTGGTCGTGTGTATACCGTCCATGTAACTAATTTTGAATGTTTCTGTTTACGATTGCTGCTGCAACATGTTCGGGGTCTTACAGGATATAAAGACCTTAAAACTGTCAACGGTCAGAAATGCGCAACTTATAGAGAAGCATGTGGAGCTTTGTATCTTTTAGAAAACGATAATCACTGGGATGACACCATGGAGGAAGCTGTGCAGTGCCAGTCACCAGCCAAAATTAGAGATTTTTATGCAACTCTCATATCTTCTTGCGGGCTATCTAATGCTCATGAATTGTGGGACAAATATAAAGAGTACAAGGCGGAAGATATTTTGCGAAGGTTACAGCAGTCACACGCGAACATGACACACAATGAACACATTTATAATGAAGCACTTGGAAAAATTGAAGATAAAGTAATGGAAATGGTAGGCAAAAAATTAAGCGACTTTGGAATGATAAGCCCTCAGCGAACAATCGAAAATGAACTATGTGATGAAATTATACCCGCAAGTAGCCGAAATTGAACCCGCTTGCTTCCTGAACAAAAACGAGTTTTTGACAAAGTATTACTACAAATTGAATCTGGAAATGGTGCACTTTTCTTTTTAGATGCCCCTGAAGGAACTGGGAAGACATTTTTGTTAAATTTATAATTAGCGAAAGTACGGAAATATAAAAACATTGCTGTGGCTCTAGCTTCCTCCGGTATAGCCGCCACGCTACTAAGCGGGGGCCGCACTGCACATTCTGTTTTAAAATTCCCTCTAAATCTAGCCCAGGAAGAATCGCCGATCTGCAACTTTAGCAAAAATAGTGCACGAGGTATAATGCTACGACAATGCAAACATTTAGTATGGGACGAAAGTACAATGTCGCATAAAAAAGCTGTAGAAGCTTGTAAATAGAACGCTTCATGATTTGCGCAGCAATACCGATGTAATGGGAGGAATGGTAGTTTTACTGGCTGGTGACTTTCGCCAAACTTTACCTATCGTTCAAAAGGACACACCAGCAGATGAAATTAAAACATGCCTCAAGTCGTCTATTTTATGGAACAAGGTGACAAAATTTAGAGTGCATTTGTGTAATGATATCAATGCTGGAATCTATGCTGACACACTATTAAAAATTGGCGATGGGCGGTTGGAAACGGATGTTGAGGGCTGCGTTAAATTGACGAGAGATTTTTGTCATTTAGTACAGAGTCATTCAGAATTAATTGCGAGCGTTTATTCAGATTTAACGAACAACATTCATGAAGACAAATGGTTATGTGAAAGGGCGATTCTTGCACCAAAAATGAGAGCATTAACAAAATAAATTCAGATATATTAAGCGAAGTAGCAGGAGAAATAAGAGTATTTGTCAGTAGACACAGTTATGGACACAGAACAAAGTACTTCATATCCCGTAGAGTTTCTAAATTTTCTAGATTTGTCATGTGTGCCCTCACATAAGCTTCAATTAAAATTAGGCGTCCCAGTCAAGCTTTTAACGAAATTTAGATGCTCCTCGGTTATGTAACGGGACAAGGCTGCGTGTGACACATCTTAGACGGAACATAATCGGTGCTACAATTTTGACAGGCGTAGAAAAAGGTGAAAATGTTATTATAACACGGAGCCCTATAATTCCCACAGATCTTCCTTTTCAATTCAAGAGGTTGCAGTTCCCTATTAAGCTCAGTTTTGTAATGAAAATTAATAAATCGCAAGGGCAAACGTTACAGGTAGCAGGGGTCAACTTAGAAAAACCGTTCTTCTCTCATGGTCAGCTGTATGTAGCATGTTCGCGTGTGTTAAATGCCCATAATGTCCACATTCTTTCCCCGAATGGAAAAACATATAACATTGTGTACAGTAGCGTCTTAAAATAGTGTTCAGTTAGTTTTTTTCCAAAATTCCCACAATCAATTAATCAGAATTCCCACAGATATTCCCTTTCAATTCAAAATTTCCTATTTAGCTCAGTTTCTTTTGAATTCCAAATGCTGCTCATCTGTCGGACCTATTAAGCTCAGCTCAACTCAAAAGGCTGCATCTCTGACGGATCTTTTATCTGGCTCAGATTCCTTTCAATTCAGAAAACTGCATCTCTGACGAATCAATTTAGCTCAGTTTCTTTTCAAAAGTCTGCACCCCTGACGGATAATTTTGCTCAGTTTCCTTTAATTAAAAAAATATCCCATTTCCATTTGGAATAAATAGTCTATTTTCATGCTTTCCTATACGCTGCGTTTCATAACATTTAAATAGGCTGACGAATTCATTTTGATCAGTTTCCTTTTAATGTTTACTCAGTTTTCTTTCAATTCAAAAAGCAATGGATAGTTCATTTCCCAGTGACCATGCGGGCGAAGCCGCGGGTAACAGCTAGTATTTTTATAACTTAATATATAATTTAAAAAAATTCATATTCATTTTTATATTTTTTTGTTGGTGAGAGGTGCAGTGACGTGTAGCCCTCACGACAATATATATTAGTATTAATTGTAGAATAAGAGTAGTACAATCAAAGTCATAAACAGAAACACGTCTCCTATCTCCTTTTACACCTTCCACCATTACACTTCGAAAGCGTACAGGTGCAATGTCCGTCCATTTCACAGTGAAGTTGTCTGGAGTGTTCATTTTTCATATTTAATTTGTAACAAAAGGAAATATAATTTGCATATAATAAAGGTGTAAATTTAGTGGATAGAAATAAATACATTGGATTGGATCATATTGGTGTTTTCTGGTTTTGGTATCTATTATATGGGTAATTTGATCAATTGTTCATCATTGATGAAATATCGATATTTATGTGTGATTAATATTGGAATTAATTCCAATTTCAATTACGTGTGGTAGAGTTACGCTGCAGCTGTATTATGTTTGTAGCAAGAAAAGTCGGCTTGCCTCGGAAATGAGCACACTCTCATTAAATATCAGCCTGAAATGGAAGCTTATTTCTGCTGTGTTTAGTATGGTAGAGCGAGATACTGAAATAAATTCTACTTCGGATACTTTCACTGCGAATATTAATACGTCTAATTAGCAAATTTTGCGACGAAAAATGGATTCTGTTTGACAACGCAAGCGCTCAGCAAGTTGGTTCGATTAGAGTTTAGCATCTGAACAATGCCCTTAACGAGAACTTACCCATAGAAGTGTCATGGTCACTGTTTGAGGCTCAGTTAGCGCCAGTTTGATTGATTAAAGCTTCATAACAAACGAGGCACTGTTAAGAATTGAACACAATTATGGAAAAGCTTGTACGTCTACAACCACCTTTGGTCAATCGCTCGTCCCCGCTGCTCTTGCACGATAACATGCAACTCATAATGCAGAAAAAACGGTTTCCAAGTTACAAGAACTGGAGTTGAAAGCTCTCCGTCATTCGCCGTACTCACCAGAACTTGCGCCGAGAGACTTACACTTTTTCTTTAATTTGGATAACTTTTAGGCGAGAAAAAAATTCAACAAACTAGAGGCAGTACAAAATACCTTTAAATAATTTGTTGCCTATTGTCCAGCCGATTTCATAATCATTATCAATGGACATCAATAAATTGGCACTGTAATGGAAATGATTCAGAGATAACGTGGGTGATACTTTATCAATAGAAAAAAAAGAAAAAAATATTACGTTGGCCTATTTCATAAGAAACGGCAAACCCTAACATTAAATTATTTTCGAGTATGTTTATGTTAAATATATATATATATATATATATATATATATATATATATATATATATATATATATATATATATATATATATATAATATGGTGTATGAATTTTATTTAAAAGAGCTCATAATTGTTTTCTCGCTATTTTGTACGGGCTACTCTGTTTTCTCTATAATGACACAAGAACAAATATTTCCATAGCACATAATCCATATCTCTATAAGCGTGCGTCCACAGTGCAAGTATCAAACCTATGAAACCGCCATATGCATCCATAATGTAGTGACTAAAGGCGGGCGGGCATGAGCGAGTTAACGTGCGTAGTTTTTATTATGGCCCCACTTCGGGCCTAGTCAGCAAGCGACCCTATGCGCGGATGCCAGGGGTATGGAACCAGTTCGATCTTGTAAGCGGTCATCAACTTTTTTTTTGTTGAATGATGATTTTATGTGATATTTTACTCATGATATAATTAAATGTTGACATTTGAGTTTACTCAAAAAAATTTCTAGGGTACAATCCTAATTCTTCATACAAAGTAAAAAAATCATTATTTATTTCTCTGTTTACACACACTCTTGCTTATGTTCAACATCTCCCATCTCAGGACCTAGTAAAATTACTAAATCCTCACCCATGGTTTGCAACACCTAAAATACGGCCTGAGCACTCCAACAGTTCACTCATCACTATGGCCATTGTACGTTCTGGCCGTCGTGCCCGCAACAGGCCATAGACACCGCGCATTCACTGTGGACGCACACTGTGCCAGCTCCTATATCGCCATGCTACCTAAAAAGACATGTTCGTTTAAAAAAAAATGTTATTACACTTGGAGCCGAAAATTATACTAAAACTGCTCCACGGATGCCGTAATTTTTATGAATTGATTATTTTATTTGTAGATTAATGTTTTCTATCACCGCTAAGCGTATTGTAAATCGTGCCTTATGCTTTATGCATGTTACGTGCAACTTAATACATCTATTGATTACTGTAAGCACAAAGTCGCTTCACTCGGAGCTTATGGGATCGACGTCTTCTCAATTAACCGATGATCCTTCCTACAACAGCATTAAACTCGTACTCTGCTGGATTATGCCGATAAATCAATTTCCAGTATAGCGCATTAAATTAGTTCAAGCAAGCTATTAAGTATTGGAATACCTTATTTTCTAGTACAAAGAACAAATTAATACTTAAATTTTTAGGTCATTTCCCCAAAGAAGGATATGCTCGACGGTTAAGAGTAACTTTTATTTGGCTCGTCCTCAGTATATCACCAATTTGGTCTATAAATTTCCATCTGTGACGTCTCTTGTCGAATCTGTCACTCAATTTTACAACTCAAGTTTGTTTCTCCGCTCGTAACTCATTCATTCTTTCTAAGTGTCAAAATCCCAGAAGCATTCCTTTATAAATACTGGTCACAACATAAAAATATGCAAATCAAACTTTTCTTCCATCACATTATTCCTTAACCTGTTATTGACAATTACCAATAATATAAATGGAAATGACCGCTTCTTTTTTGTTTAATTAACTATCCAAATTTCCCTACCATACATTAACGTAGAAACTAACACATTGTTGTGCATTGCCGTTCGTGTCTTATTTGACACTTTCTGACCTCCCATAAGGCCACCGTTACAGTTTATTAAAATGCATTGCTGAACATAGGCCTCCCACATAGATTGCCTCACGGGGGGGTTATTTTCCAAAGTTGCACGCCTGGCAAGCGAGTTGGCAATCGCAGTTTATAGTCCTTATAAGGAAGACGCTGCTGCTCATTTCTTGATTTCTTTCCCTCTGTCGCCTCTTACGACATCCACGGGATGATATGGGGTAGTGGATATTACACCTTACACCGCCACTACACAAGTAGATGATTATGCCATATTTTCCAGAACTTTTCCTATTCTAGTTATAACTATTTCTCGTGTTAATAAGACAGCATTTAAATAAAACTAATTTTACGGACAAGGAGCAAGGGCCCATGGTCACGGAATATCCCGCTATGTAAAGCACTTGAATCGTCGGGAATCAAAATAAATAACAGTTAAACTAAACGTGATAAAACCCGTAAAAATAGTTTCATAACTTATAACATTTAACGACTTACCTAAAGAAGTTTCTTTAATCTATACTGCATTATAATACTTCGAGCGAGAGCTCAGTTATCTCAGTACTGCAGTCGACAGAAGTTTGCCGGTCTAGAGTTAAAAAAAATATTGTTTCAATACTAGATCGAGTAGTAGTTGTTTAATTAATTGGAATACTGCAATAAGTTTTTAGATTTACTTAATGGATTACAAAAGTGTCTTCTTAGGGGTAGATACGTTATAGGTAGATAAGTTATCCATCATTTTAATGATAAACTGATGTATATCTATTTTTAAACGTTACGTCCATACTAGGATTTTACATGTATCGTGGGTGCAGTTTACATACATAAATTTTACAAAAACAAACATCCTGACCCGGAAAAATTATTTGTAGACTGTACAAATACCTGTTCTGTGAGTGATTAGGATCCACGGCCCTTAGCGCTGCAACTTATTACTAAGCCACTACACCCGTCAGTAAAATTGTAAAACAATTTAAGTTTTTATTCACTTCAATTGCATTTTTTTTTACAAGGTAGTAGAACTTCTCTTCTTCCTAGGAGTCTGTGCGGATTGATACCACTGACTTATCTATTTCTGTTTTCAAAAAGCCATCCAGTTCGTGCACTGCAGTTTTCCGGTGTTCCGGTTTGAAAGATGCAGGGAGCACGTATAATTACAGGCTGAGAGGTATTTCATCTTAGTACTCTGATGGGACAACGCATCTGTTGGCTTATTTGTTTATCTGCAAGGGCTGCATCAGCTACTTACCATCAGGGACTGTAAGCTTTTTGCCACTACATTTATAAAAAAAACTATTTGATTATTTTGTATTTTACAGAAATTACTTATATATTGTGATTGAAGGAACATCCTTCACTAAAAATAATGGTAAATCTACTTTTAGATCGGTTATATTTTTATTTACTATAGTAAATAAAAAAAAAAAAACCTAACCGTGCTATACATAAAAAAAAAAATGCTCGAATATTAATGATCGATGATATTCGATCTTTAATATTCGAGCATTAGTTTATAATAAATAAAAATTTCGAATATTAATGACGATGGTAAATCATGCTCTCAGCTTAATCAAAGCCTATTTAATGATGCATTAAAAATTGTAAAAAATTGTAATAAGACAGCATTATGAAAAACAAAGTAAGCCGATTGATTTAAATGCGTAGAATATCAGCAACAAAAAGGAAGAGAGACTCGCCAATAGTGATGGAAAGGGAAGGGAGTAATTAAATCATATTATTCCTGAACAAACTTAGCATTTCAGGTGATAAGTGCATAACTTAAATTTTCATAGAAACAAACAAACAGAGTTCTACTCTCTCCTTGGGCCACAGCATCCAATGCTATAATACAACACATAGCATACAAGACTACGTGCTCGTTTGTCACATTATTCCATAAAAAGTAGCAATTTTAAATGCGCATTAGCCACGTCCTCGGTGGTGAATGCAAAAACAACACCGAAAATTTCTTTGTCTATTAAACTGAAATATTTAAGATCATGTTATTTTCGCCAAAACGCAATTGGGTAATATAGAGGAATCCCTTTTAGTCACATCGTATAAAGTGGCCGTCTATAAAATATTAAATTAAAGTGACCAGAATAAACAAATATGTTTTGATCTTTCCAAATGATATTTCTAAAGGTTTAGTTAAAGGTCGTTTATAGTATTTATGGCGTGATCGTCTTAGTTAGGACCCTTATTTACGTTGTATTTGCTTATTAACTCAATTATTTTAGGTGTCTTTTGGAAGAATAAATATTCACTGGAGCAATTGAAATCCGTTTATTGTGCCTTTTATTATTTTAATCTAAGGGAACCACGTTAACGTAGACAGGGTTAGAACAAGGTTATGAACATTAAATCGTCCCTATTCCACTTTTATTAGGCCTATTTTAATCAATATCTTTATAATTAATCTCTTCTCGCTTAAGAAAAGCTTTATATAAAAATACCCGCTACAAGGGCTTCACTCTCCCACATTTAATAAAAATGTGGGGGAGGAACACGGCTTCACACACGCCGTGTACTACGAGCGCCAGCTAACCTACGTGTTTTCCCACTAAGTCGATGTTACTATGTTTTTTTTAATAGGATAGGGGGTAAACGAGCACACGGTTCAACTGATGGTAAGTGATTACCGCCGTCCATGAACAACTGCAACACTGCTGGACTTTTAAAAATGAGTGCTCTTTTCTAGAAGGTCCCTAAGTCGTATTGATCCGGAAAAATCTCTGGTGATAGTTGATTCCATAAGGAAGTTGCGTAGAGGAAAATTTATTTTAAATCGCACAGTGGTGGACTGCAAGTTATCCAAATGGTATGAATGGAATCGCGAGTTTTGTTACGATGTGAGATGGTGAAATTCTGTGGTTGGAATTAGTACGAACAAATCCTCAGAGCACTCTCTGTGGTAAATACAATAAAATACACAAAGATATTCAACATCTCTTCGTAGTTCCAGTAAGACAAGCCGATCGGAAAGAGCTCAATCACCGACGATTCGAATAGCTCTGCGCTGGATGCGATCAAATGGAAGGAGCTGGCATTGGGGAGTCACAGCTGGGAACAGTATTCCATGTGCGGCCGAACCTGCTCCTTGTAAATTGCAGGCAATGTGACGGCATAAAATACTGTCCCGCTCTGCCGAGCACGTTAAGCTCTTTAGAAGTCAGTTTGGCCTTCTCCTTCAAGTGAATTTTTTTTTAATAGGAAAAGGGTGGTTATTTGACGCTGGTATTCTGTAAGAGCGTGGTCCTTCCCCGGTCGAGCCGACCTATTCGTGCTACAACTATACAATTAATATAGCTGCAGCATGGCTCGACTACGAAAGTGCACGTCACTCGATATGTCGACGCAGATTCGTCGTCGTTCATTTGATCTAAAAGCACGTTAAGTTAGTTCCTCAAGCTAAGTATTAATCTACCCTCAACATGACAAAATGTGATAAATGTGGAAAAAATATAACCAAAAGTAATCCTGGAATAGAATGTAACCAGTGCGAGAAAATAGTTCACTTAAATTGGAACTGCTCTGGTCTTACTAACAAGCAAAAGAATGCACTAAAGGCCGCTGAGAATCTAGGATAGACATGCCAAGATTATCTTGAACATTCCCCGAGACGTAGCTCTATATACGTCCCCGGTGATGAAGACGAAGAGGAAGAGGAAGATAATGTTCAAGATACAGGAAACTATTCCAAAAACGTACAAATTGATATCAAGCGGTTATTGAAAGATATATCAAAAGAGATGGAAAAAGCTCTTCAAAGAGAACTGCGAGACGTAGTCGAATCTCTACAACATCAAGGCGATAAAATGGACGAGATGACAGTATCTATAGATGCCTTAAAAATTAACAATGAAAGAACTACAGAAGAAAAATGTAGAACTCTCTAACAAAAATAGTTATTTAGAAACGCGCGTTGGTGCACTAGAGCAACGTTTGAAGGATATTGAACAATCACAGCTAAACATACAAATTGAAATATTAAATATCCCTCACAATAACACGGAAATAGTAAGCGACATTGTCAAAAAAATTTGCAGATAAATTATCAATCTCTGTTGATGATATTGACACTACTAAACATGTACCAAGAAAAAAAAAGAAATTCCGGGAAATATTGAAATTACATTTAAAATGAAACAACATCAACAAAATGGATCACAGCAGCGAAAAATTCAAAGCTATATGCTCATGATATCGTGGATAACTTGTCGGAGGCGACAGGGAAACAGCTTATTTACATACGTGAAGCTCTATCTTATTATAACAGGAAATTAGTACGGGAGGCGAAACAAAAGTTAAAACCATCCTACAAATACGTATGTTGTAAACGAGGTATCATCCGAGCACGAAAAGAAGAAAAAGGTGACATCATCACAATCCGTCGCGAAGAAGATATCGCCAGACTAGTTAGAGCCTAAGTAGGTAATTTGCTAAAAGTATTGACTGTATATTTATATATCAACGCATATTCTCTTTTTTCTAATTTTTTTAAGCTCAAATACATTTCCGCATATTCAGAATAATAACAATGAATTTACCTAATAACGTAACTGAATTGAAAAACTGTACTAACCTAACTGACTTTATTCATAAAATTCCCCATAAAACTAATCTAACGTGTATCCATTTTAACATAAGGTCAATAATTTCATATTTTTCTAGTTTAGAACACATTATAGTCACTTGTCCAATTAGTATTGATTTAATTATTCTATCAGAAGTGAATGTCCCAGAACATTTAATCGATCTTTTTCAACTAAAGAACTATAACACTCACGTAAACCTAAGAAAAGACAGAAAGGGAGGCGGATTTATTATTTACGTACATAAAAAACATAAAGTGTCGACTACGATAACAAAAACTTTATATTTTGAGGGATTACTAACAAAAATAATCACACCTACGAATTACACTTGCAATCTACTCGCTATATACCGTCCGCCTAACTTAAGCAAACACCTATTTACAAACGAATTGCAGCAATCATGCGACAAAATTAATAAACGCGAAGACTTTTTTTATAATATGCGATTTAAACATCGACGTCGCTGTGGAAACACCTATAAAACATAAATACACAACAATGTTCTCGACGTACGTACTTGTGAGTGGGATCTCGGAATATACTAGAATTGAATTAAAAAATAACATAATTAGTAAATCGTGTATTGACCATATATAAGCACGGTCCCATTCACAAGACGTATACACTGCGACACTTAGAACCGTACTAGCGGACCACTGTGCGACGACATACGCTTGTGTTGGATCTCAGCACTATATAGAGGCGGCTTCTAAATTTAAAACATATATTGACACAAAAAGTTTCTACCTTATTAAATAAAATAGATTGGGAATCAACTAAAGGTATTAGTTGCCCGATTTAAATATACAAATTCATTAAAGATAATTTCAATAGATGCTACAATGATGCCTTAACAACAATTCGGGAAAAAAATAGAACATTAACGAGGACAATAAATAAATGGATTAATGAAAAAACTAAAAGGGCATGTGAGAATAGGGACTATTGGTATTCTTTGTGGTTAAAAAATACAGACAATATGATTACTAAACAATTATATAATAAAATACGAAATTCGACTAACAAGCTGATACAAAAAACAAAAAATTGGTATATCAAAACGGATACACATAATAATAAAAATAACAGATGAGACTTTGGCAAATACTAAATAAGATCAAGGGACGGACAAGTCCTTCCATCGATAATATAATTTTAAATTCATTTCAAAATGAAAAAGTGACGCCACTTGATATCGCTAATAATTTCACTCAGGCCTTTCAGAAAAATGTTTCAAGCATTGTACCGTCCTGCAATCGACCCCTTTTACCAATGAACTTGTACAGAACTTGACCTGTAAACGTAACATTTCGATATCAAAAGGCTACTCCAAGCCCAGTAGCTAAAATAATAAAAAACATTCAAACGAACAAAGCACCAGGTATAGACAATATACGAGCAATAGACTTAATATCCATTGCGGACAAAATATTGGTAACTATAGCCGACCTAATAAATGCGTATATAGAAAAAGGCAAGTACCCTACTGAATTAAAAACTGGAATTGTAAGACCCGTACATAAAAAAGATAGCAAAACGGATTACGACAATTATCGCCCATTAACAATATTACCTACACTAGACAAAATAATTGAAAAATATATAAGTAAAGAAATAAATAATTTCTATAGTCAACACTCAATTTTAAATAAAAGTCAGTATGGTTTTCAGCAGCATAAAAGTACCACTCAACTTTTATCTTCTTTTACGGACGACGTAAACCATTATCTTGATAATAAAAAACATGTCCTAGTTCTTTTCATTGACTATAGTAAAGCCTTCGACACCCTTAGACATGACTTACTGCTTGAAAGGCTTGATGAATGTGGACTGCGAAGACCCCTTTTAAATTGGTGCAAAGACTATGTTAAAGAGAGAGCATATAGAGTTAAAGTTGGAAATGCTACAAATACAAAGAAAACAGTCACTCATGGTACTGCACAGGGATCCGTGCTTGGGCCTTTGCATTACTTGACCTATGTTAATAATGTTGCCAATGTAATTATAAACTGCAAGATATATCAGTTTGCAGACGATACCTGCATACTAGCGGCGGAAAATGATATATATGTGGCATTACAAAAATTGCAAAAAGATTTCACTAACCTTACGAAATGGTCTCACGATGCGGGGCTTGTTCTGAATGCCACAAAAACAAAAATGATGTACATTTCATCCAGTCATAATAGAGTATCTGTTCCTTTAAAACTCGTTGCCCACAGCCACCAATGTCTCCATAATAACATGTCTAACCAGACTTGTAATTGTACTCATATTGAATTAGTAGAACAACAACCTTACCTTGGACTCATAATAGACAGTCGATTTAAATGGACGCACCATATTAATAAAGTGTTGTGATAAGTTAAGGGCCATACTTACCAAATTTTCTATCGTTAGGTATAAAGTTCCCTTTCCTACACTATTGTCCCTTTATAAGGCTCTGGCCGAATCAATATTAGAATACGGATTAAGTAGCTATGGTAGAACCTGGAAATCGCATCTTTGTAGAATCCATGAATTACAACTTAGAATCATCAAAACAATTGTCCCCCCTAAAATCAAACAACAATATAAGGACAATTACAACCAATTATTTAAATACTGTGGTATCTTGCCAATAGAAAAAAAATTAAAACTTACTTTACTTGTAGAACAGTTCTTTAATACAAAATTACAAGTCATACCTACGTACAAACATCAGCTTAGAAGTATATATAACCCTAAATTAATTATAGCTAAAACTCATGATATGTATGGCGATCATCAAAATAAGATTATTATTCCTAAATTAATTAATAAACTACCTAAAACCTTGAAGGAAAATATCAATCCCAAAAATATTAAATGCAAATTAAAAACATACTTTTTGAATCAACTAACATGATATAACTAAAAACTAACATACTATATGTAATATAATTACCATATTATGTATATTCCAAAATATAAAATAATATCTTCTCCAAACACCCTGTATACTACTCTAACTAAATAGCCACTACAACTCATCCTCATGTTATTTGTATAGAAATGAGCGAACTACCTTCTTACTCTAAATAATATTAAAATGTTTGCGCTTGAAAGACGGCGAACTGCAGTGTGCAGAAAAATCTTATATAGGTTTATGTTGCACTGTATTTATGAACTTTGTTTGGAATGTATTTTAGTTGTTGTAAAATAAAAAAAGAGGATTCCAATACTGACTGAGGCAACAAGGGGAATGCCTTGAAACTGAGGAGTTACGACGAAGGGTTTCTTTTAGTACTTAGTAGTACCGTAGTCCATAGCAAAATAACTGGTGAACCAGTAAAAGAACGCTTGGCCCCTTGGTAGTACGCAATACTAACTGCTTACGCAAGCACAAACATCGACCGAAGTCGCGCATGTCAATGCGTATAAACGCCATACAGAGTACGAACAAATCCTGTCACACTGAATGTACGTCACAAAGTTCAGGACACACGTCGAATAATAGGCATACTGGCTATTAAAAGCCCTCCATGAGTGCCACCACCTGCTTGACCACCGTTCCTTCAGACGTGACGTAAGAGTATGGCAGCACCACCAAATGAATGATCAGCACGGCTACTAGTCGTAGAACGTGTCACGAGTCCACAGCTCACATCAAGGGAACGGGATCCCACGTTGCACGGCTTTCGGCCGCAGCCTCGAGAGTCTCATCAGATCCTCCCTCCAGCTACCACCCGCATAAGGTTGACACATACTTCACCAACCAATACAGCGGAAAATATAGCCATCAGAAAGGGTTTGGGTCACTGACATTGAGCATATGCATTTTCGATCATGTTTGTCTCACCCACCAACAAGTTGTCGTTTTTTAAAGGTAAAAAATTTACAATTTATATTATTATGTCGTCATATAAAACATCATAGAGGTCAGACAATCTGCAGCTCCGTAATGAAAGGACCCAATTTGGACACAGTTACTTAAGTGTGAGTCAAACTAAGACGCAGAGAGCGCGATTGAACATAGGGACTCGCCAAACAACCATCGCAGAGACGCAATGCAGCAAAACGCTGCAAGCGTCAATATGACTATCGTCGGGCTTACACAATCCCAAGAGCTCCTAATACAATCCCAGCAGACATCACCACCCGCATACCTCCACAGACCAGAACCACAAGATGCGTCGAATCAGGCGTATCACACCCGCAGATCCATCACAAGACGCAAAACCGCAAGTAGCAATAATATATCTTTATTATATGGGACTTCAACCCACAACTCTACTATTGTAATGCTTTTGCATCGTAGAGACATTTTATAATAATACTTTTGTATCATACACCTCACTATTATATGTCTTTAATATATGTGACTTCAATCTACAACTCTGCTATTGTAATGCTTTTGCATCATAGAGACATTTTATGATAATACTTTTGTATCATACACCTCACTATTATACGTCTTTAATATATGTGACTTCAATCTACAACTCTGCTATTGTAATGCTTTTGCATCATAGAGACATTTTATAATAATACTTTTGTATCATACACCTCACTATTATATGTCTTTAATATATGTGACTTCAATCTACAACTCTGCTATTGAAATTGGTTGCGCGGAAAAAGAATCAGGTACTCTCACATTTTGTTCGGTTGGTTATTATTTTAGTTGTTGTAAAATAAAAAAATAAAAAAGAGGATTCCGATACTGACTAAGGCAACAAGGGGAATGCCTTGAAACTGAGGAGTTACGACGAAGGGTTTCTTTTAGTAGTGTGTGTCTCTTTCCGTCCTACTACGCATTCCATTCCACACGCACTGAAAAGGGGAAGCTTAATTAGGTGGCGCGATTTTGGTCGCCAATGAGAAGCGCGTCCTACCAAGATGGAAGTGGGAAAAATGGCCGACTCATATATGGATGCGCACTGACGCCGCTCACCACATGTTGCATCGTTGTCGAAGAGAACCGCTAGTTGTGATTGCACCTCTGTGGCAGAAGAACCGCTAGTGGTAACCGCGTCGCGTGGTGCAATTTGTCGTCGCGCACCGCTCTTCCAACGCACCACAAGACCATTATCCACGGGGCCACAAGGAACCCCACTCCGGTAAATATTTCCTTTTAATTTGACTTGAGCCGTTTTATTTCCTTGTCACATTTTTCTCACCAAGCGGCTCAAGTAGAAACTCCTTCGAGACACTGGCAAACTAGTAGATTTTGGAATAGCGGCCATCTTGTGTGGTTACTGTCCAGCGAATTGATCAAGCACAAAAAGCAAAAGGCTCGACTCGGGAATCGAACCCGAGAACCCCTATCGCCGAAAACATTGTCATTAGCGCGCGACCAGTAATGCTTATGCATCGTAGATACCTTCGATAATTATGCTTTGTATCACAGACCTTAAATCATAATCATATATCTCTAAAACTATACATACTCGTAGTGCAAGAGTAATATAGTAGTCAGTACCCGACCACCCCAAATATATTTACACCCTTTCCTCCGACAAATTTAGTGATTTTAAAGGAAACATTAAATCTTTATTTTACTGGAATACTTAATGTCTGAAATGTATTTATTTTAAATTAATGCTTATTAATATATTCTTAATTGCTGAAAATATTACTTTTAAGATAAATTTAGACGACTTTATAGAGAAATTAATTGCTGATGAAATGATTTTTAATTTATTTTTTATTTTTTTATTTATTTATTTTATTTATTTAACATATTATACATGATAAAAGGATATAATATGATACAACATAAGCTTAATGAAAAACTTTACCGTGTACCACAGACCGTCGACATAATTTTTTTTAAATATGAGCATAAAAATAAATCCTTAATCTACAAAAATATGTTTAACGCAACACTATTAAAAACTAAACAGCAATTGGCACGGTCAACACGCGGTAAATCGGCAATACATACGTAGTAACCTCATAGTGAACAAGAAAGGTGTGAGTCTTGCCACCGCCCACTTCACTGCGTCAAAAACCGGTCGTTCCTGCGTTGCGTATACAGAGGGTATCAATTAGTTAGTTACTTAATATTTAATAGTAAACGAATATAATGATTATTCTTAGGTTGTATATCATATAGGTAAATATAGGAAATATAGTTATTGGGGATTATAGTATTTAATTTTATTATTTTTTAAGTCTGAAGTCTGATATAATACAGTTCCTATAATAGTTTTTTAATTTGTGTTTAATATTTTTATGATTAATTTCATTTTGAAAAGATACTGGTAAATGATTATTTAAATTCGGAACCATGTATTCTAAAGTATGTTTTCCGTATAAATTATTATAATTAAGTTTATCTAATTTTGGTTTGGCCGCACTGCGGGTTTTAGAATAGTTAGAAATGCCATATTTTTTTAAATCTTCATTAAAAAATTCTTCATTTAAGAGAGTATATTCTACTTTTTTATGCACCGGTATAATATTGCAGTAATCGAATAGGTTATGGTAATCAGAATCCCTGTGTAAGTTTTTAATTTGTTCTGGGACTATAGTTTTTAAGATGCGTAGTTGCAATGAATAAATATTATCTAAATGTGATTTATAAGTTCGCCCATAACTAGACAAGCCATATGAAATTTTAGATTCAGCCAGTGATTTATATAATTGTAACAGAATTCTATAAGGGACTTTATACTTAATTATGGAGAATTTTGCTAATATGCTTCGAAGTCTATTACACACATCCTCAATATGATGTTTCCAGTTGAGTCGACTATCTATTATAAGTCCTAAGTAAGTTTGAGTTTCTACCGGCTCTAATTCTGCACAATGACAATTGAGAGTCAATTGTCCTTTGTGAAGGCATAGGTGGTCATGCATGATAATGCTAGGTATTGCTTTACTCCTATTGTGACTTGAACTTATATACATTAGCTTGGTCTTGCTAGCATTGATAACTAATCCTTTATCGTGAGACCATTGTGTTAATATATTAAGTTCTTCTTGCAGAATGCGGCCAGTTTCGTTAATATTTTCGCCTGCTGCAACGAGGCACGTATCATCAGCATACTGGTATATTTCGCAACGTCTGATGATCTTTGCCAGACTATTAACATAGGTAATGAAATGCAATGGTCCAATAACAGAGCCTTGTGCAGTGCCTACCGAAGAGTTAACATAATAACTAATGGCATCACCCACTTCTACCGCATATTTTCTGTCATTAAGGTAATCTCTGCACCATGATAATAAAGGTCCTCTGATACCACTATCACTAAGACTGTCTATTAACTTGTTATGATTAAGTGTATCAAACGCTTTAGTATAGTCTACAAAGACTACCAAGACGTGTCTTTTATTATCTAAATGTTTGTAAACGCTGTTAGTGAAGGTCGATAACAGTTGAGTGGTATTTTTCTTTGGTTGAAAGCCATACTGTTTTTCCGTTATTATATTGTTTTTAGCGTAGAAGTCATAAACCTGTCTGCAGATGTATTTTTCAGCAATTTTATGTATAACGGGTAAAATAGTAATTGGCCTATAGTTGTCATGCACCATAGGGCTACCCTTCTTATAGATAGGTCTAACTATGCCAGTTTTTAAAATATGGGGATACTTTCCACTTTTTATACAGGCATTAATAAGGTTCGCAATTACGTCACTGTCTAAGTTGCATATTTTTTTATGTCTATAGGTCGTATCCCGTCAATACCTGGCGCTTTATTACAGTTTAGATTGCGTACTATTTTTTCTGCTGCATTAGCATTAGCAGGTACAAAGCGTAAGGAGACATTCGCGTTGTCACTATACAATGACTTATCTAATAAAGGCAGATTACATTTAAGGATTGATTTTTTGACGTTTACGTCGAAAGATTCAGCAAATGAACACGCAATCTTATATGGAGGATAATTACTGTTACCAAAGTTGTCGAGCAATACATCATCAATCGGTTTTGTAATTCGCCCCGTTAATTTATTTAATATCTGCCATAGGTTTCTAGGATTATGTATGTTCTTATTAATTTCTAATTTAAGCCACTTATTTTTACTTTTTTGAATCACTGTGTTTGCATAATTTCGTGCCTTATTGTAAGCTTGCTTTAAAATACTATTTCTAAAGTCTTTTGTCCATTGATTAAATAATTTGTCCCTGTGTTGGCATATTTTCAGAATGTTTTTGTTCATCCATTCATTACCAATACGTTTTGGTTTAAGGATACTTTTAGATTCTTTCCTACATTCCGTATAACACTTATTAAAATTTTCGTGTATGAAATTGTGAATACTATAAGGACAAGATAATTCCCTCGATTTTTCCCATTCTATTTTACTAATTGCAAAATGATTTAATAAGTGCAATATTATTTAGACAAGTTCTTATTTTTGGAACCGCTTGTATACTTAATCCAACGCAGGCGAACACTATAACTCGGTGATCGGCCAGTGTCGTATCAATTGCTGCCGTTTAAGGTCTTGTGTATGGGATCTACCATAAATATGATCAATGCAGGACTTGTTTAACTTACCAGCTGATATTTCTATACGCGTGTTGTCGGTGATCCCACGCACAAGGCCCATACAGTGCAAAGTGTTATTGTACCTATGTTTTATAGGTTTATCTGAGTTAAGATCAATGTTAATGTCTCCTATTAAAAACAACTCACCATTGGAGCAGTGTTTACGTAAAGTGCTATCTAGTTCGCTAATCAATAAGTTTTTACTATTTTTAGGTGGACGGTACACGGCACATATGTCTGCGGAATAACCCGAATGGGAGGCGATTGTGCATAAAATACTTTCAAAATGTTCCGTAGTGATGTTTTTTAGTTGTAATATGATGTTTGTTGTGTATGTAAAGTACAATGCCGCCTCCCCTTCGGGCTTCGCGCAGAGAAGTTAACATTTGATATCCAGGGATATGAAATAGGCATTTAAAATATTCCTTTATATTAACCTCTGTCACAACAATGAGATCGAGACATTCATTAGATGTTAGGACAATTTGTTCAAGTGAGGCAAAGTTTTTTATCAAAGACCTAATATTTACGTGCATGCATAATAAATTGATATTGATTGGAATTTTCTTTAAGAAGCTGTTAATATTTATACAGTCTAGACATTCTGTAATTTCATCATTTAGTTCTTCCGTCATATTATAAGGACCTAAGACGAATATACGTCGATTAAATAATATTACTTAGCAAAAATGGCAGAATGTCAAACTAAAGATATGGATCAAGCAATTACGGCTTCTGATTAGCTAATACATGCACATCATTTAAGGTTCTAAGATAATGTATTTTGCTCGTATCGTCCTTACGTGCTTTAACAAAATCTTTTTTTGAACCAAACATATTTATAATTCAGCTTTATTTTAAGTTATTGTTTTGCAAGCCAAGGTATCTGTTTGTTTAGTTCAGTCATGT
This sequence comes from Parnassius apollo, assembly GCA_907164705.1. Classification (NCBI taxonomy): domain Eukaryota; kingdom Metazoa; phylum Arthropoda; class Insecta; order Lepidoptera; family Papilionidae; genus Parnassius; species Parnassius apollo. The sequence continues at coordinate 8,528,586 of CAJQZP010000008.1, forward strand.
TTTCTCTTATGTATAAGGGGTTAATGTTACCAGGTTCTTGCGGGTGGATGTCTGCAATTGTGACGGACGCTGTTTTTGCTGCTGCTAGCCATTTGTTCTGAATATTCTCTTCTTTAAGCTCGATGATTAGGTTACCTACACGATCTCCTCTTCCTTTCAGTCTGCGCGAATGCTTGATGCCGGTTGTAGAAAGACTTAGTTTTTGAGCTAGGTTTTCAACTATATTTTGTAAATTCTCACCTTCGTGGCAGGGCACGTTAGCAATTTCTATACAGCTTGAAAGCTTTTCTTGCTCCAAAGCTAGAATTTGTTGCTCTAAGGCGCCTACTCTAATTTCTAGGTTATTGTTTTTGCTAGTAAGATCGGCGTTCTTTTTTTCAAGATTTTTGATAGTTTGTTTAAATTTTTCCATACATTGCATTACTTCGTCTAGTTTGTTCGTGTGAAATTTAAGGGAATCGTCTATCTGCGTCATTTCTTTCTTGATGATTTTTTCCACTTCCTTTGAGATATCTTTTAGCAACTTTTTTGCGTCAGTTTTAGCTGCGCTTTTATGGATGTCATCTTCCTCCTCATCATTATCGTCTGGAATTACGATAGAAGAGTTACGCATCGATGACTCCTGTATGCAGTCCGGACAGGTCCATCCTAGTCCGGGTGATGCAGCTTTTAGGGCGGCGAGCTGTTTGTTGCTTAATCCGGTACATTTAGTACTAAGGTGTACCAAACGCTCACATTTATTGCACTCTACTCCAGGAGAACTTTTGGTGATAGATTTGTTACAGAATTAATAATAATAATGCGCCATTACAGAGGAATTTCATCTTAGTCCTCACGGGTAACAACCCATCTGCATTTTGATGCGAATCAAAACGCATATGCGTTGTCGAGGATATATATTGTTGTCTATGGGCCACAGCGACTACTCATCAACACCATCAACACCATCAGATGGATTATGTGCTCGTTTATCACCCTTATCCTATAATAAATACATATTTTATTTCTTGGCCATGCATGTGTACTTTTCCTCACCGCGAGCACGTGCTGAAATTAAATTAAAAGTTACTATATCATTGGTGGCGACCTGGTTTCTCGCGTATTGTGAAATTTACAGCACGAACTCTTAGTGTCTGTCTATCACGGATCTCTTATTATATCTTTATTATAGGAAATTTATTGAATTTTAGGATAGTACATAAAAATAAAAATGAAGATTTGTATATATAATGGTTGATATTTCTTACCGCAACAGAGTTTGAAACTTCTAGTTTTAAAGTCCAATGCAACATTTCAAATCTTTCTGTGATGTGTCACAAAAAGGAGTTTATAGTTCGACAGTTGCCAGATAAATGGTAAATTGCGGTATTTTTTATTTTCACTTTATAAATATGAAAATATTTACTGTTGAAAATAATTGAATTTTATTTATGCGTTTACATAATATAATATCTCCAGCCTTAGTTTTTTAATACATGTAATAGTGTCAAAGTGCATTTAGTGAAAGAAAATACGACTAATATGATAACGAATCCATTGTTTTTCAGGAGCATGATTCTGGGTGATGGGCGTTATAGGGATGATCACTGACGCTAAATATTTTTAAATTCGAAACATAGAATTATAAATATAATATTGTAATTCGCTTAAAAAGGGAAGCAACCGTCCTTAAATATATTTAATATATATTTCAATATATAAAATAGGTGATGGTTCATGTTCTGTTGATTTACTTTCTTCTGCAAATGCTAACTTCTGACTTTGAAAATTTCACATACTACCAGTATTAAAAATGCCACTTTGATGAATTAATGATAATGTAGTTGACCATGTAGTGGCAGTGTAAGAATATCCCCTATCCCATATCATCCTGTGGGTGTCGTAAGAGGCAGCAGAGGGTACTGAAATGGAGATGGGCATGGGCTATGGGAAATATTCCCCCTCCCGAAACAATCTACGGCAATACTTATACTCAGCAGTGGCCTTTAATTATAATTTATTTAAATAGAAACACAGGCTGTTTTTGTTTTTATTTCAGTAATCACGTCAAAAGAAAGAAAAGGAAAGTTTTGTTTCCCTTAGTCAAAACATGCGCAATTATCCGTTTCAGTTTACTCAACTCTAATCTCGTGAATTATTCCTTCTCAGCAGTGTTTAGTTTGTTTCCAAGTTGTAACATAAGTTTAGACATCAAATATTGAACGTTCTAATTGTAGGGACCACATAAGTTAACAAGGTACCAAATTAATTGCATCAAGTATTAAGAAAATTACGAACTTTATTTATGAGGTAAAGATATTTTGTTCTTGTATATCTTCGAAAAATATCTTTTGATTCTTGATGAGTCGTAAAAAATTACTGCTAGATATTACGATTATATTGCTAGATATACGAGATATACGATTTCCAGCGGTGCATGGCATAATTGTCATTATGACTTACTTAGCTTGGGATGCAGATAGTTGATCATCTTACCTATCTTTTCTTGACGATGCTTATCATCTTTAGACTGGATATGCTCATGAGGTAAAGAAGATGGTAATACTATCAAGGGTTTAATGAGATATTTAAAACTAAACTTCGTGCGAATGAGCAGAGTATCAGAAGTAGGATAATTTTAGTTTTTATAGTATTACAATATAAATAAATTTATAATAAATACTGTATACTTTATTCTGTCTCATTCTCTCTCAGGATAAATAAATTTGCATGTTGTTTTTTTAGTGTCACTTTTTCATTTTATCGGTTTCAAATCACAAAGATCGTAGTGAAGTTTTTACCTCAAAAATTATATACACGTTGACCATTTGGCTTAACCTATTCAAAACATATTGAAATACATTGATATCATACACAAAATCTATATATTATACAGATATTTTAACGAAATGTAAATAAACTGTCAATTTCAAGATTACGACAGCTTACTTTGAAAGCATACGAACGACCCAGGTGCACTGTCAGTCTATTTCACTATAAAGTTATCTGGAGTGTCATTTTTCATGTTTACGTTTTATCAAAAGGAAATATAATTTGCATAATATAATAAACGTGTATATCTCATTTTGTGGAAAGAAATAAAATCATTCCGTTGGATGATATTGGTTTCTTGTGGTTTTGGTAGGTGTTTTATTGCTCATCGTTGATGAAATATCGATATTTGTGTATGATGAATTTTGTATTTAATTCACTTTTAATAATATTTGATAGTGCTACGCTACAGCTATATTATGTTTGTAACATGCAAAGTCGGCTTGACCGGGGAAGGAGCACACTCTCATAGAATACGTGCGTGAAATGGCAACTTTATTCTTTTTGAGGTAAAGCGAGGAATTGAAATGAAATCTACTGTGGATACCTTCACTGCAAATATTAATACGTCCAGTTTGAGATATATTATATCATTGGGTGGTAAATAAGAGCAATTTTTTAAATTCAAACAAATCTTAATGTGTAAATTATTATAAACGAACTTAACGTGAACACCCTGCATGATTGATTAAAACTACTTTTAACTTACTTAGTGAGTTCATTCTGCATAGATCGGGTCATAAATAATAACTAAAAAGCTGAAAGTACTCCGGGTAAACACTGACATCTGGACTTCAGTCATCTCAGTCCCTCCGGAAAGACCGGGAATTAAAAATCAAATAAATTTAAAGAGATGAAATCCGTAAAAGTAGTTTTAATCAATGTATAGTGTTCGCATAAACATAAGAAATCATTATCTAAACCTTCATGATTCATAATAAAAACCTGATTTGAGCACAGTGTATATTAACTTTTATATTACATTTATATTTTTTTGAAGTGGATGTTTTGGCCCATAAAAACGACACCGATCCTGGATTAAAAATCAAAATATGGATGCGTTGTCACCCCTGATCCTGATACTTAGGACACTCGTTCATAGACTATTTTTACAAGTGTTAAAACATAATATTACGATTGCCTATATTTTTACTATTATAATTCAGTTTATTTAAGTATATAGGTGACAAACAAGTACACAGTTTACCTAATGGTATGTGTTTACTGTGGTCTATAGACACCTACATTTAACCTCGATAAAGAATCATAATGAAGATGCGTGTTAGATGCCAAGCCGTAAAATATTCTATTATACTCGTATACGAAAAAAACCTCTGTGTGTTTTGACAACAGTTTAAATTTTTGAATCGTCTAGTTTTATTTGCCTTTAAAAATCAATTTTAACTGTTTTCCTCCACTTAAATTATTAAATAAACATTTAATGCGTGGAAGTGAATACGATCAATTTCTAAGACCGGGTTAACGGTGCTTTTATAGTCGCCAGAAATACGTAAAGAACCATTACTTTTAAGGACTACTTACTAGACACGAGGCCCAATTGGAGGCCGAAATTGGAGATATTATACCTGCGCGTTCTATACGCTGTAACTCGGCTTTGATTCGCGGTCTCAAAGCCAGCGGCAGGGGGGCGCGCGCGTCTGTACATAGAGGACGCGTCGGCGTGCACGCGCAATATAAGTCGCTCACCTTTCAAGGCTCACGTCCGTTGCTGCGCTGCCTCACCATGTACAAGCCGCTCGACTCAATAGGACCGTCGCTTGCACCGCAACCAGCCTCCGTGCGGTTCTCCTATTCTTCCATGCCGCATTGCAATCCATCACTCGCTTCTTTCATACGAAATAACTGTCCCCCCTCACCCCGGACATTTGGACATTCTCCTTTTTATCACATTTGACAACGTCTATTCTATATTATTTTTAATAATAACGTTAGAATTAATACAACTATGTACAATATGGCGTTGTACCTATGTGGCGAAATAAATATTTTCTTTCTTTCTTTCCATATCGCCTACGAGTTTTGTAAGGGGCGACAGAGAAAATGAACCGGGAAATAGGCAGCAGCACCTTCTTGAAAACAACCTAAACTAATAAAAAACTGCGGTTGTCAACCCGCTTCTGAAGCTAGAGAATTATGGCAATTATCATTCCTATAAGGTTAACCAAAAAGGTTAAAGGCTTTTATTAGCTATTATTCAGTAAACTTTTGTTAGGCTGTAACGGTAACGGTTTAATGTATGCACTACCAAGAGAGGTATTGGTTTTTTTCTTTAAGACGAATACTTATGAATCATAATGCTATGCATAATTTTACTACTGAAACATTAAATTTATACACTGACTAATTAATTTGGATTGTGCTTCTCACTTAAGTTATGGTAAGCTCTTCAGAACTCAGACCAAGAGATGTTTTAAGGGAGATGAAATGTTTACATTAATTTTGCGGTTAATTTACATTGTGTGCATTTATTTTAACAATTTTCTATATTTTCACTCAATAACAATGTTCTCCAGGACAAACGGTTAGACTAGCCATCTGTGCAGTACAGGATTATAGGGCACTCGTGTATGCACAAGCATATGTGCAATCTCCGCACCGCTGTTTTATCAACACCAACTTCTTGCCTCCAGGCCACTAAGAATTTTTTGTCAGAAGAGCTCTTTACTGATTTTTGGTCCCGACCCAGTATTAAACGCCTAAACTTCATGATCGGCAGTCGCGCTTTACGATCACTAGCCAAACGAGGCAGTCATGAAAATGAAATAAATATCTTTGATTAAGTCTTGTTATACGACTACGGATAGTAAATTTATTGTTTTAATATTATCCTTCACTATCGATGCGTAAAATTGCAAAAGTAATATCCTATATAATATTGCTGAGTTTCAAATCAAAATGTTTATAATCATTTTGCTTTATCGGATAATATACGTCATAATTATTTATTGCAAGATCGAATTTATTGTGGAATATATTGTGTGGTAGTTCGAATATTAAAAGAAAACACATATTAATAGTAAGTAATGAAAAAAGATTGGTTGACCCTGCAGGCCATACCTGGAACTTCCCGCTAATTTCAAATGCAAAACGTGCCAAATTTCACCAAATTATGACGTTGAATATGAAATATCGGAGTATTTAAAAAAATATTTCATTCAAAATTTTTCGTTAACAATATTTCACGAACGAATCAACCGATTTTGACCGGACCAGCGGCGATCGACGTGGTTTTTAAAGGCTAAAAGCTGATTTTTGTCTGATTTGCTGATTTTTGAAAGTAGACTCTAAATATAATTCTTAATGGTTTAAAGTGTTGTGGGTGTGCGCGGTCGAATTTGACCGCTTGAATTTAGACAGAATAGCGCCGCGGTTGAATTCGACCGCTTAGGGGTTGAAGAGTTAAAATGCTGAGGATAAAAATTTACTAGAAATTAATTATTAATAATACATTAGGTCAGGCCTCTGAAATTCGACTGTAATTCATAAAATTTTTAAGTTTGTTTATTAATCAAACTGTATTTCACTTTCAAATGTAATTCAATATAAAGAACATAGTTAATTTTTAATACATTTAAGAATACAAAATCCACAGCTCATTCGGTTGCTTTGTCAGTAATTATTTGTTGGCAACATTTTAAAATTATTTGGCGACAATCCTTCCTTTGTTTCATATTTTGCGACGTTGACGACCGCGTTCTCTCTGATTGCCTCGATTCACTGGCTATCTATTCTATCGCATTTAACTCGGAGAGTGCTGAGGAATTATTTATATTAATTCCAGCCGTCAAAATTCACCAACTCACATTGCGGCAAACTTACATTATCATACAAATCATGGGGGTGTTTGGCGGTCCACTACGACTACTGTGCGATATACGAGTATTATGAGGTTTTTGCTCGTACGACTTTTTTGTGGAATTATTTATTTTACCACCGGCAATTTTGCCGGACCGATACGTCTTAGGGATCTTCAAGAAACGAGCTTACTCCTTCTAAGGCCAGCAACGTATCTACGATTCTCATGGCATTGCAATTGTTTATGAGCGGTGGTCAACATTTACGTTAACCGTATGTTCATTTGACCCCGCTTCTATAAAAAATACTGTGATAAAACTTAGTGACTATAATATTATACTCTTTGCTCTGTGCGACTGTTTAAACAGATAGCATTATGTGTTAGACACGTAGGTGGAAGTGTGTGTGATTAACATTGGCACTGTGAACGTAAACAAACGACAGATCAATAACTTTTTAAAATTGGCAGTTTGAAAGTAAACAATGAATGTTCTTTTTCCATATATTTATATTATAAGTTATAATATACATATATGTCTTAGCTTTTTGTACACCTTCTCCATATAAACTTTTACTACGCCAAATCCCATCAATCCCATCCTAAATACGCACAATGTGCTTAAAAAGGGCTATACAGTTTTCTTTTTCGTATTACCATAAAAATAGTTGGGGCACGCAAAATCAATCCGGTTCTTTTCTTTATTTGGGATTAAAGCCAATGCAGAAACGACAAGATTTTTTAAAAAAATCATAATAAAATAAACTTATTTATTCAACAGAAAGAATAATAACTCAGAAACAAAAGTCGCTAAATTGAAAATGTAATGTTTGCGGGTCTGTGATGCAAGTGGTAAAATGTTGAACCGCACGCTACAGGTTCAAATCATGTTACTAATAACAAAATTTGCGGGTCTAGATGTATACGAGTGAAATTTCTTAGGGTAGGCTGAGCTTCAGTCGGTTAAATTTAGGTTTTAGATATTAGTTTTTGATGTGATTTATACACAACGGGCTACCTTGAAGTCTTACAGTGATTTATTTGCTTTGGCTTGCATTTTACTCTTTATTTAATATTCTGTTTCTATCTATTTCTGTATTAAGATTTGGATGTTTTTTTTTTCATTAAATATCAATGCCTTGCTAATTATTCTTGTTAGGAATCGGGTTCATTTTATTGATCTATCAAACGTGATGTAATGTCGGTGAGGATCCCGAACATGGAGAAAATATATGAAGAGTTCAAATTGAAATAGATTTCGAACTCTATCTTTATATGATGGTTTATTTTTAATCGAGAACCCAGTTGGGGCGTAAACTTTTACGACAAATGTAGCCAGAGCAATCAAATTCTGTGATAGTTTCTCTGTTGCTACATACAAACGTAGGATTCGATTAGCACGGGTCAGCAAACGAGCATGAGATTGTTTACTTGGCGACCTGTTTGCTAGATCTTCTGGGAAAGAACTTGCTTGTACCGCAGATACGATCTCGTGTAAGTACTTTTGATCTGTTCTCATATCTTGGGCCATTTCTGGGAGTGATTCTGCTTCGATGTGTTGGAATTTTTTAATCATCATAATAAGTTATAATAATAATAACATAATATGGGTATCACAGACAAATTCGTTTACAAAGGATATCATGCATTTATAAAAAATAATGAATATATCGTCGTTTGATTGTAGAATTGGGAAGATCGCGATCTGCCTGGATATTTTGTAATACTTGGCTATTCCGTGATTTAATCAATAACTTATAACTATGACTTATGTTATTATGGGTTGCTAGAATGGTGGTTCGGTGTGAGTTGTAAATGTAATGCCTTACCCCCAAACCCAATCGTAGTATTCAAGTACTCGTACGTTAATATTATAAATAACAGAATACTAATATAGGATAGGATAAGGAATTACGAGACTCCGAATAAAGTTATGTTATTCAATGTAAAAACAACAGACTGGCAAATAATTTTATAGAGTGAAATTAACTTCGCGTACAAGGTAAGTTAACTGAGGTGAGTAGCGCGCGCGTCTTATTCCTATACCAGCTGCAGGCCAGGCCCGTCCCTCCTTTCAAAGGTAGATGAAGAGACCACCCCCCGCAAAAAAAAAAAAAAAAAAAGCCAGGCCCGTGACAGCTTAGTTCCATTCTACGCTACTTGGCGCTACCGTTGCAATTTGTCCTCTGTCTACGGACGCCATTTTGAGACGCCATATTGTGTTAATGTCAAAATCAAATCATATTGTCAAAAATCAAAATTATCGATATTGATTGCCGCCATTATTTATCCAAATTTTCCTCAATTATTACAATATTCCGTTTTTGTGCTGCTCGTGTGAACATTGCATAAACCATCATAATGATATACGAAAAGTGTTGTATTGGTGGTTGCAATACAACACGTGAAACGCACCGGCTTTTCAGATTCCCTAGGAACGATAATTTAAGAAACTTGTGGATGTCTTTCATAGTGCCGACAAATCCCCAGCTCATTGTACTTTCCTAAGAACAGTTACTTAACAAACGTGTCTGTGAAAAACATTTTGATATATTTCAGTTCGACAATGAAGGCAGAAGACTTCGATACTCTTACCCGTCCTTGCTTACTGGCAATGAAATAGCTCATGGTGTGCCTCTGACTGCAACAGGTGAGTAATTTTATTACTTTCAACCATGGTACTTAAAGGAGAAGGACACGTCTCTATACATTCTTGGGCCCAAGTATTAACAAGATAAAAGTACGACCATTTGTAAGCATATACTATAAAGACAATTCATAGCTGAAAATCTCGCAAGATTTGTCAATGTAGGAACTGAGTTATTGTAGAATAAGTAAAAGTGAGATTATCTATTGGCTGCACTGTAATAGGTGATTTTTCACTATAATTAGAGTTACAGGCTATTTTTCAACTTAAATATATAAATGCAGGGTCAGTAAAAAATCACCAAAAAAGCTATGGTTAATAATGAAACGATATGGTGAAACGATTAATGAAAGTTAAAACAACAACAACTAAGTGAAGTGAATATTAGGAATTTATATATCTTATAGATGTGCCAACTTGGAAAAATTACGAATTGATTTAACTCGAGTTGAAATTCACGCAACTCGAGTTAGCAGTACGAATCAGAGTAAATGATTTGTTACAAATTACTTTTTTATAAATATGTTTTTCTATCTAGCTCTTTGGTGGGTTGAGATAATTATAATTACCTTTTTATACCTATTAAAACTTATTATATAGGATTGATATAAAAAGGTATATTTAGTATATTTTTGGTTTAATCTTAGTTATAGTAAGTACTTGTATTTAACAACAAAACTAGCTATATAGCAGTCTTCATGAAATAATATTAGTTTAGCTTTAAGATGTTGGTACATAAGCTATTAATAGTTTAATTACAAAAGGTTGAAGTCAAAATATTCTTAAATAAGTTCAATATATTTATTGAGTTAAATGTTACATTTGGCATTAATTTAGTTGTATTACATTAGGATTACACTATATTGATCATAATTAATCAAAAATAAAGGGAATTAAATTACACAACTAGCTATAATAAAATTCTAAAATAACAAATTGTTTATACCAGTAATATACCTGCAGCATGGCTCTACCACATACAATTGCCATATAACTTAGTTATATGATAATATAGATCACTTTTAATTACGATTATACTAAACTGTTGTTAACAGTAGCCATTCAGCATTAATACATACAATACAGAAGTATAACATTATATATTTATTCTTTAATTTTGGGTTTATGTATAAGAACATAAAATTCACAAATATTATTTGTTTTCAGGAATAGAAATCTAATGCTGATGTGGTGAGACAAATGTTGCCAGAAGATAACAATATGTACACATTGGCATAAAGGTATGATAAATTCAGTTTATTCTTAGACATAATTAGGAAAGATAAGATAACATATCCATTATATCTATATTCAGCATATCTATCCTCAAATCACGATAAGAGTTCTTTGTTCTTCATCTAATCTAAAGATTACAGTTCCACTACACTTCAATGGTTTTATCAACAACTCTTTTAGTATTAAGGTTACACTTATTTGGAATTCCGTGCCCGAAGACATTGAGAAAGCTCTTATTTACTGCATCTACTACTTTATTTTCACCACACCATGGGTTGACTGATAAAAAATGCCAACTGCCATGAAGCCACCCTTTGTTACCTTAATGTAAATAATATATAGTTTATGATTATCATTAAGTCATAAAATATGAATATTGGACTTTATTTTTATTTATTTCTTTTCAAGTTACGTGGTGAGAAAATGAAATTAAAGAAGAGATGTTTTTTTAATTTTTGTAAAAGAATGGCCAGGTGTACCCCAGATGAAAAATAAATAGCATTGCTTCTAATAAAAAATAACTTGAAAAGTAAAATATTAAGCACTTAAATGATTCCTGTGGTTTAATTTGCTTTATTTAATGAATTATAAATATTGCTCTGTTTCTCGTCAAATTGTACTTATTTATGTAAAATGTTATGCACAATTTTCTAATTTGTTTATATAACTTAATGTGCCTTTAATTTAATCCTAAGATTACGTTTGTATGTATATGATGTTGGTGTGCTTCAATAAAAAATAAATAAGTTAGATGTATTATAATTGTTTCATTAAGTATTATTATTCCTGTATAATGCACTTATGTCGATATCGATAAAATAAGAACACCACTAAACATCGATATCGATAATTTGAAGGATGTGTGCTTGCAATCCCTAAGCTATACATAGCTATACTAAATTGTATAGTCATTACTCATCTGTCAAATTGGGCGACTGCAGCGCCAAAAGGCGTAATTGGGAAACTTGACTAAAAGTCACTGTCGTATCTGTAGCTTGCCACATATTTATTTATCTATGCTGCAGGCGGAATGATCGGCGGTCAGGCTCGCACGCTGACGAAGGCGCGGGGCGTTGTCCATCGAGGTTGTACTATCGTTTTCATGCGGTGGTGTAATGTTCGAGCGTGGCTCAATCCTCATACGCGTAGCGAATTTATGTGGGGTCCAAGGGAAGCGAGTTACGCCACATATTCCCTCTGGCCAGACCGTAACTACGGTCGATAGTAGTCGGTAAATCTCACTCTTCGGCCACTCCTCGTGATTTTCTCCTTGGGGAAAAACCTATTATCAAGGTTCCGTAGGGACTTTGGGTTCCAGGTCTTTGATTTCTTTGGCCATGTACACTGGTTTCAGTCTGTCAACAGAGACGTTATTTCTATTTCCCCTTATGTCTATAGTGAAGTACTTGGCTTGTCTCTCTAGTACTTTGAAGGGTCCGTCTTAGGTGGTTCGAGTGAGCTTCGAACGTGATCTCGGCGAAGAAAAACATGAGAGGATGTGTGGAGGTCCCGTAGTATGTAGAATGGGGTTGTAGTGCTGGTGTGCCATGATGTCTGCTTGGTGAGTATAGCCATGCTGGATCGTAGACGTGTTACGTACTCTGTGACGTCTGCCGTGGTGTAGTCGTCTATTGGAGATAGGTATTGGCCTGGTAAGCTGAGAGTTTGACCATATACCAATTAAAAACGCCTACTGCGTAGCTTGGAGATCCTCTTTCCATGAGTTGTGCATGCCCACGAGAACCAGTCGAAGGGCTTCCATTAAATGCGATGATGTGTGGCACATGATCGTCGCATTGAGTTGGCGCTGAATTCGCTTGATGATACCATTCGCAGCTGAGCGATAGGTAGTTGTGCGTAAATGACGCGCACCAACAAAATAGGTGAGAGCTTTGAAGAGGTGCCTTTCGAATTGGCGACCACGGACTGTAGTCATTATTGAAAGACAGCCGAATCAGGCTATCCCGGAAACCAGAGTAGCTGCGCAAGTCTCCGCCGTGACGTCCACCATGGGGTATGCCTCAGGCCACCACGTGAAACGGTCGATAACGATAAGGCAATATCTGTAACCAGAAGACAGAATTAGGATCCCTATGATGCCGAGGTGGATATGAGAAAACCTCGACGAGGGAGTGAGGAAAGATGAAAGTGGAGATATGGTATGACGGGTGATTTTGCTCTTTTGGCATGACAAGCATTGTCGAGACCACTCTCTACAATCTTTACGTATCCCTGGCCATACGTATCTTTGTGAGACCAATCGCACATTAGCTGAACTTCCAGAATGGTGTAAGCTGTGTAGTGTATTAAAAACTTGTTTATTGAACTGGGGAGTAACATAAGGACGTGACGGTTGCACAGAAGTAGAGAGGTAAGTTACCATTCATAGTGTTGATCCTTTTCATTTGCAGGGTAGAGCCATGACGAAGTAGATTTTGCAGTTCTGGATCTTTGTCCTGAGCTCGTGCAAGATCGTCGTAGTCCACAGCTGTTGTGATCTCATCGACTCTAGAAAGTGCGTCAGCAACTAAGTTTTCCTTACCAGGTAAGTATTTCAGGTCTGTCGTAAACTGAGCAATGTAGTCAAGGTGTCTGAACTGTCTTGGGGTGAATTTATCTTTGCTCTTTGAGAAAGCGAAGATAAGAGGCTTATGCTCGGTGAATATCGTAAATATTCTGGCCTAGACCATATGATGGCTTCGTAGACAGCCAGTAGCTCTCGGTCGTAGGTTGCCAATCCTTACCTTTCCCTTGTTAAAGAATGGCACCTGTGGCAGTTTCAGATGAATCTGTCACTACTGCTAGTTCTGCAGCTGGGTCCGGATGAGCGAGAACAGTTGCTTGAGGCGTAGGCGTGGCTAGGCGACGACTTCAGGTGAAGGCAGAGGCTTGCAGGATCCCGGGGCCGCACTGCCCCGCCTCTAACTACTAGTGCCCGCACTATCTTTAGCCGCTGTGCATGCTTGCTTCAAGCGCTGCGTGTGCCTACTCCGGGCGCTACGTGTGCCTACTCCGGGCGCTGTGTGTGCCGACTCCGGGCGCTGTGTGTGCCTACTTCAAGCGCTGCGTGTACCTACTCCAGACGCTGTGTGTGCCTAGTCCGGGCGCTGTGTGTGCCTACTTTAAGCCTGCGTGTGCCTACTCCAGACGCTGCGTGTGCCTAGATCACGCGCTGCGCACCTGCCACAGGCATAGCCTGTGCATACTCCGTGATCGGTGAGCACCACTGCCAAGCGCGGTGTGCCACCTTGGTCTTCGGGCTCCGTTTCAGTACTCATTTATCTTTGTTATTTAAAAAAAAATGTAATTCACGTCACACATCATCATCTCCATATTTTTTTTTATTATAAAACTGTAAATATCTTTTGAAATTTTTAATAAATTATTCGTTTTTGTTCTATTTTTGTTGTTTCGTTGTTGTTAGGTTAGGTTCTTTAGTTTTTAATTGTCGCTTTACGACAGAGGTAAGCGACTCGACCATAAAGTTTTCGTAAAGTCTGACGCTGCAGATGTTCCTGCTAGATTTTGCAGGTGGCGTGAGAACTGCGACGATTTCCGATCGCCAAGCTCTTCGTGGTTGAGCAGTTGCTGGAAACACTTCTCCAGCGACACCTACTTGGTAATAAATGTGACAGTAGGTTAAGGTGAGGCCCAAAGCTACGTCCTAAAACTTAAATCGAAATCATTATCGAATGAATATAATCACAAAACTAATTCATCAAAATCGGTACAGCCTTTTCAACGGAGGAGGATAAAATACAAATTAGATACAGTGATATGGCAAATAAATTGTCGACCATATTATAAAAAGGCCCGACACTACAATATACCTACGGCATTTTAAAAACCAGCGAGCATTTGAAATCAGCGATGCCGTATATTTAATAAAGAATCATTCAATCTGCCGACGAAATGGTCATAAGCCCCTTATTCCTGAAAATGTATTAGAGCATGGAAAAATATGTAGCGCGGTATCAATAAAATAAGAAATATATTTATTCATTCAATAAAAATTATGCGTAATATTCATTGAAAATCATTCCTATGTTTACTTTATGCCCTCGGTCACAAGAGACCTTCTTTTGTGAGTTGCCGATTCTTCGAGCTATAAGGCCGATACCTCACCACTTCATCTTACTGATACATAAGTTTATGTATCCAGGTAGGCATAACACGAAAAGAATAATAATATTATCGTAAATGCATCCAACATCAGACGTAATTCAACCGTAGCAAATAACCGCTAAGTTAGTAAGTAAAGACTTTGCTACTAAACTTTAACCCTAAGATTGTTTAGGTGCATAGGAGTAGGAGTATGTGCCGTTAGATCCAGAAATAAAACTACCGCAGGCCGCTAATTAATTAATATAGTATCGCGCAAGTACAATTTAGACAGTGTATATTATTGCATCCAAAACATTAATTATATGCTATATGCTGTTTGTGTAAAATTATGCTCTGATTGATCGTACTCGCAAAGAACACAAGACCTGTGCAGGTGGCCATTGAACTTCGTCCACGCTGCCGTCAATGAATACAAAAAGTTTTCAGGAGGCCATTGAACTCGGCTAGCGCTGAGACCAATGCAAACACGGACGCCCTAATGAGCGGGCGTTACTAATCGGCGATGTAGGACATCACTCGATGCATGACGTGGTGGTGGGGTGACCTTATGATCTGTAATAGCTACTAATTTACTTGCTATACTATTCCGCCGCTGACACCGTGATTACAGGTGATAGTTATTCGGAAATTCTCCTGCCCCGAATTTCTACGACGAATGTTTTGCAGTCACGTCCCGCAAATTTGAAAAGGTAGGGTGCCTCGAGTGTTTTTCTTGCTGGAACTTGACGGACAAAGGCATGAATTAAAGTTCTGAGGTCTTTGAGAAAATAAAAAATCGCTTCGAACTACTATTCCAAGTTGTAAGTTGTGCGAGCGTGCGGGCGTGCGTGCGTGTGTGCGTGCGTGCGTGCCTTCGTGCTTGAGTGTGTGCGTGCGTATGTGCATGCGTGCGTACGTGCAAACGTGCGTGGCGTGCGTGCGTGCGGCGTGCGTGCGTGCGTGCATGTGTCCGTGCAAGCGTGCGTGCGTGCGTGCATGCGTGTGTGCGTGTGTACGCGCGCGCGCGTGTGTGTGTGTGTGTGTGTGTGTGCGTGTGTGTGAGAATGCGTGCGTGTGTACGCGTTTGCGTGAATGCTTATGTGTGCGTGTGTATGTATGTGTGTGTGTGTGTGTGTGTGTGTGTGTGTGTGTGTGTGTGTGTGTCTGTGTGTCTGTGTGTGTGTTTATGTGAGTGCGTGCGTGCAAGCATGCGTAAATGCAGGCGTGCATGGGTGAAAACTTGCGTGCGTACGTATTAGCATGCGTATGCGTGTACGTGTGCGTGTGCGTGTGCGTGTGCGTGTACGTGTGCGTGTGCGTGTGCGTGTGCGTGTGCATGTACGTGTGCATGTGCGTGTGCGTGTGCGTGTGCGTGTGCGTGTGTATGTGCGTGTGTGTGTACGTGTGCGTGTGCGTGTGCGTATGAGTTTGCGTGTGCGTATGCACGTTCGTGTGCGTGTGCGTGTGCGTGTGCGTGTGCTTGTGCGTGTGCGAGTGAGAATGCATGTGCGTGTGTATGTACGTGTGCGTATGCTTGTACGAGTGCGTGTGCATGCGTGCATGCGTGCGTGCGCGCGTGCGTGAGTACGTGAACGCGTGCCTACGCGTGCCTACGCGTGTGCTTGTTCGTGTGTGTGTGAGTGTGCTTATGCATGTGCGCGCATTTGAAATTAGCAGGAATTTGCGGGTATGCCTGTAGGGTCAACCGTATTTTTCTTTTAAAAACGCGGGTAAGAAATTGCCGCCAATTTTATAATTGCGATACATAGCGCGGGAGCCTTGTGAAACACTCGACGGCCGTTAACGCGCTGCTTTAATTGAAATCAATATTATTGAGCGCCGTCGCAGCCGCACACACATAATACATAACATATTGCAATAATTCGGATTTTTGTGCGCTCCCATG
The DNA here is from genome assembly GCA_907164705.1 of Parnassius apollo. Lineage (NCBI taxonomy): Eukaryota > Metazoa > Arthropoda > Insecta > Lepidoptera > Papilionidae > Parnassius > Parnassius apollo. Next base: position 8,545,104 of record CAJQZP010000008.1, read on the forward strand.
TTCGTATCTAGCCAGTCATTGAATTAACAATTTGTGTGTATTACATAAAGGCTAGGTGGTAGGAATCCTGGTAGGTACCTACCACCTCCTTATATGTTTTTGCCATCAAATCGTAGTGGTCGCCAGAGGTGACGACGCTTCTGTAGCCTTCTTTGTTCGAAGTTGATTGCAGGTGTCCACACCCTGCATTAGTCCTTTACTATGAGGTGAACTATAAAGAACCATACGTCCGTTTTTCATTTCAGATTTATAAAAAAAATACGTTAATACACACAATATTATAGTAATAATTTTAAACACATTGAAGGGCGCCTCCTTTAAGATTAGATGGACTCTGGTAGCAGCAGCAACAAACATTTAATTAAATTATTAACATTAAAAAAAGAACAACAGGCACAAACTTCTTGCAACATATGGCTCATGCTATTGTGGCGAGAAAATTAGTAGCTAGAACGGATCATAAGTTCACATCACCACTACGTCATACATCGGGTGATGTTCCACGTTGCTGAATAGCAACGCCCGCTCATTACCTGCGTTCCCATTTATCGCAGCGCTCGCGGAGTTCAATAGCATCCTGTGTACCTATTGTTCCCATCGACGGTGGCGTGGACGGAGTTCAATTGCCACCTGCGCCTGCAGGTATTGTGTTCTTTGCACCAATCAGAGCATAATTTTACAAAAACGGCAAAATGTAATTTTAATTATTATCAATTATTTTTTGCTATATAAGAAATATTTTGGATGCACTAATACACACTGTCTAAATTGTACTTAAGCGATACTAAGTAAATTAATCAGCGGCCTGCAGTAGTTTGATTCCCGTACTGCCGTCCATAAGCAATAATGCCGTTATCTCGCATCTGGTCGATTTTCGTTTTTTGATGTCACCATAATCAGAAAAAAAATCTCTATCTTTCTGTCTAAGGAGTATTTTTCTACTATTTATGGATCCCGAGATAGAAAAAAGAAAAACACCGTTAAGTTGCCTTCTTTGATATGTTTACTACGCTAAAACGCAGGTAAGCAACATTATTAAACTAAAAAGTGACTAAGGGCTGATAATTTAACTTTTTCCCAGAGTATTTTCCATCAGTTGCATAACTAAATTGCCGTTAATAGAATTTTCTAGTCTATTATGGGGTTAAAGTACTTTAACGGTTTTATAGTAATACTTTGTTTCAAATTACAGTGTTCTAAATCAAACGCTAAAAAGCCGTTAAATGAAAATTCTAGACAAAAATGTCGCTAATATCACTTAGCGGCGTTTATGCGTAGTACTTAGATGTGTTTTTATTAAGAGATTTTGTATTAAATACGCCAATAACGGCATTATCAATATGAAATATAAATATTTAGCTTATCACGTCGATCGCATAAATGCAGGTATCCCTCATACTACACTAAAACGCGGTTATGTACAGTGAATCGCTCGCTCTCGATCCGCGGTCTCCCGAGCTTTCTCTCTCGATTGATGAAGCAGTTCACCAAAGTTTAAAGCATAGAGATAATAATACCTGTAATATACTCGTAATATACTTCTAAGTCAGTGGTTTAAAGGGAAGGACGTGTCACCCACCGCATTCCCGTCAATTGTTACGATGGCTGACAACTACTCAAGGTAAAACATTATTTAATTACGATTATTATTATTGCCGGTTTAGTAAACAATACAGATAGGATCAACATTCATTGTATGTCGGACCAAAAAGTTTCGGTCTCGTCACGCAAACAACTTTTTTCTGAATCATTTTGAATCTGTGATGTATTAAAAGTATTAATTTAAGTGATATAAAATAAATTACACTATTAATCTACATAAATGCTTTCGGTAACTAGCACATTTTACTGGAAACGTATTAATACTATACTGTTTAAAATAGCTTCGCAAGTAACTAACTGTTTTCTATTAAAATGAAAAGATAAAATGGTTACATTTCGTCGACATTATTAACCAATTATTTTGATTCATAAATACTATTAATTGAAGATACTGTAGAGACCATTGTAGAGGATAATGTAAACCTACATTTTAATTGTTACAGGCGCACTACTATTTCACAAAGATCCAAAAACATTTTAGACATCATTAAGGAGAAAGATAGTACAGACACCACCTTGAGAACTTTATCAGAAGAAATAAAAGTCCTTATCGCAAGCTACTGCATTTTGATACATTATACTATAATAGGCCTTATTCGATGAGGTGCAATGTTTTTAAAAAGTTTTGTGGTACATAAAATACTTAAAATTCACATGTGCTTTCATCGATCCTGAATAATTTGAATAAAGATGTTAAAACTTATCCTGCTCAGAGCCATGACGCTTTACCAAATTCTGATCAGGTGTAAATCGATTTAATCTGCAACGAAGTGATACCGTTAGAATAACTCACATTTAATGTAACTGAACAAAATGATATTAGTTCATCAACGTACGCGTTGCAATGTGGTTTTGATTCCGACGACTCTGTGCGTGGTAAAGACTATCTCCCATCTGATTCAAGTAGTGATTCAAGTAACGATTTTGAATCAGTTAAACCAAGAAGCCAAAAGTCCCAAGTGTTACAAACAAACAAAAGTTCTAAAAAAAGGGTTCACAATCCATATTTACACCAGCTGTAGTCAAGTGTGTGGTCACGAAGAGCTTAACTTCAGACGTTCTTGACACTGTTACTTTTACTCATGAAAGAAAAAAATTGCAGAATAAACGCAGAAGTTCAATAAATTTTACTTGTGCTGATAAATATATTGCGGCGTCGCTACTTCCTTGCAATCATAGGAACACCACTGACGTACGCTACGCGTATCTAACATTGTATCAAGTCAATGAATCTGTTGCAGTCACTTTGGAACCTTCACAACCAAAACAAAAACGTAAAAAATATGACACTGCCTTATTTCAGCGCAAAATAGATACCAAAAAAAGTTAGAATATAATGTTAAAACGGGGTGTAACGAAACCTACCTAAAAAATGTACTTCTATATTTAGTCAATACGGGCGAGAAGCAATCAATAAAATGTACTGGAACTTGTCCTGGCGAGAAAAGCATTTATTCTTGAATGCACACACTTCAGTAGCAGTTATAAAGAGAAAAATGACCAGTGACCCGAAAAGGAAACCAAGATGGGTATTTACATTTAAACAACTAGACGACATCAGAGTTGAGGTATGCAAACCCTTTTTTTTACTACTTTATGTTATGTTAAAACAAACGACAGAATCTTGCATAGCTCTCATATAGATCCCCGATTTACTGATAAAGGAGGAAAGCACCAGAAAACACTTGCTTATGATCGTAATTTGTTGACTCAGCAAGTTGAATCGTTTCACCCATCAGAACCCCACTACAGGCGTGAACATGCTCACTGCGAGGGTATTTTTCAAATGATATTGTATAACTAACACGCATAGACATTTCCGTAAGAAATATCCGGATAAGATCGTTTCGTATTTACTATATAGGCAACACGTTTATTTTTTATTCATACGTGGTAGAGCCATGCTGCAGTTATATTAGGAGTATAGTTGTAGCACGAATGGGTCGGCTCGACCGGGTAAGGACCACGCTCCCACAGAATACCAGCGTGAAATAGTAGCTTAATGCTGCTGTATTTGGTATGGTGAGTGTAGAGAACCGGAGGCCCTTTTTACTGGAAACGAGGCATTCCATCTTAGTCCTCACGGGTGACAACGAATCTGCATTTTGATTTGTAATCGAGGATAGATGTAGATGTCTATGGGCCACAGCAACCACTTAACATCAGGTGGACTGTGTGCTCGTTTGTCACCCGATCCCATAAAAAAACGCAAAAAAATAAATATTTCGTTTACTCGTTTGGGTAATGAAGAGTGTGAAATGTGTGAAGCCTATACTTTGCATAAAAAGAAACATCACATGATGCCGGTAACCAGATTGACTTAGACTGTACTGTATGTGTGGAGTGGGCATAGCATCATCAAAAATATAAAAAAGCAGGAGCTTTACAATGAACACAAAAAATTACCCCAAAATTATTTCCAAATACATTACAGCGCAGAACTAGAAAGAGAAATCATGTTGCCCAGATTCAAAGCTGCAATTTTTTGCAGAAGCCTTACGGTATTCAATCAGACATTTGCACTACTAGGCAAAATTAGTTCCTCTTCAAAGTCATATGGCATGATGGTATTGCAGGGAGAAGACAAGATGATGGTGTCCATGACGGCCTTCTACCATTTTCTTTTATGTAACCGAGACGATACTAATGTGAATATATGGCTCGATAAATGCAGTGCTCAAAATAAAAACTGGTCATCATACTCGTTACTTGTCCATTTAATCAACTGTGAAGTAATTTCAAAATTTGCTTTAAAAAGGTATTTTTGAAATATTTTTAGTTTTTTAATAAGATAACATTATATATATAATATATAAGGTGAAGATTGTTTTTATGTTTTTTTTAGTTATTTGTTAAGATCTCATCTTCAATTATTGTAAGTAAGTCCTCGCAAAGTAACTTTGTTAAAATTAAAGAAGACTGTGTCATTAAATGATTGATTTATATTTTATAATAAGCTCTTTTATTTCTATTGGTTACTACTACTTTATTTGATTTCCTCAACTTTCGTGTGGTAGTTTCAAAACTAAAACGCCGTTACGTTTTAATGTTTTGTATTTAGCGGCATTTAAGCCATGTAATCAACCTAAAAAATAGATGCAGAAAAAATATCCCTATAAGTCTTAAGTGCGGCTACGTGGTTTTAGCTGCATTATGATTTTGCATAGTGTTTGTTCTCGGAGTCATAATGCTAAGCTATAACAACGTTAAAGTATTTAGGGGCATTATAGTTTAGTAATGAAGAGATTTTTTTAAGACTTTTTAATGTCAATAAAATTAAATGAAAATCAAACACTAAAGTGCCGTTATAGTAGGCTTAGCGGCATTATAGAAGTTGTTTCATAAGTTGTAAATTGTAAAAATACTAAACTAAAACGCAAAAAGCTATTTTTGTTAAGGTTAAATCATTATTAAACAAGTAAAAGTATAGCTTTTTGAAAGCGCAAAACTAGATCTAATTTTTGATATTAATAACTCTCGCATAAAAGTTGTAGTTGTGAAATGGCATCCATTTTTCATTTTTCCGCGCTTTTTTGTCCTTAACTTTAAATATGGTTTTGTTGGATAGCGGCATTATAGCTTGCGGACGGCAGCGTATCTAACGGCACATACTTCTACTCCAACGTACCTACACTGGTGACCTCCGACGTTCAAGACTTCCAGGAAGATGCAAGCTGAAGGTGCCAACGCTGTTGGTGTTTTGGGACAATCCTACTGTGTTGGGGTAAGAATACCCCCACGCAAACCTGACGACCCTGAACTATGGTTCGCGCAACAGTTCACGTTGTCAAATATCAGATCTGACGCCATGAAGTACTACTACGTCTTGGCACAACTGGAACCGCAACACGCAGCAGAAGTACGAAACCTAATAGTTTCCCCACCGATCTCAAACAAGTTTTATATGTTGAAAGCAGAGCTGATACGAAGACTCTACCTCCCAGGAACGAAAAATCAAACAGCTGTTAATGCATGAGGAAATAGACCATCTGAATTCTGATGAATGGTCCTGATGGACCATGTGGACAAATCAACTTTCTACGCATTTGCAGATCTGTATCGCCCCGCAGCAAACAAAGATGTAGACCTGGCCGAGCTTACCTTACATAAGAATACCAAAACAGAAATCAAGAAATCATATTTTTAAATCTGTATTTCCACAAATTGGGCACAATTTGTGACTTTCTGTATATACGTCCGTGCAATTTGTATCCCCTCAACGTAACGAGAGATGAGTTGTTGGTAATAGACGGGTCTCCAAATGCAGCATCGAATCGTAAAATAAACCTCTTTTGAGAGATTTACAGTCCGTATTTTTTACGACAAATGTTTTGAAAATAAGCGTGTCTTATACAACAAAACCTTTTCAATGTAGTGACATTCAGATAATCTTTTACCCTACTAAAATTATTCACTGAATGTGTTCAATTTTCTCGTAATTTTAACGTTTTAAACTGTTTTCTCATTTAAAATATCACTGTTAACTAGAAGATATTATTACGTATACATCCATCCATCCATTACAGCTTATAAATATCCACTGTTGAACATAGGTCTCACGTATTGATTGATTTATAGGAGGGATTTTGTCATAGTAGTCAAGCTTTGCAGGCGCGTTGGCAATAAAATGTTTTCATTTTATTTTGTTTTATTTGAGGTATTATTTTGAGTTGTTGTCAGCTACTGCCCATCTGCTGTTTCAGTTTCCTTCTGTGACCTCTAAGGACACCCACAGAATGATATGGTGTAGTAAATATACCCGAACCTCCACTACATGAAATACAAATTACTAGATAAAACCTCGTAAGAGATTTAAAAAGCTATGTAATTATTGTTTTTTTTTTAACTTGAATTATTTAAGCTTGATTACTTTTACAAAAATAATGATGGATACAACGTATTTCATGGGTGAAAGGTATTTTTTTTTTCGAATTTTACACATATTTTAATCGTTTGAACATATCTTGTAGTTGTGAAACTAAATCAAGTTGGATATTTTTTTTAAGTAAATGGGCATTCTATCTCATTAAAACTGCTAACAATTTGGTCGCCAATTAATTTCACGGCATTTTAAGCAATGTTGATGAATAAACTAAAGGTACGCCAAGGTAGTGGCGTAGTCGTTTTTTTTTTCGCATTTTACGTCCTGCCGAGGTTAGTTACTTTATAATGCTGATTTTCATTTTTCAAAGTTCTTTTAACATTCTTAGCGCCGTTTAATAAACCACGTAGTTCTTTGAACTAACGCAAAAAGAAAGCTAAGTTTTATGTCATTTAGGGTCTGGAAAATGATTTTAAATTGTTAATGGTCTGAAAACAGAGGTACCCGACCTAGTTCAAGCAGATAGTTAAAATTAGATATCATAAATGACTTTTCAATTCTTCTTTTGTAGATTGTACATTATTAAGCGACAAATAGTTTTAATTTTATTGTAGCATGTTATTTCTGCTAGACTCCTCTTTCCTCTCTTTTTTTTAAACTTTACTTCCACACTAGGATTTTCTCCTGTGGCAGAAACCTGTGGGTCAGTTTACAAACACAAATTGCACAAGAATATACATCCAGACCCGGAACAATTACTTGTAGGCCATACAAGTACTTGTTCCGTGCGGAATTCGAACCCGCGGCCCCTAGCCCTGTAGCTGTAACGCATGGCTAAGCCACTGCACCACGGAGCCGTCGAGACTTCCTGTTACTTTATTTAAATGTCATTATATTTGTTCCTGTATGTAAGAATGTGTATTTAGAAATGAAATAAAAATTATTATTATTCTTATTTGCTCGTCATCAGAATTGTTATTTCTTTTTTTAAGACGTTTTAAATTAGTTACTGTTTATAAGACTTATAATATGTGCCAAAAATGGCATATTAAATTCTTTAAACAATATAATAATTTATAACATATTCTTTATATTTTTAATATATTTAATATTATTTTTCTTATTACATTCTTTAAACATTCTTATCTCGCCAAGAGCGAAAAGGAGCGGGATCTGATATCCTTAAATCGGCAGTGCTGCATTCCATTGGTCATCTGCTGAATTTGTTTTTCGCATTTCAGAGATCATCTGTCCTTATCATCTTTTTTAGATGGGTGGTTGTTAAGTTAATATTTGTAGGAGACATTGTAACATCAATCGCAGAATTCTTGATCACTTCAAAATATGGTGTTTTCTTTAAACTTTTGACTTCATATAAACTATAGCCTGGTTTGTTTCAAGTTATACAACTGGAAATTGAAAATGATGATGATATTTACTAGTTTTTTTTTAAATGTGCTCATCTTGATAAAATACACTCAGAGTCATGTCGTATTGTCTTGATTCAATGTGTTTTGAATACCAGCGTAAAATAGCAGCTTGATTCATAATATGGTGAGTGTAGATAACCGGAGTCCCATTTTACCGGAATTGAGGTATTCCATCTTAGTCATTAGGGGTGACAACCTTCTCTTACCTTTACCTCTTAATCTTTCTTAACCTCTTGATCCCCTAGTAGCCTCATAAGACTGCGGCCATATTCTGTCAAATCCCTAGCGGTCTAATGAGGGCGCATCCACCACACGAATGTTATTGTGTTGATTTTTAAGTTCTCCTAGTGTTTTATTATTGTTTTAGTATAGTGTTTTATTATATTAAATTGTAATGAAAGTTTTTGTGTGAATATAATTTATATTTTTACTACTTGGGGTTTTCACGCTACCGACATTCGCTTGGTATATTTTTTTTGTTATCCAAATACAATAAAATCTTCTTGTAATGAAGTAAAACCAGACTTTTGTTAAGACCACAGAATAGAAAATTTCCAAACCCAAACTTCTCATAGAAAAGTAGTCTCTAAATATAAGTTTTAATGGTTTTAAGTGCTGCGAGTGGGTGCGGTTGCATGCGACCGCTCGAGATATGTCGGGCACATGCGACTGCAAGGGATTTTTGTTAGGATTGAGGGGTTAATCGAGGTTAAATGTGCAGGATCCACTTACCATCAGGTGGATTGTGTGCTAATTCTATAAAAAAATCACCACGCAGTCTCGCACCCAGACTCGATGCCTTCCAGCCTCCCGAACAAGCCAGTTTCCGAAAAGGCTTCAGCACCATAGACCACATACATAACCCGTGGCAGATTGTACAGAAAACCGAACAGTATAATCTGCCACTTTGCCTAGCGTATGTCGACTATGAGAAAGCCTTTCATTCCATCGAATTTCGGGCGATGCTACAGTCCCTTCAGCAGTGCAAAGTTAATTGTCGGTATATCAAATTGCTGAAGTATTTATTGACGATCGTAGCCCTACTTTACGTAGGGCTACGATCGTCATCCGAGTAAAGAACCAGAGTACAAAATCTATCCAACTTCAGAGAGGTGTAAGACAGGGTGACGTTATATCCCCGAAACTCTTCACGCAGCGGGCATTGGAAGACATTTTCAAGCTACTGGACTGGAAAGGAAACGGTATTAAAATCAATGGCGAGTACATCACTCAGCCTTGATTTGCCGACGCTATAGTCCTTATGGAAGAATCGCTGGAGGACCTAAGCACTATGCTCAATGACCTCAATAGTGTCTGCGAACGAATAGGTCTTAAGATGAACTTGGACAAAACAAAGATCATGTTTAATGTCCATGTCACAACTATGCCGGTGGTTGTTGGGAGCGCTTAGCTCAAAGTTGTTGATGAGTATGTTTTTCTGGGACAAATAGTCCGACTAGGTAAGTCCAACTTCGACCGAGAGGTCAATCGATGGATTCAACTCGGCTGGGCAGTGTTCGGGAAATTACGCCACATCTTCTCGTCAGCTATACCTCAAAACCTATACCTCAAAACCAGAAAACGAGTCTGTACAATCAGTGCGTGTTGCCATGACCTATGGAACTGAGACGTGGTCCTTCAATGCTGGCTGTATGTGGACGCTCAAAGTCGCTCAGCGAGCTATGGAGAGGGCTATGCTCGGGGTTTTTCTGCGTGATAATCTTAGAAATGAGTATATCCGCAGTGGAACCGGAGTTACTGACATAACCCACTGGATTAGTAAGTTGAAGTGGCAATGGGCCGGCCATATAGCTTGAGGAATAGACAACCGATGTGGTAAAAAGGGTTGGAGTACGACCTACACCACGCCTAGTATCGGTAGGCGTGGTGTAGGTCGACCCCCTACTAGATAGAGTGACGACCTAGTAAGACTTGCTGGAAGTCGGTAGATGCACGTGACTCAGGTCATTTTGTGGCATTCCTTGGGGGAGTCCTATGTACAGCAGTGGACTTTTGAGGGGATCTAATGATGATGATGATGATGAGCTGCATGCCCATAATCACATAGTACCAAGTTTAAATAAAGCACGTTACAAATACGGTGTCATTTCTTTTAGCTGGAACGAAATGCCTCAGTGCGTGTTACTTTGTAGGCTACATTGACCTTCAAGGCTATTTTACAGCAGTGAAAATGCTCAAGAGGTTGGTGCCAACGCTGATGTACTCCTACATAAAGAGAGCCCTACTTCAATACCTTCTCTAAAAGCCTTCTTCTAAAAACCATAACAAGTCTTTTACTGGACTGTTCATTAGTTCATAATTTCAAATTGACGTTGTAATAACTAAATTGATAAACACTACTGTCCATATTTATAAACCTGCAGAAATCAACTCTTTTACATGGCTGTCTACCCATTTTGCTCCAAGTAAATTGACGATCGCAGATTCAAATATAATCGCACCTTTGACCGTCTTAATATTTTGTATCTAAACTAAACGAGATAATTGATGATCGCAATGCTCGAAACCATGAATAATAGCTTATTTACAATTTCTGAACGGTGTATTAATTCTCATAACAAAGAATTTCGAACGGAAAAAGTTTTCTTCATCATTAAACTTATACATTTTTATAAAGTAAAGTTATAGCTTATATACTGTTGGGCATAGGCATCCTCTCACTTCTGAGAGGATTTTAGAGCAAGGAAGTGTCCACCGCGCTGCAGCTATGCGTGTTGGACTGCCATGCCTTCAAATATTTTTTACCCCCACACTTTTTATTTTTTTACATCGAGCACATGGTAAATCAACACTTAAAATGGCAATTAACTATTTCATTGGTGCCGGCGGGGATCGAACTTGGATTGCTCACGTTCTGTAAAATTCACAGAGAGCGCTAAGCCCCTGAATTATCATGGCTCATTTGTATATTTTTCGTTAAACTACGTAAAGAATGGCAAATTACTCCTTGTTTGTTTTTCTTAGAATTTACAATGATTTGATACATACCTTGGAAAACCCGTTCGCATTAACAAATTTTTGCTGTACTAATATATATTATAATGTCGAAAAACGACATAACTTTAATATATCACAGCCAATGTTTTATACCAAGACCAAAAACAATATAAAGATGCAATTATAGAATTAAGCTCCAGATCAACATAAATAGTCATAAAAGATAGATCAAAAAAGTAAAAGTACTTTATGTCACTTTTTAGCCCATTAACTCTATACAAAAAATCATGGTGATCCGTCGTGGCGACGGATCGACATGATTTTTTATTGTTGTGCTGCTAAATGAAAGAAGGACAAACAAACACAACTTTGCATTTATATAGTATCGATTAATATTTTATACCGAGATCGCACTTGAATGTTTTAAGTACTGTGACATTAACAAAACATTGTGTATCCATCCATTGCAGCCTCTGAAATTCCACTGCTGAAAGTAAGTCTTCCTCATAGATTGCCTCATGATGAGATTTTGCCATTGCCAAGCGGGATTTTTATTATTTTGAGTTATCAGGAAGATGCTGCTGCCTGTCTCCTGTTTCATTTTCCTTCTGTTGTCTCTTACAATACCCTCGGAATGATATGGGGTAGTGGACGTTCTTGCACCGCCAGGTACAAGACAAATGGTTTATATTCAATATAAATTATAAATATTACTTAATTAGAGCCAAGAAAACAGCAAGAATTAAAAAAGGAACTTCGAAATGATGTAACACCAGTGTCAAAATTGTTGTACGAATAACTAACTATACAAATTAATTAAGAAATAGCTTGACAGTCATTACCTAATTCCCAGGTGTTATTGTAAATTCCTTAATATTGTAATTACCTTTTTATGTTTTGTTGAACAAACCTTGTAAATATTCCGGAATTAGTTTGTAGAAGCGTGTATATTGCCCCCAAGAATGAATAACTGATATATGGAGCCGACAATTCCATAACTGCTCTTTTTTTCTTTAAAATAATATAAAACTTATCAATATCTGCCAACAGTTTTTTTATAGATTGATAAAGGATATATTATCCATAACGAGAAAATTGCTGCCAACTACTCTAATAATGTGATTGTGTTGGCTGAGTAGTCTAAGGGTCTATACGTATCTCTGATGGTTTACCAACAACTTATCGACTCAAATAAAATCAGAAGAAATTATCAGATAGAATTACAATAAGATTTAAAGACAGCACAACATTTTTTTTTTACATTTTCCTTCAAATTATTAATAAAATTATCGTAAACCGACAAAGCCTAATAAACTAAATGAAATATTCAGATGAGTCCCAGACCCATATGAATTTAATTTACTTCTACGAAAGACCGAATTTAAATAAGGGTCATGTTTAATTTCGTTTCTAAATAAAGGAACGTATCTAACAAATTAAGACGAGTAATTTAATTCCTCTTATATTAAAATCTTCAAACACAGTTTTGGTTTTATTACACAAAAGACATTTTCGCAATATTTTACTTCACGTTTGAGTGTTACCGTAAGCAACCAAATTTCTAGAAATCTAAACATAATGATTTCTTATATTTACGCGAACACTATACATTGATTAAAACTACTTTTACGGATTTTTCGCGTTTAATTATACTTTTAATTACTTTTATTTTTAATTCCCGACGTTTCGGGTGCTTTCCAGCACCCATGGTCACGGGGGACTGAGGTGACTGACGTCCCAATGTCATTGTTAAACCCGGAGTATCTTCAGCTTTTTTAATTATTGTTTATGGTCCGATCTACGCAAAATGAACTGATTATATCCTGAGGTCTTGAAGTGGTATGCTTGGGTTTAGTTTTATTTTTATTGATTATAGGGTCCCAAGCAGATGGTAGTACCCAGCCTCCTTCTCTATTGAAATTAGGATGTTTTTTAATTTCAATAGTCTCACGTATCCTTGGTAGGAATCGGTGTTCTTTTGCGAGGATTTGTGGTCTATCAAATCTGATATAATGTTTGGGGCCGTCTAGTACATGATCACAGACTGCAGACTTCCCGGAACGTCGATGCTTCACATCAGCTATATGTTCTTTGACGCGGGTTCTAATTGATCTTTTTGTTTGTCATATTTAGAGAGACCACATTCACAATCAAGCTTGTACACTCCTGCATCTTGTAGAGGAATATGACACTTAACGGATAGTAGGAACTGACTAATCTTCTTCGGCGGCTTGTAAAATGTTCTAATAGAAGCTCGCTTCAAGATGTAGCCAATCTTGTCAGTGACACCTATGACATATGGTAGTACAGCAGGCACACGCTCCACTGTGGCCGGCTTCACTCGGTCACTGTGACGTAGGTGCAGGACCCGAAGCTTGTTGTCGTGCAGAACTTGCTTGACGTGCTGAAGCTCGGCGGCCAGGTGTTTGCTGTCACAGATCCCTCATGCTCTCTGTAACAAGGATTTGCCCATGGTAGCTAACTGTGAAGGATGGTGGTGAGATTCACCGTTTAAATATCGGTTTGTATGGGTCTTTTTTCAATTTGCCTCTAACTCCATAGTAAATTGAATTTTAGAGTTTATGGAATTAAGATGTTCTAAAAATACAGTTACTTTGTCTGATGGTAAAATTGTGAAAGTATCATCTACGTACCGCTTGTAGATCCTTGGTGTAACAGGTGCAGTAAGGAGGGCTTTCTCCTTAAAGTCTTCCATGAATATATCGGCGACAATGGGAGATACAGGTGATTGATAATGGTTTTTAGCTGTTTTGATTTCTCTAGTTTAATTTTTGACGGCTCCGTGGCGCAGTGACTTAGCAACGAGTTGTAGTGCCGGGGGCATTTTGGCACATTGAATCCCGCACGGAACAAATATTTGCAAAGCCAACACACGTATTACAAATAATTGTTCTCGGTCTGGATGTTTTTCTTTGTGCGGATGATTGTAAACTATCGCCATGATACTGGATAAAATTCTATTGTGCTGGTTTAAATAACACTGGTGTGGGGGCATTGAAAAAGAAATTAATAAAATTTTTACAGAATTTTTAGAACATACAAGATACTGGATGTTATTGGTTTCATTGATGGGTCACATTTCCCATATTTTAACACAAAAAGAGATTAAACATGTATTTTATTGCAGAAAGTATTTTCATTCACTTAACGTTCAAGTTGTAAGTTTAACGGTAAAAGAATGTCCACTACCCTATATCGAGATGGGCAGCAGCCTCCTCAAAATAACACTTAATAAATAAAAAGAACTGCGGCTAACGAGACACCTACCAAGCGTGGCAGTTGTATATTATAATAATCTATATAGTCCACTGCCAAATTACAAAAAATATTAAGCAAATATCATATTTAAAAAGAGTTACATGTATTTAAAAAAATATGCATGATAATAACCCTTGGGAATGACATAGCCGCTGCGAAACTCTTTCCAATATGAATTGTATACTTAATTTTTAAACATGATTCATGACTAAACATTTCTTTTAAATTTCTCACAGGGTTTCGTGAATATTCATCCCAGGACACAGGTATTTTCCGAATTTATAGTGGTAAATTAAACATAAGAATGACTTGTGTTATGTAATATTAATAATGTATATTGAATAAAAAAAATATTTCTGTGTCTATTGAATTCAATTTTTTTTATAATGAATTTGATTCTCTACTGTGTTGTATATGTACATAGTTTGAATTAATATTTTGACATGATTTTTGTGATTATGACATTAGATGTTAAGTGTTTTCTATTTTTATCGGTATTAATATTACGTTCACTTAAAAAATTACATCAACAATTTCAACGAGACATTTTGTTAAAACATGAACAGTAAAAAAGTTCAGCGTATTATAATTTATATTATCACACTGAGCTTGCAACTGTAGCTTAGTATCATGTTGACGAAGCTCAACGTCTTCTCTGTCGAATTCTCTCTTGTTTTAATTCTATCTAAGAATATTTTGGCGGTGTTGGCATCTGGGAGGTGTTAGGGATGTAGGTGGTTTTAGGTACCTGGGATTGAAGAAAAGTACTGGATCCTTACTGCAGCCAGGAGTGTTCTAGTCCTCATCATCTGAAAAGGTCAATTGATAAACTTGAAATTTTTACATAATTTTCTACATTACTTTGATAGTTATTTCCTTAAAAAATGTAATGATTAACTTAATTTTTAAGTAATTATTATTATTTATTTAATTTTTCAAATACACAGGACTCATGGTAAAGCACACTAGTAATACTTACATTATGATATTATAATAATTATTTTTTAATTAAGTTAATATATAGCAGTAGTTTAAAAAAGGGTTAAGTTGGTTAGAAATTTTCAATTGAAGTCACTTAAATATTAAAAGCTATGTGAAACAATCAGGGATAGTGAATACAAAATGTTTAAAATAGTTTCAACAATTTAATAAGCCCACAAAAATATCAGTATTCCGTTCTTTAATATTTAGTGAAAGAGCAAAAGAACTATTTGAGAATTAAGTCAAAGTAACGGCTGTTCATTTTCAAAAATAAAACTATGACGACGGAACTTTATCAATAATTTTACATCGTTTTGAATGTAAGTAATTGGTACTTTAGCAAACATATTATTTCCAGCTCCAAGTATTTTAAATAAAAAAAGATAAAAATGTTCCTTCTTAATCAAAATTAAATTGTTGTACTCACTATTATTTTAATAACATATTTTTTCATTTTATGATATATATTATGACCACATTTATACTAACAATGGAAACAAGGATAATAAAAATAAAGATTCAGAATAAAATCTTTGAGTATAAAAATTAATCTATTGAAAAGTATTGCATCTAATGGGATCTACTGAAACTACTTTTAATAACACTATAATACTAAGATGCTTGAGCTATAAACACAATATAATGGTTAGATAGTGCGTATATCTATTATTGTTGTTTCAATGCAATAGAGGGCGTATCTACTAAGCCGAACAATTTATATATTAGCTTAACAAGTAACAACAGAAATTGATCATGGAAAATAACAATATAACTAAGAAAAACATTCCTGCGCAGAAGAAAATCGGACATGGACATATCGAATTTAAATTTAAATGACACCTTCTTAGCTCCACTCCTTCTGAAGATTTAGATTTGTCATCAAAAAATATTAGAAAATGAATTGTCAGAAATTTACGAATTAAACCAGCAAATCAAAATTTTTCAAACTGAGAATACAAGCGCTCACCAAGAAATAATAAATCTAAACACTAAATGCACTCATTTAAGGAAAATATTATCAGAAAAAAAAAAATAAGCAAATACAGTTCCTTGTAAATATATCTAGCAGCTCAATGAAAACTCCTGCAACGACACCCTGCCGAAATTCACCAACGCTAAAGAGACTGACAAATATTTGAATGAAAATTTGCGACACCAGCTATTATAACTATAGCTATAAAAATATAGCTATTATAACTATTTTAAACATTGTGTATTCACTATCCTTGCTTGTCACCTGTAAACAACTCAGGAAACGGATATCATCTCAATGAAACGTCTAAATGTTGCTGTAAATCGCCTCTAATACTACAAAGATTAAATTCGCCCCTTAATAGTTTTGCCATGGCATGTTCACAAAAGGACAAGGAATCCACGGAAATAGTAACAAAATTTGACGATTTTTCAAGGCTTCGACATATCGAGTGAATAAATGTATGATAATGGTAAATATGGAAAAACTGATACATTTTTTGACTTTTAATATTTATTTAATTTTACTGACATTTTTTAATTTTTTTTAGATATCTGACATTTATAGGTTCTTACATATGAAATTAGCGTTTTGTCGTACTGACCACTTTGATCTATAGCATCTCCTCTTTGGTTAAAAATTCCGTATTCAAATTTATAAATTCATTTAGCTGGTACATTTGAGTTTTGAAAACAGCCATTCATTTGTTTTTTCCTCATTTTTTTTCTTTGGAGTCGCTTATTACCGCACAATGGAAAGCATGAAATATCGTTATATTTACGAGTACGAGTTCTACTGTGGCACCAGTGCTGCAGAAACACCTAGAAGGACTAATAATGTGTACGGCGCTGGTGTCGCAAAAAAGAAAGCACGGTACGTTTTTGGTTTCAACGTTCTCGTTATGGAAATTTCAACCTTCAGAACCAACCCCATGGACGGCCAGACCAAAGTGTAAAATTAAAAATTAAAGGCTATTGTGGAAGCGGATCCATCACAAAACACTGTAAGCTTTGGAGTAAATAATGAAACTGTAAGAATCCAGTTGAAGCAAATCGGGAAAGTAAAAAACTTGAAATTGATGATAAATCGTATAGAGAGACGGGAGAGAGCTTAGACGCAAAATCAACGAATTTATGTGCTTTTCGAGAAACGAGGTTATAACACCGCAAGCCTCCTGACTCCGTGCTGCTACTGAGAATTTCTTGACAGAAAAACTCAATAACCGATTTTATTGACCCAATCAGGATACAAACCAGAGAAGATATGATCAACAGTTGCGTTTACGATCGCTTGAAAAACGAGACAGCCACATAAAAAAACATACAGGATTTATTAGTGATTCTCACTGGCAAACAATTTCCACAACAGACATAATTTTATAATTGTTTTTATGTGTTTCTTCTAGTGACAGTAACTCTGACAATTTTATGAAAGAGATGTAACCTCGTAATTTGTAAAAACTGTGCAAAAGTTACAACAAATACCCGCATTTATATTTAGTAATATTCGATAAGCGAAGCGGTATGCATATTCACCCGATTATTATGTATAATCCTACCTATCGCAACCTATCACAAATCATCATCATTATCATTACAACCTTTCACAAGTCCACTGCCGAACAAAATTATCCCCCAAGGAATGTCACAAAGCAAGGTCCTGGGCCACCCGCATCCATCGACTTCCAGCATCTCGGCTTTAAAGGCTGCTACTCGAGAATATTTCTTTGATGTATCGAATCTGAAATTAAAGGAAAAGTAACAGCCTATAAACGTCCCACTGCTAAGCACAGGCTTCTTGTCATTTCTGCGAGGAGTTTAGGGTAAGAAAATGTCCGCTGTCCTTTCCTAATGCGTATTAGCGAACTTCACATATCTTCGAAATATATTTTTTTCTATTTCTCAGACATGCAGATTTTATTACGATATTTTAACCATTTAATTGGTACTGTAGGAAATCAAACCCAGCGAGAGCTTTACCCTTGAACTAACTATGAAAATTACACGATAAAAATGAACCTCTCATTGTGATGGAATTATGAAACTATTACACAAATTGTTCAGTTTTACTATTTTGTCGACAAATAACTTGATATTAACGGCACTCACATATAATTTCCTCCAAGTTGATAAATGCCTTGTTCCAGTATAACGTTTAATATGAGTAGCACAAACAAACAATTTTACTCGAAGTTTTTTATCGAAAGCCTCACTTCGATATAATATATGGAATTTTATTATGTTACTTTTTATATATTGAGAAAACTGTAATGATCACACATTATTAAATTTAGGAATCTTTATGATATACAAATACAGGTTTTAATTCATTAATAATTTGTTTTTATTTATTACTAGGCAACTGCACCATTTTCGACCAGCGTATGATCACGCTCTCTCAGAATACCAGTGTAAACTAATAGCTTAATGCTGTTGTGTTTCATGTGGTAAGTGTATACAACCAGATACCCTTTTATTGGAAACAAGGCTACTGAAAACTTTGTCCTCAGGGCTGCGAACGCATCTTTGCACCACAGTATCCATTTACTATCAGGGAACTGTGTGCTCGTTTGTCATTCTTATTATATAAAAACTGACGATGTTCTGGACGTGTCTGAACATTCGGTCCTCGGTATGGCTTTTTAATTTTTCAATGTACCATATTCGAATGAGTTATCTCACTGCCGATGCCGAAAATTATATCCGTTGTCAGTTACTCGACTTCACCGAGTCTGTGATTTATTTTTGGGACGATGTATACGCTTTTACTACAAATATCCAGAAAATATACAAAATGTGACCTGCTCAAAGTCCAAAAACTTTGAGCAGTTTGAGATCACTGGAAAAGTACGCACCGTGCCATCTGCGGTCGTGGCATGTTTCATCCGCTATCCTTCGAGTATCCAGTGTGTATATGTATATGTGCTTGTGTGTGTATGTGTGATTGAGTGTGTATGTGTGCTTTTTTTACTAATGCAATTCACCTTCTAGTCTGCATCATTACTTACAAATAAAATGTGACTTTTCATTTATTAAAAAAAACGAAAGGTATATCAAGCCGGATGTAAAAAAGAATTCCGCAAACTTTGCAATAAAAATTCGAAATGATATCAACGCTCTTAATGAAGCACTTTGACTGCAAAAACATGATTATACGATATGAGTTTTTAATTTTCGTGTTCACGCTTAATTAACCCGCGAATTGCTCATAAATCTGTCCAGTTTGTTATTTATTTCCTTTAACGCTGGTAAAATGGCAGCCTGTGTACAACCTTGTAACAACATTAAAATAAAGTGCTTATTTTTAAATTTCCCTAATATGTACAAATGTTATAAATGAAATATTTTCTGAATATGATTGATGTGACGTTCTCCCCTTCACCAGTTTTTGTTTTTGATTTACACTCTATCTAATTTATAATTCTTGACTATTGCTTACATAAACTAAGAATTATTCATATCTATTCCATTTTCTTTCCATTGTCATTTAGAGAAAAGAGGAAGATAGAGAGAGAGAGTTTTCTTGAATTGACGTAAACTTTTATCAGTAAGGATATTAGTGATTGAGTTAATGAGTTGATTGTATTAATAATAACGATGTCTAAGTAAAATTTATATATAATAAGAATTTTGTTTAATTTTAAGCACCTGTTAACTCAGCAAATTAAAACATAAATATGCACTTTATTACTAAATAAGGAGAACAAATGCTATGGATTCTTCCCCAATCCAAGAGTTATGAGAATATCTACAATTATATACTTTTTTATACATATATTTCATAGAAAGTCCATACCCAGCCATGAACCGTATTATATTGGATGTATAATGAAAAAACCGCCCCTCAGGGAGATCTAAAAAATAAAGGTAAGAAACTTATATTTCCTGGTCCAATACAAACCTAAGGGGCCAGCATCTGGACAACTTCATAGAGAAGGAGGGACTCTTTATGATGAACTCTTTTTTCCAGGAAGTGGAGCTGGTCGAGCCCCGACGGTTCGACAAAAAATGAGATTGACTTCATTGTGACGACCAGACGCCAACGGTTCAGTGAAATCTCAGTGATCGCAAGGGTGAAAGCTGGCAGTGATCACCGAATAGCTAGAGGCACTCTAAGCCTAAACGTTAAGTTGGAGAGGTTTCATATAATGAAGTCAACGCTCCGTCCCCCTCGTGCGCTAATCCAGGGTCCCGGAGAATTTCAGATCGAATTACAAAACCAGTTTCAGTGCCTAGAAGACTGCAATGCAGTGGACGATATGAATGTCAAGCTCGTGGAAACTGTCCATGCGGTCGGAGCTTAGTTCTGCAAGACCTGCCGCAGAAGAACACAAAAACACACTCTTTATCTCATGGATGTTAGACGGGAGATGAAGCTGCAGTCGTCAGCAGATTCGACAGCATACAGGCAACTGAACAGATAGATCTCCAAATGCATGTGGTGGGACTTACATGACTTTAATACAGCTCGTATTGAAGAAGCATTTGAGTGGAACCAGGGCTCCAAACTCGTTGCCAGAGACCTGTCTGCCAGAAACAGCAAACCGTCAAAGCTTAAGACTGAGTGTGATAGCATCGTTTCCGGGAAACCTGAGATTTTGAGTGAGATTGGAAGTCTCTATGGGCAGCTGTGCACATCATCGGTAGAGCCATACGCAAGTGTGAGTAACGATACAAAAGCAAGTCGTATCCAACACTATTACGATGATATCCAGGACGTCAGTCTGAGCGAGATTAGAATGTCAAGCGGTAAGGTAATGGTAAGACATGCAGGAAGTCGATGTATGCAGGTGGCTCAGAATCGTGCTTTGTGGCATACCTTGGGGGAGGCCTATGTTCAGCAGTAGATTTGTGAGGGGCTGTAATGATGATGATAAATGATGAATACAAACATTTCGTTGAAAGCAGCAAGTCAAGTAATCATTTACATATTACGTGTCTATGAAAGACACATAATATGTAAATGATTACTCGATCTCGCTATAATCAAACCTTACGGTGCTTGAAAATATTTATAGCGCCATTATATTATATACAAAGGTTCTGGTCGGTTTGATTGATCAGCAACTCAGCCAATACGGTTACCTACGTGACTCAGTTTGGTTTCTGGCCGAAGCTTTCAACTGAAACTGCCATACTGCGACTCTATCCAGTCCAATGATACAGTACACAAAAAACGCCAGTTTCCGCTTGTTTCTTGGACCTGTTGAAGGCACACCTGGTTTCGTACAACGTTTTATGGGATAAGCTTAAACAAGAAACTATCACACCCAAGGGAGTAATTAATATCAATATTGATATCACAACCAAACTAACTGTGTGAAGTGGGCTGGTTCATATTCGTCAGAGTATAGGTTGGAGTTCGGTGTGAGGCAGGGCGGCCTTAGCTCTCCTCAACTCTTCAACCTGTACATCAACGGTCTGATCGTTGAGCTCAGTGATGCCAGAGTCGGCGACTTTTGTGACTAACGGTCATTTTAATAACAAAAGCTGTGCCGATGACATGGTTTGGCTGAGCCTTTCGATCAAGGCCCTTGAAACGCTAGTTGGCATATGTGAAAGGTATGCGGCGGCTCATGGTTTCGAATATAATTCTAAAAAGACAGAACTACTTGATTTAAGGCTGGAAATAGAAAACCGAAGTCTATTTCTCATGTTAGACTTGGAGGAGTTATACAGAGTAGAGTCACCAAATTAATATATCTGGGGCACTGGGTCGCTCAGGATCTCTCTGACAATTAAGACGTTGAACGGGACCGTAGAGCGTTGGCAGTGAGGTGTAATATGCTCATCCGCAGGTTTAGTAGGTGTAAGAATGAAGTTAAGATAACATTATTCCAAGCATAGAATACTATAATACATACATAATTGAACGGGGGAGTGGGCGGAGCACATGTTGCCACTATCATGTCACTAACATGTCAATTTACACCTGTAAATGTCAACACAATCAATCCTTTCCAATTTTCGTGTCAAGCGTCGCTGCAATCAAATTATTTAAAAAATGGCAAAGTATACAATAATTACGTGTCAAAAGAACAGCGCGAAATGGAATTTAAATAAAGGAGATATATCCTACAACCAGTAAGTCGAAACTATTTATATTTTATGAATATTAGAAACTAAAAAAAAGCAATATAGATATGTCAAAAACATTAATCAAAAATCTAAAATGTGTGAATTCGCTCGGACAGCACAGCGAATCTGGTTTCTAGAAGTAAGAATACGAGATAATTGCTTGTATGTGTGCTCCCGGTGACACCAATCCTCGTACAAAATAAAATTGACGGCCATTCTATTGTGTATTATAGTATTCTATGATTCCAAGCTTACCGTCAGACATTCCACACCCACAGCCTCTGGACGAGGTGTGCACAATATGTTTAATAATATTAATTAGTTAATAAGTTTTAAATTATGAATAATGAAATAAAATAAAATAAATAATATAAAAACAACTCAAATCGGGTAACATAATTTTTCTATTTTACGACAATGTAAATTTCAAAACTTTTTGGAACTGCAAAAGGGAAGTTATAATATGCCTACTGCTAAGCTCCTATGATTCTCGCCGAAACCTAAGAAATTGTTAATAGCTTCTTTAAAATTTGATTTATCCTGTTGCAGGTTTTCGACGGTTAAGAAAAAAAGTTATAAGCAAACCTATTTATTAAAAATTTAATAAATAATTCGTCAACATGATCTAATGATGACATTGGTTAACAATTGTACTTTTTTCAGTAAGATGTTGGGGTTTATACATATTTTTATAAATATTTATTAGGTTATTCGTTTTATTTTTGTTAACTGCGTTATTATTCGATTTTATCATCATAGAACGTTATTTTACATTAGTTCATTACAAAAATTCCCTTGATCACTCAACAACACCATTGAAAAAATTCGTACCTATACTTCGTAACCATACTTCAGAATATTAATCACAAATTTTGATAGAATGAACTGATTTTAGTAAAACAAAGAATAAAAGTAAAAACTAAGGTACGCTGCATAATTTTCCTTACGATTATTTTGATACGTGAAACGTTAATAAACAAACAGACAGACAATAATAAAAATGATAGAAATGATTTCAATTAATTTTTAGTCACTCTCAATCAAATCTGTTACAAAAATATAGAATGTACAGACGTCTGCAATTTACATTTTTATTATACCTATGTAGCTTATTTATGAGCGCTCACAATAAAACAATTATGAGCGCTCACAATAGAATATTTGTGAGCGCTCACAATAGAACAATTATGACTGATTACCAATTGGCTATCAGTGATTGGCGAAGCAGGGAAAATGTATACAATATGTTCGAGTCCATTTAGTACGGATAGCCGTGTGTGTGATAAAAATGACATATTCGCCAAAATAATTTTAACTGAATATCTCTTAAAATATAACAAACAATAATAGTTATGTACTGACATGTATCAATCAGTTGTTGTGATTGTATGTATCTAATTTTAGTCACTGAAATCCGCACCCTATTTAGAACAGAACTAAAATAACCGCGAAAAAAAGCGTAACATTATATTTTAACTCTACCAAAATAATCTTCCCATTACTTAAGGCTTTACAAGATTACAGCACTTATGGAGAGTACCTATGGAGCGGTAATATCTCGCGGCCGCAGCGGTATAGCTCTGATCTGGTAAGTTGTACAGCGCTTAAAACTCGTCTTTGGGGAGAGTTTCGGCGCTGAACTTTCACGTAGCAAGGACGAAATTTATTGACATATGGCTTCCAAATCTTCCTTCTCCACATTTTTTTCAAACGAACAACGCTACAGATAATTTCTTCGTATGGGATTCTTTGAGGTATTATTGCAATGCGTATCTCTGCTGTACTACCATATGTCAGAGGAGTTGCAGACAAGGTCTTGAAGTCAGCTTCCACAAGAACGTACTACAAGCCGCCGGAGACGATAAGTCAGTTCTAACCATCCATCCAGTGTAATATTCCTCTACAAAGTGCAGGAGTATACAAACTTTATTGTGAATATGGTTTCTCTTACATAAGACAAATAAAAAGATATCGCGTGAAAGAAAGTATCGCTTATGTGAAGCACCCACGCTTCGGGAACTCTGATATAATTAATAATGAACCGCAACATGTGCCTCATAAGATTGATTCCAATGAAAATTGAATTGAAGAACGTACCAAAAACGCATATCGCAACGTACGCAACACAACAAAAAAATTTTTGCAGTCTTTACCGGCCAAAATTTCCGAGTCCAAAACGGTTATCGGTTTTTTTTGTCTAGAAATTCTCAGTAGCAGCTCGGAGTCAGGAAACTGGCAATGTTTAAGCCTCTTTACAGTGCTGTGAAACCAACCTGAAATACGAAACTACGGACTGCACGTAAAGCTGTTGGTCCTGATGGCACCTGGCACCTGATCTCTCTACGGTCGTTTCGAATTGCCATTCCATCGCACTATGAGTGTGACGGAAAAGAGAGTGCACGTACCACTAGAGTATATAGTTATGTACAAAGTCTATCCTTCGCATATGGCTATTTTTCGTTGAGAGTAAGATTGAATTAGAAATATTGACAATAGAATTATTCAATAGTGAGAATTGCAATACTTTTGCTTTACAATGAACGGACATAAATAATTATGCACAATAGTAACGTGAATCGTAACAAAAATTAATTTTAACCTAAAAATAAAGGCAAATAAAGAGAATAAAATAATTTAACATTCAGAAATTTGTGCTTAGGCACATTGTATATAAGTATTAAATTCCCTTCATCAGAATTTTATTCATTCTTTTTAATTGTTTAAAGACATCTTTTGTGTAACTTTCGTGTTTTTACCATTTTGAAATATTACAATATCAATGTCGTCTAAATTTATCCAGCAAAAACTTCAACTCCTATTTTCCACCCTTAGGCCTGGAACATTTTTCTTTTTCAATTAATATGGGGTTACTTCTGAAATTAAGCCAATTTATTTAAAATAGAATCATTAACGTCGGTCCAAAATTAACGAAGTTTTTGAGTAACTTACATACAAAAAAATAACGCACTTAAAAATAAGATCCTTCTCCTTTTTTAAAGTATATCAAAATCTGCTAAGTTATCAAGCTTGCTTTACTGTCCATCATCATCATTACACTATTCACAAATCCATTGCTGGGCCTCGCTCTTTGCCAAAAAGCAAGGTCCTGAGCCAACTGCATCCATCGACTTCCTGCATGTCTTATCAGGTCGTCACTTCATCTAGTGGGGAGCTGCCCCAATTTATTATATTATACATTTTATTATACTTATTTTTATTTTATTTTATTTAACAAGTACACTTACAATACACATATATGACAATCACGAAAACACGTTTTTATACTCTCTGATATGTATATCAATAACGGATGTACATAACATTTACAGATTGAGTACATAACATTTACAATGTAAATTAGAACTATTCAAATAAATTATGTACTTAAATAAGAAAATCTAAAGATGGAAAAACATGTTTAATTATTAAAAGGGAATATGGTAGATATTATACTCTATTCAGGAGTATGTATAATTTTCATTTAAGTATAAAATATATTATATTGAAGATGTAATTTATATCAGGAATTCGATGATAAATGATTTGTAATTTAATTTTGAATGCAATATAAGAGTCGTTAAATATGTCAATGCCAGGTATTGTTTTAGAAAATTTGTTATATTTTCCACATATACGCACGATAGGAGCTTAGGGACGATATACTTACACATATATTGTATTATACACTTTATTATACCGGGTGGCCCATAAGTCCCTTGAAATGTAAAAAAAATATTAAAAAAACTAATGACATTATGAAAAAGGTTTTTATTTTGTCTTATAAAATGGGAATTATTTTTTGAAAATTACATTATCTAAATGTAATCCGTTACGATCGCGGCACTCCTGTAAGCGACGTTTAAAATTATTCATCACTGCGCGACAAGTAAGCTCTGTAATGTTTGCCATTTCTCTTTGGAAATTTTCTTTCAGGACGTCAATTGTCCGCGGGTTGGTTTCGTACACTTTAGTCTTAAGATAATCCCATGAGAAAAAGTCCATTGGGGTCAGATCTGGACTACGTGGTGGCCAAGGAATATCTCCTCTTCGAGAGATCACTTTATTAGGGAAAAGTTGACGGACGACCGGCATAGCGACGTTAGAGGTATGGGCAGTTGCTCTATCTTGTTGAAACCAGGTCCGCGTATTGATACCTGGAAAATTCTACAACTCTGGTGTAAAAAAGTCCTGGATCATAGCTACATACCGTTGTGAAGTAACAGTAAGCGCGCGGCCTCTGCCGTCCTCAAAAAAGTAAGGGCCTATAATGCCATGCGCTGACATAGCCGCCTAAACTGTCACTTTAGGGCTATGTAAGGGCTTTTGATGTTTGCGATTTGGATTTTCGCAACTCCAGTAGCGACAATTTTGCTTATTGACATGGCCGTTGATGTGAAAGTGAGCCTCATCAGAGAATAACACGTTATTAAACGAAGTAAAGCGGTTCAACATTTCATTTGCGAAATTTAGTCTGTGGATAGTGTCAGTATCTTTTAATTCCTGTACTATCTGAATCTTGTACGGGTGAAGATGTAAATTTTTCTTTAAAATTCGCTGTAACGATGTTCTGGGTAAGTTTAATGCACTGGAACGCTTACGAGTAGACTGGGTAGGATTTTCACGAATTGAGTGTTTCACTACATCGATGTTTTCTTCCGTCCGTGATGTCCTTGGTCGACCTGACCGTTGTTTATCCGTTCGTTTTAAAGTCGAACCACTCTCTTCGAACTTAATAACCCAGTTCTCAATCGTTTGAACTCTTGGAATGTCTTTAAAGTTGCGTAAATTCTGATATTCTCGAAATTTACGCCCCGTAGCCGAATCATTGTTTCGATAAAACTCGCGCACACAAAATGCACGGTCCGCACCAGTGAAACGCTCCATGGCGACTGAATTCCCAGAAACCGTCGGTACTCCCCCCGCACCGCGCGCGCCACTCATGCGCGCCTTTTGTATTTTATTCGAAATTTACATTTCTAACGACTTATGGGCCACCTTGTATATTATATAGCCTAGGCTTGACAAGAGAACTTCAGTTACCGTGATTTTATTCCATATTTCGGTAAAAATGACAAGTCTTAAAGTGGTGTCTGCTTTTGCCAATTTGTTGAAGAAAGTAGAAGCATTGACAACAAAAACTACAAAAAAATGACGCTGATTGAAGCGGAGACTAAGAAGATAGAAAATCAGCAACGCATTATTGAGAAATGTTTTTCAACGATAAGTGATCTGAACAGGGTAATGGAAGAAATGCCCGCTAGAACAATCGTCCTATTGCGGCGTAGGTAGTCAACCAACGAGATGGACGTGCTGACTAAGGTACTGAATACTCCAAATGCAGACGAGACGCCGATATCTTCAGATACATCCGCTTTATCAGAGAAAAAAGAACAGGTCATAAAAACCAGTTAAAAGAACACTAATATTTATTACCAGAATGTTATAGGAGTTAGAATAAAATTATCTACTTTTTATTTAAATATTTTGGAGTCATCGTACGACTTATTTGCAATTATGGAACCAAATCGTCATAGATCCGTACATGACGGTAAACTCATGCCACCTGGTTTCAACATACTGCGATGCGAATGAGCTAACGGCCGCAAACATGAAGGAGTATTTTTAGCTTCTTCGTCATCGGTGGATTTGAGATGCGTTCCGGTCGACAGTGTATACACCGCCTTATTTGAAATTGTGTG
Source organism: Parnassius apollo (assembly GCA_907164705.1). NCBI lineage: Eukaryota > Metazoa > Arthropoda > Insecta > Lepidoptera > Papilionidae > Parnassius > Parnassius apollo. Next base: position 8,572,925 of record CAJQZP010000008.1, read on the forward strand.
TGCGTTTCCCGAGAGTCATTACAAATCGTCTTGCATGCAGACTCGACAACTTCCAGCTTTCCGAACAGGCCAGTTTCCGAAAAGACTCTAGCTCCATGGATCATATATATTTGCTTCGAAAAATTGTGCAGGAGTCCGAAGAGTACAATCTGTCACTTTGTTTTGCGTATGTGGACTCTAATAAAGCTTTTGATTCCGTCGAAATTTGGGCAGTGCTGCAGTCCTACAGCTGTTGCATTCTGTAGACCGCTGCCGTGTTTGGCACTATAGGTCAGCCGATTGGGATATGATGCGGTCTTTCTTTGCATCATATTCTTGACGGGCGGGTTTGCTTCTCGCTGGACCATCCCAACGTGGTTACTGGTTCACAATTCAATTTCTGTCAGCCATCTCTACCATCTCTGCACAGGGAGGACGGCTCACTGGCCCATGCCGTAAAGGAGAAAGCTGATCTGCTTGGCTCTTTCTTTGCGTCCAACTCGACTCTCTGTGACGGGGGAGTATGCCGTCGATCATCCCGCGGTGTGAATTATCCATGCTGGAGGTGCGTTTCACACAGTGCTTGGTTCACAAAGCACTCCTGTACGTCCACAAGTCGAGTGGGCCCGACGGAATCCTTCGAATTGTGCTGAGGATGTGTGCTCCAGTATTGGAACCGGTTTTAACGCGTCTTTTTCGGTACACCTACTCCCTAGACGTAGTCCAAAATCATAGAATACGACCTTCGTCCACCCGATCCCTAAAAAAGGCGACCACTCAGATCCAACAAACTATAGGAATATCGCATTCATCTACTTGTTCTCCAAAACAATGGAGTCCATTGTAAACTGCGAGCTCATGAGGTACCTTGAGAATCGCCAGCTAATTAGTAATTTCCTATACGGTTTTTGTCATGGTCTATCAGCTAGTGATCTTCTGGTCTACCTGACTCATAGATGGGCGGAGGCAGTAGAGTCCAAGGGGCAGGCATTGGCCGTTAGTTTGGACATTGCAAAGTCCTTCGATCGGGTTTGGCACCTTGGTCCCATGGGCTTCCCGAGAAACTATACAATTAGATTCCCGATCAAGCCTATTAATGCTGGCGTCAAACAAGTCTGCGTGCTATCACCAACGCTGTTTCTTCTGCATATCAATGATATGTTGGAAATCGGTAACATCCATTGCTATGCGGATAACACCACTGGTGATGTTTTATACTCGGGCCATGCCAATATTTCTTGAGAAAACGTCTCCGAGTCCTGGGACTAACTTGTGTCTAAAGTCGAGTCTTTGCTAAACAGAGTCTCGGATTGGGGGCGACTAAATCTATTCAAGTTTAACCCTCAGAAGACACAAGTGTACGCGTTAACCTCTAAAAAGAACCCCTTTGTCGTATCTTCTCAGTTTCAAGGCACTCCCCTTGTTGCCTCAGCCAGTATTGGAATTTTTGGCGTCCACATATCCAGTGACGTGCAGATTCGTGGTCACTTGGAAGAGAAGGCTAAATTGGCCACTGAAAAACTTGGCGCACTCATCAGAGCGGGACAGTAATTCATGCTCGCTCACCGCCTGCAACTTTACAAGGCCAAGGTGCGAATACTGTTCCCATCTCTGGGATGGGGATCCTCAGTGCAAGCTCTTTCCACGTAAACGCATCCAGCGCAGAGTGGCTAGATTAGTCGATGATCGAGTGCTTCCCCATCGCCATCTCTTTGCATTTTATTTCGCATATACCATGTAGAGAGCTCCGAGGAATTGTTCGTATTATTCCCAGCCGCCAAATTCCACGAATGCGCGTTACGACAAAATTTGCGATAACATACACACCATCTGGATGCTTGACAGTCCACCACTGTACGTTTCATTATGAGATTTTTCCTCGTACTAACTTTTTGTGGAATATTTTACCACCGGCGATTTATCTGCACCGATAAGACTTAGAGACCTTCAAGAAAATATTTTGCTACCTTTCTAAAAGGCTTGCAACGGCCCTACAATTCCTCTTATGTTGCAGTTTTCATGAGCGTCGGTAGTCACTTAACAACAGGTGAACCGTATGTTCGTTTGCCCCTTCTTCTTAAAAAAAACACAACATACCTTTATTAATTCAAATTCAAAAACAGGTGTATTATTATAATAATGAATTTTTATAAAAAACCAGAAGGTGGTATTATACCACCATATATTTCTGGATGCACCTGGTGATACTGGAAAGACATTTTTAATAAACTTAATCGTAGCTGAAATTCATGCAAACAAAGAAATTGCACTCACCATAGCATCATCGGGAGCAGCTAAACTTATTAATGGCGGACGAATAGCGCATTCTGCACTAAAATGGCTTTTAAATATTGCTATAAATTTCCGGTATGTAACATTACAAAATCATCAGCACGCGGACAAATATTGAAACAGTGCAAAGCCATCTTATGAGACGAAAATACAATGGCCCACCGAAAATCTTAAAAAGAACTAAATAGAACACTCCAAGATCTACGAGATACCACAAACTTAATAGAAGGAGCGTTTTTAATATAGGGAGGTGATTTTCTTCAAGCTCTATCTGTATCCTTCTTATACGCCATCTAAGAGGAGGCTTATGTTCAACAGTGGACATTGGAGACGACGATGAGGTGGAAATATAACGATTTTTATTTAATAATTTAAATGTACCTTTAGTTTGTTGCAAGGAGAGTAACATCTAAAAAAAGACAAAACAAACGAAAATTCTTATTACTAAAACATTCTTTGTAGTAGAGCGTACATAAATATTACTTTAATGAGAAATGTCTTTTACAATCATAAAATAACCAAATTTGTTTTGTATTTAGTGTGTATTAAAAGTTGATTAAAAATTACTTGGGACTAGGAATTTTATGGCAATTTATGTTTATTCTGTATATGTTGTAGAATATTTATTGAATTTAACCGTTATTTAATACTAAATTTTGCTGATTATTTTACAAATGTATCAATACTGAATTTTCTACATTTAAAAACTTTAAATTATATAAATGTTACTGTAATTAAAAAATATATTTGTAATGTAATATTAATATTTATTAAAAAAGTAATCGCGTTTTTCCGGGGCATATGCATTATCATAATTATCATTAGCCTCTAAAAGTCAAGAATTGGACATGGACTTCTCCCATTATTTGGAGGATTCCCATCATCGGGAGGATTTCCATTATAGGGAGACTTCTCTCATTGTAGAGAGGATTTTCCTTAAACATGACACGTTTTACGATTCCCGTCGTCACCAACCTAGATACTTACGTCTAGCATAAATAAGATAGCATACTGCCATCTTTCGGAAGTCATGTTTTTTCTGGCATTTTCAAAGTGTTTTCTTATAAAATTGAAGTGATCTTACTTCTTTGATTGTAAGTGACTACTACATCGCATGGTCACCCGCAACTAACTTCAATCATAGAAGGCCACAGATACGTTGTTTCTTCTTAAAGTGCTAATATGGTATGCCTCGAAGCCTGTAATTTTACTGGCTCTATAAATTTCAGACCGAAAGAGAGCAAGTTCTGCTATGTGGCTGCAGAAATAGTTAAGAGGGCTATCACCTAGTAAAAATATACAATGTGGTTATCGTTGACACCCACGGGATGAAATGAGGTGATGTATTGGCTGTAACCGTCACCACACGGAAGGTGGGGAAAACCGTGGGACATATGTGTGATGTAACTTTAATTCACTTTACTTAGTATTTCGGGTCTTTGCACATATTCCTAATTATAACAGAATATTTATTTTAGTCCCTATAATATTTCTTTGTTTGTAATGAGGTAAAACATAATAGTCATTCAGTAGATAAATACACAAATAAATATGTATGGTCCAGCAATGATACCCCCTTGCGGAAGCAAAAAATAAATAAACTTATAAATTATTACAATAATAGCTCAATAAATACAACGTGTGAATTCCTGTGGGAAACATTGTAATAAATATGATCTGTGCTCCGGTGTGAATGATAGCCACGTGATGGGTAAAAAAAGGATATTTTACTGGTGCATGTTGCGTGTTCCCGCTTAAACACAAAATTGTTGATTTTCCATTTTTGTTGTATTGTAATTGTCCCGAAGTCACTTAGATTTTTCGCATAATTAGGTTAAAACGAGTATTGTTTATGTGATTCTATCAAAGACAAAAACATTGTATTTTTATAGAGGAGAAGGCAAACCAGCATGTGGCTCATCTTATGGTATGTGTACCTACCGGAGTGTATGAACAAATGCGCAATATCTGATTAACTGCAGACATGTTTCCTTTAGTCATATCGGTCTAGAAAAATTGCTTTGATGGTATTTTTAATCATATAGTGCTATTTTTTATACTAGTAAGGATAATAAACACGGATACAGTGAACATGTTTGTATGTAGTCCTTTTAACTTACTGCAAGTACGGTTACCGTTACAGCCTATTAATGTTCACTGCTACATATAAGAGGGATATTTGCCATTGTTGCCACGCTTGGCAAGCGAAAAATTTGGTTCAAGACAGATAACGTAAGAAAAATTAAGAAAAACATGCTAATTTAACACTGTGTATATTTGCAGATACGTTGTCACCCATGAGGACTAATATGGAATGCCTAGTTTCCAGTAACTCGAGTTCTCTAACGGTTCTCTACACTCACCATACGAAACACAGTAGCATTAAGCTACTATTTTATGCTGGTATTCTGTGAGAGCGTGGTCCTTCCTCGGTCGAGCCGACCCATTCGTGGTACAACTATACTACTAATATAACTGCAGCATGGCTCTACCACGTAAAAAAAATGCGACTCAAGCAGCTCATTTCAAGCAACGCAATGCAGTGTCAGTAATAGTAGCGATTGGTTCAAGCGATTTTAATCCGGGAATTTGGATGTCAAAGGTGCAGCTTGATCTGGTCGTTCTCATACGCATAAAATCAATGCAATTTTTGAAAAAGTAGAGGAAGATCAGCAGATCAGCATATTAGTAGTTACCACATAGCCGAAGAATTGCTAAAATTAGCCATAAAATTGTTTTGACCCATATGAAAAAGTATGACAATACAAAAAGAACTAGATATTTGGAGCTAATTAATCGTGTACTCATTTGTGATTCTCTAATAAAATGTAATGAAACCAGATCATTTTTGAAAAAAATGGGTCACTGGTGATGGAAAGTGGATCACCTATGTAAATATCATGCAAAAAAGATCATAGTTAAAGGTTAATCAAGCTCCAGAGACTGTAGCGATACCTGGATTAACACGCAATTAAGTGATGATGTGTGTATGGTGGGATTGGAAGGGCATCGTTTGTTATGAGCTTTTGCCGCCAGGGAAAACTATGGATTTTTGGATCTCTACTGTCAACAGCTAACAAGAATTATTCAAGAAATTGAGACAAAACGGCTGAAAGGGGGATGCCCACTGTTCATAGACACTTCGGCCATGGGTGCCCACATATAAAAGCATATGGAAATGATAATATGCAATTAAAATAATGAAATGGTTAAAGAATTGGTTTAAAGAAAGTCGGGATTTTTATGATATAAAGCTTTTTTATTTTCACAAATACAGTTTTTTAACGACTACTTTTACCAATTTTATTGCTTTTAATTTCTTTAACTTTTAATTCCCGACGCGTGATTTTTCTTTTGGAGGCCTATGCCAAAAGGCACACCGAACAGAGGGACTTACTTTAACTAGTATTACAATAGGAACTCAAACACAAATATTATGTAACCCCAAAGTTCGGAAATAAATGGCTATATTATTATTATACTATTATTATTAATTTCTGACGTTTCAGGTGCTTTATAGCACCCATGGTCACGGGGTACTGAGGTGACTGCCATCCCAACGTCAGTATTGGGACATGGAGTACCTTCAGCTTTTTATTATTAATTTTATAGTCCAATTTACGCAGATTGAACTTACTCTATCTTTAAGTCTTGCAGTGGTATGCTTGGGGTTTGTTTTAATTTTATTAATTATAGTGTCCCAAGCAGGTGGTAGTACCCAACCGCCTTCTCTACTGAAATTAGGATGTTTTTTAATTTCAGTAGCCTCACATATCATCCTTGGTAGGAATTAATGTTCTTTAACGAGGATTTGTGGTCTATCAAATCTGATGTATGTCTACCCTTGACATACGGTAGTACAGCAGGCACACGCTCAACTGCGGTCGGCTTCACTCGGTCACTGTGACGAAGACGTGGGACCCGAAGCTTGATTTTGTGCAGAACCTGCTGACGTGCTGAAGCTCCGCGGCCAGGTGCTTGTTCTCACAGATCCCATATGCTCTCTGTAACAAAGATTTGCTCATGGTAACTAACTGTGAAGGATTATGGTGAGATTCACCGCTTAAATATCACTTTGTATGGGTCTTTTTTCTATACACAGTGTGACCTATGATGTTGTTAGGATTTCGGATAACAAAAACATCTAGGAAAGCTAAGAAATTATTTGCCTCAGATATAATATCATAATTACTGAATAGAATTTGGCACAGAGAGTGGTAACGATGGATAAAATTCATAGGAACAACATCCTGATTTAATATTTCTTGGGCCATATTCATGAGCCGCTCTAATTTGTTTCTTGGTACTTGCAATAATGCCTATATGCATTCATCACTATCTCCTGTTCTTACTTTCATCAAATATACAGCAAGTGCAAAGCATCCACTATGTTTACTTGACATTTTGGGCACTTCAGACAGAATTTATTGGCATTGTGCCTTTGATAAGCGTAGCTAATAATGTACAGTATATTCGGGCATATTGTAAATATTTTCAAAGTCTATATGATGGTAAATATTATCTTACAATAATGTAGAAAAATCTATAATTTGTGCTACACTAAATGTTTTAATATGGTTATATATTAATTCTAAAAGTAAATACCAAGAGTTACTATTTAAATGGTAGTTACTGATTCTACATTCTGGAGGTACATAGTAATTGTATTCACAAAAATACATACCCGCAATGCTGATGGAACAGTGAGTTGATTGGAATTGTTACAACCAGGAAAAAACATTGATTTTGTGTGAGTGGTGCTCTTACAAAATTAGGCAGCAGTATATTGTATGATGTATGATCTAAGCTTTGTTGTTCTAGGTTCAATACATTACTCACTTTAGATTGCTACAAGGATGAACTAGATGATTCAGATGGTTCCCGTTCTAAAGTTTAACGTGTTGCTGCTTTATCAATCCTTCGCAATCATGACACTCACGCGATGACGATGGCAACTGAAATAATATTAAATAAAAAAAAAATAAGACAAAGTGAACAAAATAAAATAGATTTGTTTACTTTAAACTCAAATATAGGTAAATGTTACTTAAAACTTAATGCCCTATATTATTTAATAATTAAGGACTGACTGCCTACCAGTAGTCCAAAAACAATTAAAAATCGACTGTCTTATTTCTTGGTATTTGATAAAAATTGTCCATTTCGTAACTATCTGGTGTTAGCTAGCTAATCTTATCGCCGTGTTACAAATAAGCTATTTTTTTGTCAGGTATAGCTTGTGCATATGTTAAAAAATAAAACAACTTCATCATTTCATACATTCATCACTATCAAATATCAGCACTAGAATTAATAAATTAAAAACTGTTGAACACTTACTTTTAACTGTTGTCACACTATAATGTGATCGACAATCTCACTCCATATGAGTTCTTGAAAATTTATTTGAAAAATAACAAACAAAATAACACAATGGCAACTATTTAGTTGTGAATTCACTAGTACCTTTTTACTTGTTGAATTGTGATTTCATTTCGCATGACATATTTCCCATAGCTGTCAGATTTGATGTTGCCACATAACTAACATAAATACAACGAAACGATATCGATTTGTATTCGATTAGTAATTTAATGAAAAAATAATAATATTTGAGTTTCGCTTTCAGTTCTACACGCTTTTTAAAATATATTTTCTTTTATTTTTTTAAATTATGTTTTAAACGTATTTTTAAGAACAGTTAAAATGTGGAGTAGCGTATTATTATGCTCTAAACAGTTCATGGTAAATCAGCTAAAAATTCACTTGTTTAATTATCATAACATGATTCCATTTTAAATGTATTGTTAAAACAGATAACAATAACAGTTAAATTGTGCAGTAGCATTTTATTGTACTCTAAAGAATTCATAGTAAATCAGCTAGTAATTCGCTTGTTTAATTATCATAACATCATAATATCCATAGCGATTCGATTATTATTCGATTAATAATTTCATAAAAAGAGAATAATCTTGGAGGTGTTTTAACTTCTGCTCGCTTTTTAAAATGTATTTTCCTTTTTTATTTAAATTCTATTTTAAGTGTATTTTTAAGAACAGTTAATTGTGCAGTAGTGTTTTATGAAGCTCTAAAAAATTCATGGTATATCAGCTAGAAATTCACTTGTTTAATTATCGTAACATGATTTCATTTTAAATGTATTGTTAAGAAAAGATAAGAATAACAGTTATATTGTGCAGTAGCGTTATGTTATACTATCGCTTATTTAATTATCATAACTACAGATGTGAAGGCGGTTGTTAACGTTTTCAACCAAGCCGATAATAACGGTTGTTTTTGTCTTGAAATTGATAAAAATTGTGCAGTTGCGTTTTGTTAAGCTTTAACATTTTGAGCGCCAGGCCAAAAACGCATTACCGTGTCCTGTACGCCAAAGCGCCAAAACAAAATAGTGTTGCCAAGAGTTGATATATCGATAACGTGAAATAACTTGTTTTTGTTGGTTTTTTATGCTATAAATGACTCTTAATAAACTGTATGTTTTATTTAATCTTGTGCCGTCTTCCACTGTTTTTATATATGTACTTTGTACATATAAACATAAATAAAAAACAAACAATAACAATAAAATAGTAGTAAACATTAGCACTACTCTCCATCCTAATGACGACACTGTCGCGACTGGACGACAACGGCGTAGCTGACCTTCCCTTTTGAAACATTCTTAGAATGTTGTGTATCGATTTCAAAATCGATCTAACCGAAATTAAACAAAAAAAATTGCTCTTCACACCCTAAGTAAAAAAAACATTAATTGTAATTTTGTATTATTATTAAAAAAGGTACATAATTATTCATTAATCAACAATTGTATATAATTATTCGCACTAGGTAAATCAGCCTTATAATACTAAAATCTTGGTCATGGAATAAATAAACATATTTGTTCACCAATCAATCAAAAATTCAATTCATCAATCAAAAATCAAAATTCATCATCATCGACGCTTTCCAAAATCGGAATGAGTTCTGAGGAATCGTTCATGTTGCATTGCTCTACTTTTCTCGGTAATCACTTATGACGTCATCAGGGTGTCGTCTATCCTTGATCACGGTGCCCAGTGAACTGATTTTCGATGACGCGCTAAAGATGCGCTAGAGTTGAGATATTAGATTTATTATGCGAAGATAATCTGATAACATTTTTTTATTCATGTAGCTAATTATAGTTTTATGTTTATAACCTTTAATTTTATTCAAATATCAATAATAATAGAAAAAAAAAACACCATTGAGCTGAATTTTGGATAGTTTTCAATAAATCTATGCCTCCCGCGTTTGATACTAGCGGTCAACCATAGACGACTTTGGCGTGCTGGACATAGTATTTGCTTAGATAAAAATCCATTTTTATTAGTTCAATGTTTCTTAGTACTTGTGGCTCTAGAAGACTTGTTTTTTATACTCACATGTTGCTGGGTTATTCCTATTTTGAGGAGTGTAGAATTAAAATACCTGTAATAATTTTCCAATATCTATATTTCATATTTTTCGGAGCCGGGTTTTTTGTCAACTATAGACGTCGTTGGCGCTCAGGGCCCGCAGGTGTTGGTCAAGTATAGGCGACTTTGGCGCTCAAAAGGTTAAAGGATTCATGGTAAATCAGCTGGAAACTAACTTGTTTCGTTATCATAACATGATTCTATTTTAAATGTGTTGTTATAAACAGATAAGAATAACTTAACCGATCTTCTTTAAAAACAGATAAGAATAACAGTTCTTATCTGTTTTCAAAGAAGATCGGTTAAGATTAACAGTTAAATTGTGCCGTAGCATTTGTTACTCTCTAAAGAATTCATTAGAAATCAGCTAGTAATTCGCTTGTTTAATTATCGTAACATCATAATTATATAAAATTATATTAGCACTGTAATGATGACACCGTAAATAATCAATCGAAAAAGAGAATCGATTTTTTAAATGTGTTTTGTGATTGGCAACACTTTTTTTTATTCACAAACTAATGACATAATTATTTACCTAATTTTTATTATTATGTTTCCGGTACTTTTAATTTGTGCAAAAATATTCCCATTGTTTGAGGATAAATGAATACTGCGATTAATAACCATAAATAAAGATATAATTTTTTAACAAATTCACATTGTTGGGCGTTCCATGGCCGAAAATGGGCGTCCCCCTTTATCAACAGAAAAGGAATGGTCTTTCTTTATTATAATACTAGACTACACACATATTTGGTTACTCAGCAAAAATATAATAGATTAGGAAGTGTTAATGCATCCACCATATGGTCTTGATTTTGCACCCTCAGATTTTCACCTGTTTTGGTCTCTTCAGAATTTTCTGAGTAGAATTAGGATAACATCAAGAGAGGACTGTCAAAACTACTTGTCGAATTTTTTGATCAAAAATCCCAAGATTTCTACAGCAACGGAATTACGTCACTTTCAACTAGAAGGCAACTAGTTACAGAACAAAATGGAACATATTATACTGGATGATTTTTCAACCATCTGGAAAAATAGGGTGATCGAAATTGAAGCCAATGACACTGATATTTTACATTTTTTTTACATTAATATATTGTGAAATTGATTTATTAATAAATACTTCTAATTTAAAATAAATTTTCAGTACTGAAATATTAAAAATACAGTTTTCAACTCAATAAATAAATCTATTAAAAACTATAGAAATTCAAATTACACGCACCTTACTTTCCGAGTGACTATCGCCGCACTAAACATAGGACCGCTGGTAAGGCCGCAGACTCCTTAGCTCTTTTATCATTTTAGTCACCTGTGATTACCAACGTGACGACTTTTTTATGTTTTCGCGTATAAATTGGCCACCCGCTGATAGTTATCGAAAACATGTATCAAACCTCTAATATCAAGTAGCTAGCAATGATGAGTTTTTGTCTTGTCTGGGGAACACTTAGACAGTGTGACGAGTCGATATTTACCAATGAGCACAGGGGGAGTTTCCAAAACCCACACAAAATTAAAGAACATATGATAGACTGCAATAATGATGGGGATTATAAGTCATTCTCTTTAACATTTTTAATCCCAACGTACGAGTATAATTGGAAATGAATTTGAAAAAATATTAATATTTTAAAATAAGTGTGGTATACTTTTTGTATTTATTAAATACACAGCTATGGCGTGTAAAGCGCGATAGCTCCTTCTAACAAAATAAAAAATAAAGAGTTATTTCAAAGGGAACGAGTGTAAATGTTCCATTTTCTGCTTTGAGCTATTTTTTAATTATTATTTTTTATTTATCTTTTTTATTTATTTTTGTACTGCGTAAAAGCTTGAGGCAAAGATCCGTGTAAGCTGACGTACTACATGAACAATTTCGACGTCATTAGGCTTTACTTTAAACATCTAGTTATGGAAATGCAGATTATTTGTGTATACTATATTTTTATAAATTTTAATATTTTTTTACTTTGATATTTATTGCAAAGTGAAATAAAGTTTTACTAGGTTGTTCATAAAGGATAGCGCTTGTATAATTAAGAAATACTTACAATTTTCTCAATGACAGTAAAAAAAGAAATGTAAGAGTAACGTATTTTAGATGGGTGGGGTTAATCTACTCCTTATTCTCACATTTTTACATTACCAGTAGGACTAGATTAACACTTATTCTGCTCTCCTATCCGGTCAGTAGTTTGCCTAACGACTCTGGGGGAGAGCGCAGTTTGTGTTGATCCCCAAGGCAAGTATGAGTAGTTCTTCCTCCACTTGGTTGCCGCCTCTTATTTGGTCTGGTTCAAAAGGAAACAGAACAGAAACACTAAGATGACGCATGTGTGTGCGTGTGTGCGTCTGCGCGTGTGTGCGCGCGTGTGCGTGTGCGTGTGCGTGTGAGTGGTGTGCGTGTGCGTGTGCGTGTGCGTGTGCGTACGTGCGTGCGAGCGTGCGTGCGTGCATGCGTGCGTGCGTGCGTGCGTACATGCGTGCGTGCGTGCGTGTGTGTGTGTGTGTGTGTGCATTTACTTACAATATACAACATAATTTGTTTAGTTACATATAGCAATATGTATTAATTTTTGTCTCTTTATTTTTACTTTTATTTAAATTGCTACACCTATGACAAACTCTCACCACTCCATGGATTGACTCGTAGAGAATGCCTTTAGGCATTAAGTCCACCCTTTATATCCTTTTTTACCAAGGGGATGCAATAAGTTTTTAAATTAAAAAATAAATAATTGCATAGAAATAGTGGATGATCCACAGAAATATATTAGAATCATAAAACCTTTAGATTCTTACTCTATGTTCTGCAACTTTAAGCATTTTTATTACACTGTCCTGTTTGCCGTGTGTGATGCAAATTATTGCTTTATCTGTATAAATTTTGGAGCATATGGGAAGAGCAATGACTCATCTATTTTTTAAAACTACTCATTGTTTAAAAATTTATGAAAAATTCTTTTAAATTTCCGAAACCAAAACCAGTATCAGAAATTTGTACTAAACTGCACTAAAAGTATCGGGAATGGAATATTTTCACTGTTCCTGTCATATTAAAATCTTTTTAATTGAAAACTCCTTGGTTTTAAAAACCGAATACCATTTATTTATGTAAAAAAAGATTCTCGGTCTTGTCACAAGGTTTTGTCAAACTTGTTTAGTCGTTGAGAAAATGGAATTGACTCGAGAAAATTCAAGAGCGATGATTTATAATGACTTTTGAAGTGGTTTAAGACAAAAACAGTATTTTGACCGGATGATTTCTGCATTTGGTGATAAAGCCCCATCCAAAACCACAATTTATCGCTAACAGTCTGACGTGTCAAGCTCAGTGATGATCCCCGTCAAGGTCGTCCAAAAACTGCAGTCACCCAAGAAAACGTTGATGCTGTGCGTAAGCCGATTGAGAAAGATCGACATGTGACATACAACGAAATTTAGGCAACTTTAGACATTGGCATGAGTCAAATACAAATAATCTTGCATGAACAATTAGGTGTAAAAAAGTTGTTTTCCCGATGGATACCGCATTCGCTCTGTGAAGAGCAAAAAAGCGGCTCGCGTTACTTGGTGCATCAGAACTCTCGAAAGATTCCACGCAGGATTCTCAAATGCTGTATACGACATCGTATCAGGTGATGAATCCCGGATATATGCGTACGAACACGAAACAAAAAACCAGTCACGAGTTTGGGTGTTCTGAAATGAGTTAAAGATAACAAAAATTGTTCGTTCACGGAGTGTTGTAAAAATATGGTGGCCACGTTTGTCTCCAAAACCGGCCATGTTACGACTGTTCCTCTTGAGGGACAAAGAACGATTAATGCAGAATGGTATGCTAGCATTTGTTTGCCACAGGTCGTTTCTGAACTCGGTAAAGAGAACTACAACCGCCGCATCATCCTCCATCATTACAATGCGAGTTCTCACACCGCACACAGAACAAAAGAGTTTTTAGAGCAAGAAAACATAGAATTATTAGACCATCGGCCGTAGCCCCGACCTAAGCCCTAATGATTTCTATACTTTCCCTAAAATAAAGAATAAATTGCGTGGACAGAGATTTCATCACCTGAATAAGCTGTGGACGCCTACAAAACGGCTATTTTGGAGACCCCAACTTCCGAATGGAATGGTTGCTTCAATGATTGTTTTCATCGTATGGAAAAATGTTTCAAATACTTTAAAAAGCAATTAATACATTTTTAAATAGTAATGTGTCATTTACTTGATTCCCGAAATTTTCAGTGTACAAAACTGTTAAAAGGAAAACATTATGCGTATCGAATATATAATATGCGTTACGAATATATAATTGCCACCTCTCTAGAGCAAGATGTTGAGCGTTGAGTGTTGAGTGTGATTTTGGAATACTGCTTAATAAATGGCGAATAATTCACAAACCACGAACCACTCAATGTAAATATTGAATTTGCGCAAAACATAATTAAAGCTTGTTGTGTTCTTCACAAATACGTTAGATTAAGAGATATCTGTATCTCTTAATCTAACGAAAACACATTGTTCGAAACAGCTCTAGATGGCCTGAGTCCTACTACAATTTGAATAAGTGTAGCGTTTCGCAATACGAGGGATATATTTGCTGATTTTTTATGAAAGAAGGTAGATTGCCGTGGCAGAACAAAATGATCTAATTTTCTTTATTTGTTACTAATCAATAAAATAAAAAATAACAATTTCTAAGCAATATCTTTTTTTCCCTCAAAGTCATCTTTATCAGAAATTATTAGCACCAATTCTTACTAATCCCTGCGTTTTAAAATTCTGTTGACATAATCAGGTGATTCCAAATCCCACACTGCCGGTCTTTTTTCTACTTTGCCTATAGACATTTCCGTATCAAAATTTTGGGGCTCCATTTTCCTGAATACATGCACTCGCACTAGAGTTCGCACGTTAACTGGACCCAAAAAGGCATCTCTAGACTGTATGCTCGGAAGGCGACGTAATTCGATACTCCTATTGGCTCGCGACCTAAAATGGCGGGAAATGCAATTTTTTGATAATTTGCAAATTTTGCTATATTTTCACTTTGAGACAATATTTATGGATAAAACTTAGAGGAATTCTTGTTGAATATCTATACTAACTAATAGTGTCCAGTCTAACTATCGAATAAAATTATTTTTAGTTGCTAGAAATTGCAATAAAATAAATTACCTTTTATAGCATAGTAGTAGATACTTTACTTTTAGTCACAAAATTAGTACTAATTTGAAATGTACAGGTTTGTTTTTGGAGAAATATATACGAAAATATTTTGAAATATGTATATTTTTATGTCTTATGTGTTTCCAATCGTTACTCATACCAAAATATTAAAAAAAAAAATAAAAAAAAAAACGAAATAAATTTTTATTTGTACGAAATTTCGAAGAATATTTCAAATATATTTTTGTGTGAATTTGAAATAAATACAACGTCTAGTTATTTAAAATATGTTATAAAACTATTTTTTAGTTATATTTTACACTAAAAATAAATGAAAATTGCTAAGATAACACATTTTTGACCCAACCGCTAAAATGGGCCTTCTCGATTTCGAAGTAGTTTTGGCACTTACTTTTCACAATTTATGCCACAAATTATATATATACGTGTTTGTCATATTACAAGGAATGCTCATAAGTAAAACTCACCTTTTTATTTCAAAAACACACAGAAAAATGGAGAAATTACTCAGCAATATCTCACGCATAACCACGCCCTACTGGTGTAAAGACCCGTTACGTCAGAATGAGTTTTTAATGTTTATTTCTTATGTGACATTGACATATTATGGTACCAAATTAAAGAGTATGTCTTTGTCTATGTCTGTATTATATACTTCAGCATAACTTTGTTATAATTTTTAATGACAAACCCTTTTTTGTCGGGTTCGCCCTCATAAATTCTTAGTAGGCGTATGTGTACCCTTATCGAGCGTACGGGTATCTCAACTCACGTGTAATACGCGGGAATAAGGCGCGAGTCGAGATTTGCGCGTGTATTTTGAATTCGCGCGATTAACGTGCAAATGAATTCGAGCGAAACGTTTTGCGGCAAATTCTGCATTCAATCATGCACAATCCTTTGAAAGGAAATATATAAAGGCGTTTCCAGTAACTGAAAAGTGAAATTGATTTAAGTGAAAACAATATTAAAATAAGTTATTTAAAATTTTCCAATGGTAATATCAAACTTATCTAAATTGGGTAGTAGCAAACGCAGGCAAAGTGTGGCAAATATGGCAAATTCCCTCATAAGGCTATTTACGGAGGAGGCCTATGTTCAGCAGTGGACTTTAATAGGTAATAACTTAAAGTAAACTATTTCTGGTAAGTCAAATTAAATGGTCTTTTATCTATACATATAAATAAATTTGAATTATATGTCTATAATATCGTAATAACTGGATATCAGGCTCAGGGGTTATCTGGTATTTGCAAGCTATTAACACATGAATAACCCTTTCTAAAAATTTTGTCTGTCTGTCTGCTTGTCCAGGCTTCAGAATGGTTGAACCGATTATAATGAAACTACACAAATAGATAGAGAGTAATGCCAATAATAAAGAAAATAGCTTGTTTCAAGAAAAAAAGCTTGTTTCCTGCCGCCTGGTTCAGGACGCCGATAGTTAAGGTAATTTCATTTTACAGTGAAAATAATGGTTACATAAGTCCTGCTTTATAGTCAGTTCAGTTAGTATGCAAAGCATGAAACTTTATCTTATAAGTGTTTTATGAACAACAGCGGTTTAATGTTAAGTTTGGAGGTAACTTTGGGTTTTTTTTCTATCGAGAAAATTTTACGGAATCATGTTTTCGTCTAAAATACTACTTAAAATTAATCCCCAACTTTACCATATATTTATTTCAAAATTAATGCTGCAATATTTTCGGCATAACGGAGGATCTTGCTAAGCCATTTGAGGTTATATTCCCCCCTTAAGCATTATATTATATATTATTATATTTTTAGCCGCTTAGATCGAGAAACTTATATAAATATTTGTTTACCGGTTCAGCCTATCAAAAGTGCACTGCTCGACTTAGGCCTCCGCTCTTGATTGCCTCATAGGAGAGAGTTTTAAATGCCACGTTTACCAAGTGGAAAGTCAACCACAGTTTTTTTTTATTGGTATTGGGGAAACGCTGTTGCTCATCTCCTGGTTATCCTAAAATTTAAACAAAAACTGAAAATTATTATTTTAAGTATTTATTTTTTAAATAAAATTTTTAATGCTATTAAAATTGTGAATATTCCCGTTAATTACTCCAGGTAATCTCAAAATGCTTGTATTGGGAGTGGTTCACTACAGTAACCAAACACGAATCGAACCCACGGCATATCAGAAGTCTATTGATAAACATAATATGCCTACACAGTCCTGAGACTTATAAATTTAAAATTGAGCAAAATTTAGGACCTTTAAATTCGCAGCCTGCATTCTGGAGTGGGTACTTGCTTACCATTGTTGCTTTATAAAATATCAAATGAACACATGGTCCACCTGAATGTAAGTGGATATAACAAAAAAGTCATCAACAACACGCGTTGCCATTCTAGATGAATAAGACGAAATTCCTAACATTCTGTAATTATATAGGCTCTCTTACCATCAAAACTGGAATGCGTGTGTCCTTTCAGATGGCAGAAATGGTTAAGAAGTTGGTACCAAATTTTAAGATGATCTGCCTGCTCCTAGATAGAAAAGAGCCCAAGCACTTTTTTATAATTATCACAGTTAATATCCACTGCTAATCAAATGGCAATAATACCACGGAATATTAAATGGCACAAAGCGACAACTTAATAAACATTATTATCGCGTTTATAAATGAGTAAGAATTTGTATTTATTGAATTAAAAATCGAAAAAAATATATTTTCTCTTTACAGTAACATACAAATATCTTGCACCTATGTAGCTTATCGAGTTAGTTTTTGTAGAAAAAATTGTAAAACGAGTACACAATCCACCAGATGGTATGTAGATTCTGTAACCCATAGAAACTTACGTCGGTCATCATAATTACAATGTAATCTTTGACAAACGAACACACAGTCCACCTCATGGCAAGTGGGTACTATGGCCCATTAAAATCTCCATTTATCCTCGATTATGAATCTCTACTCTCTCTGGATCTCTACACTGACCATACGAAATACAGCAGTATCAAGCTGCTATTTTCTGCTGGTATTCTGTGAGAGCGTTGGCTTCCCTGATCGAGCTGACCCATTCATGCTACAGCGATGATATAGCTGCAGCGTGTATCTATCACGTAAAAAATCGAATTTGTTATATCTCTACACATACACTATAAAACTCAGTAGAATAATACCGGTATTTAAGGCTTGTATACTGTGATAGCTTGCTCATCATTCTGCAGCCATACAACAGTTGCAGGTGTAAAATATTGGTGGGATTTTGATCAGAGGATTTAATAATTAAGGGCGCGGTACTCTTAATAATTTTTTACTTTGCAAGTTATTGCAGACATTAATATTTAGGTAATATTAGAAATTATTATTTATCAAGGAATGAACATTCAGAAAATTATATTCATTTCGTGAGTGCGTTTCAAAAGCAGTATATTTGAATAAAAAATATAACGAGCGGCAAGCTTATACAACGAAGAACTTGCTTTATCGTGATAAATTAATATTAAAATTACTTTGAGATAGTCAAATGCGACATTAAAGAGCAGAGAGATTTTTTTTAAAATACTAGCAGTTTAACTAACACTAACTAATTAACACGCTTTTGTTAGCTTCGCGTGTTTGTGTCCGTATCCGTATGTCTGTTTAACGGAATCTTTTAATGTAATTTTTCACCAACTTGTAGACGGCCGATTGACTTGAAAATTTGCACTCGTATCAAGGATCGATGGCAATAAGTACTGATAATAATTTAATAACTTTGTCCTAGATTTCTTTATCTTACATTAGTATCTTGACCAGGATTACCAGAATAATTCTCCATAGAAACATCACAGCTCATGATAAATGGGTGGTTTTTTAAGATTTCTCCTCTCTCTCGAAAATTATAATTTTAAAATCTCGTTAGATATTAAAA
Source organism: Parnassius apollo (assembly GCA_907164705.1). Taxonomy (NCBI): domain Eukaryota; kingdom Metazoa; phylum Arthropoda; class Insecta; order Lepidoptera; family Papilionidae; genus Parnassius; species Parnassius apollo. Next base: position 8,591,755 of record CAJQZP010000008.1, read on the forward strand.
TAATAATTGTCATTCACCGTTTAATACTATCGATTCAACTAGGATTTTAAAATAAAATTTAGGGCGAGGGCAAAGTGAATGAAATATATACATATATATAATATAACACCGCTAAACCGGGGCATAAGGACCACTTTCTCACTTTTACCGTTAAAATACAGCCCATTAAAATCTATTGCTGAACATAGGCATTCTCCATAAATTATCTCATAGGGGAGATATCTGCCATAGCTCTCATTCTGCTCACATTCACTCTCTTATTTCAGAAAGCTGCCCGCCTGCACTTCCCCGATGCCTTAGATTATTGATAGGTAGTAAGAAATGTTTGGCGCTTATTTAGATTTTTTCCAAACGCATGCTCGGTACAGCTATCTCAATTTGCGTGTTAAGAAGACATTGCATCACTTAAATATTGACACTCCCTCAGTCATCCGTGAGCATCACTGACAAAGGGATAAGCCACGCCCCCAAAACTTTTCTTCTTAAGATAATTGTACGATTGCCTGCAGACACATGCTACCCGTAATAGAAGCTCTCTATGAAAACAGTTCACATCACATTATTACACTGGCGATGCATGATACGATAGTGGGTTACTCAACTTATTTGTTTACTTTATTGCGGCATTGCCTACTAGCCGCTCGATTGTTTGCGAACAAAAAAAGGGTACCTTAGTTTGCCAGTAATCGGGACTGTTTCTTACGTTCGACCCGCCATCAATAAAACTTAATTTATGACTTACTCGAGAGGAGCACTTCAAATATTTTAAATTTTATGAATAGCCATTAAAATAGGAAATAAAAATACATATGTTATTCTATCAAAATATTAATACAATAATATTTTAGAGGTGTTGAAATCACAAGTACAAGCCATTTTAGCGACTTTTTGTAAAACATCGGGTTTATCAAAAAAATAAGATCGATAAGTGTATGATTATTTATTATATCCTTAAACTTAATGGAATACTTGATATATTTATTTATATTATAAAACTATTTATATTTAAATACATAGTAAAAATATTAAGTGAAACACGATGAAGAATTCACGGATTGTGCAATTGATCAAGATTTGTTAGTTACAATCTAGGCTGTTATTACATAAAAACCTATATTATAATAGGATGAACAATTTATAAAACTTTATTACTTACATTTAATAATTATATTTAAATACCACTACGACTATTTCGTATTTAAAGAATACAGGATAATTACGACAATGTAAAATTATGTTTAGATTCGCGTCATTCTTAGTATTTTCAAAAGTCGACTTTATCACATTTTTCATACAAAATTTGCATTTACTTTAATACAAGAAAACACTAATAAGACATTAAGTTGATATATAAATACTAGCAAAAATCAATAAAATTCAATACTCACGGCATATTTTATCACCTCGTTAAATCCACTCAAGCTCACTCACTCAATTAAATTGCAATTTCCTTATAAAAATCAATGTCACTTCACTCATTAAAGTTTAACTAACAAAGTTTCAATATTTTTCGTCCAAGAGGTTGGTAATTTTGATCCAAATCTATGATTTATATATTTGTTTTTAGTTTTAATATGTAATAGTTAGACTCTGTGCGTTTAAAATATGGCCTAAATTCAATTAAAAGTACTTCGACGCTTTGAAACCAGAGTTGCATAGAGCAAAGTTAAGGATTCTGTTTTTGCAACTGTGGTTGCAAGAAGCAAACGAGCGGCTAGGCCTTCTACCAAAAATATACCTCTAATTAACAGCAGCAACATCTTTGTAATAACGGCTCATAATAATGTAAAACTGTGGGTACCTAAATGCCAATCTTGGCTATTATGACAAATATCCCCCCTATGGGGCAACCTATGGTGAAGACTTTGTTGAACGGTGAACTTTGATTAGGTGTTATGAATAAAAATAAATGAATAAATGACCAACAAGATATTAGCAGTCACATCTACTGTTGAGGGCATTTTCCAAGCTTGGCAGCCCAGGCATTTTACATATTTTCACTGTCACTTGCATATTGCAGAATCAGATATTACATATATCTGCCATATACCATAATCCTCTCTTACAGCACTCTTGGAAATATAATAAAGACATGTTCTGGGTCGTACGTCTCTTAGTTATACCACTTTCGCAATATGCAACACCTTCACCATTATTGCATGTATGACTTGATAGGTGTTTTGGTATCATTGATATTCCTAACAAAATTGAAATGTAATAACCATTATTCGGACTTTTATTATTATTGTCGTCATTATTATCATCATCACATCAAATACTGAACATTAACCACCACCGCAAACCTCAGAGAAAAACTTTGTGGCATTTTGACTTTACTAGACCTAATTTTATACCTAGCTATTTTAAATTAAAATAGAATTATATTCTTCTACAAAAATAAAATACTAAGTGTTACTACCTTCAAAACCTTTCAAAATTAACATTTTATCTCCGTAAAGTAAATGAAGTTCGTATTGTGAGAGTAGTTAAGTGCTTCAGCTAATTTAAATGTAAATTTATTTTACAGGGAACTCACTACATAATTAAGTATCTGGAACACGATACTCTGTCTTTTGTTGCTAAGATAATATTTGAAAAAAGTATAAGGTTTATTTTTTAGTGTGTTGTGTTTGTGACACGCCATGTTATTAAAAATGTATAGTTTTATTGCTCATTGTTAAAAATATATATGTTATACACAATTTAGACTAGAAACTTCGGTTACTCACATCCGCATAGTAATTGAATACTCATTTGCGAAACTACATATTTGTGCTTTCCTCTACACTTCCTTGTCACAAATATCTTAGTCTTATTGCGATTTTGTGAACCATGGAGAGCGAAAATTATTTTATTATCGTGGTGTGCTATGTTACCTACGAGTATAGTATAATATATTATAAGACATTGTTCATATTATTACGAATTATCCGAAATATTATATGTTATATAAAATAGTATATATATATAACATATAATATTATATATATATATATATATATATATATATATATATATATATATATATATATATATATATATATATATATATATATATATATATATATAGCTATAGTCAGAAGCGGAAATAAAGGTATATTTGAAGAGTAGATTTTACAAAGAAAGAACTAGGTGTGTAATCTACGTTTTGTACTTGCTTCATAAAAATTCTTTTAGTTTACTAGTAGTAGGACTCCGTTTTGCCTTGGAGTACGTCGAAATTAATTTATATCATTGAAATCATTTATACTTTATTAAATCACATTACAACATACATTATTACATCAGAATCACAATACATCATCATCAGTTTGCAGTTTTTTAGTCCAACTGTGAATATTACATGTTTATAGAACTCGATTTGAATGATGAATAACCGTTAAAAGTTTTAATTACTTATTTTACACAATGTAAAATAAGTGATTAAAACTTTATTGAATTTCATCGTGACTGGGTTATTAAATTACGAACTATATTTATGGCTACCAAACAAATTTAATAACATATACTTAATATACATCTTTTTCTCACTAACATCACTAATGCAAACAAACACGAGTCCACTGCTGAATAGAGGTCCTCCAAATAATGTAAAAATCACGGTCCTAAGTTCCCTTCATCCATCGACTTCCTATATTTCTTAACACGTTTTCACTCCATCTAGTAGGGAGCTACCCTACATCTCGCTTACTAGTATGAGACTGCCATTTGAGGACCATTTCCCCATATGTTTCCTGCGATAATTTTGTATACATATTATGTTTGAAAAAAAAATACTTTTGATCCAGTTAGTGAATGAGTGAAAATTGAAGTAACTTTGGATCCAAAGAACACATTATAATAACTATTTTAAATTTGTAAAAATATCTTATTCACAACCGCACACGCCTTCCTAGTATTTTTCACACTTTGTCACATTTACTGTATTAACAATCATAAAATTTAAATTTGCACACGCTTTCTATAGTGTTACAGTAGATTTTGGAATATTCACAATAGTCGACATACTAAAAGTAATAAAATCTAACAAAAATATAATAAATATAATATTAAAACTTTAAAATAAATTTAAATTCAACTAACTAAGGTTACTATGACATTTAAACTATCAAACTCAACGAAAGTAAAACGCATGAGTTTTAAAGTTGTGCAGTGCTGCAAATTCAGCTCGTTACTCGTACAAAGCAACAAATAGTACTTGTATCTAATATACAACAACTGTAATTTGAATATATTATTCGGTGCTAAGTGTTCATTACCGGCGTCACGCCCAAGACTGGTGCTATAATAAATGAGATTAACTAAGATATAAGAATTTATTAGCTACGATACGCATTAAAACACTATTTTATTATTCTTCTCAATATAGCTAAATAATTTTCATATCTTAAATATTTGATTTGCGCAAAGTAAAGCCTGATTGTGTTTTAAGCACGCTGAAATCTACTATTGTTCATAATTTGTTATTACACATCTATTTTAAAATACATAGGATGCCAGTCAGACCGTAATATTCTCCACAGTACGAGCTGGGATATTTGTTTCAGTTAGTGACAATATGCATTAGCGCTTACACGTACTTCGGTGCCGACAGAGTTGCTTTATCTATGGTCATTTTCGGATGCGCTCAAATTGACATTATTAATGACAAAATTTTGCTTGTAAATATACCTTTCCTTTATTAGTCGTATCTGCAGTCTAATCATAGCTTGGAAAAATAATTTGATAATTGAAACTATTATTATTATATTAAAAAGGTTAGCATGACTATTAAATTTGTTTATTATTTCTAATTGACCCAGATCAAAACTTTTGTTTGAATGGAAAATTTTTGATGGAACTAACTAAATACCTTTAAACTAATTATTTAGGTTATAGGTCACCTTTTAGTATTATATACTTGGAATGTCTTAATTCCTCTAACTCTCTGAGATCTCATGCAATTAAAAATTTTTGTACTGCAGCAACGACTTCATCAGCTTCAAATCTCAGAAATTACTTCAATTCCGAAAACAGATATATTTTAATATAAATCATTACATGCAAGATCTTTTGGATATAGAGTATAATCAAAGAGAGATTTCAAAGTCAGCATCTCGAACTGTAGTTGTTTTTTATTTTTGTATATAACCAACAGGCCTGGTAGCGCATAGCGAAGGTCTTCGATCGGGTTCTATAGCTTCCTTCTTATGGGTTTCCCAAGAAATTATGCAATTGGATCACCAGTTTTCTTGCAGATTGGAGAACCAAGGTCGGTAGACGGTGCATGCTCCAATTACAAACCCATTAACACTGATGTTCCACAAGGCTGCCTGCTATCACTAACGCTGTTTCTTCTTCATCTATCAATGTCATGTTGCAAACCGGTAACATTCATTGCTATGCGGACGACAGCACTAGTGATGCTTTATACATCGGCCGTGCCAATAATTCTCGTGAAAATGCCGTTGAATACCGTGACAAACTTGTGTCTGAAATCTCGTACTAGAGGCGACTAAATCCGATCCAATTCAATCCCCGGAAGACACAAGTTCGCGCGTTTACCGCTCAGAAGAAACACGTCGTATCTCTTCACTTTCAAGGCACTCCCCTTGTTGCCTCAGCCAGTATCGAAATCCTCGGTGTTGACATATCGAGTGACACGCAGTTTCGTGGTCACTTGGAAGAGAAGGCCAATTTGGCCACTAAAAAGCTTGGCGTGTTCAGCAGAGCGAGACAGTTTTTCAAGCCGGTACACCGCTTGCAACTTCAGAGTTCGGCCGCACAGGGAATACTGTTCCCATCTCCGGGCTAGGGCTCTCCAGTGCCAGTTCCTTCCATTTAATCGCATCCAGCGCAGAACTGTTCGAATCGTCGGGGACCGAGCACCAGATTTGATTATTTCTGTGACTTGTAATGCCAGCTCTTGTAAATTTCATTTAAATAACAATCATTCGCCGTTGATCGATCGCAGTGGTCTGGTAGCATGGCCATCTCGCTCACCTTATTAGACAAAAGAGACCCTCGAATTATTTTTTGTGCGGTCATAACGAGCTAAGGGTGTTTGCCACAGTTCTTATGACTGAATTAATCACAAAAATAATGTCAGTCGCCGAAGTAATAAATTCTGATTTACAAATAAATAGGTTTAGGTAGGATTAGGCGCTCAGCAACTCAAGTGGAACATATAGATTTAGCTTGCCTACAAGCTGGACGTAGCCACTTTGAGTAACTGCTTCAGATATTTTAATTGTAGATCAATTTTGTATAACAATAAAAAATTAATAAGTAACTTAAGTGTTTTTAATGTTTTCTTGTTTAGGGTTTCGGCAAAGGCCCTTTTGTGCTTACGCGTACGCTTATGTTCAAACAACAATAACTCTTAAAGTAATAAAAATACAGCTGTAAGCTTTATGTTGTATTGTAGCTAAGCTTAAAATCTGTCGATGTATTAAAAAAATAAAAATTGGTATTGGCGATTGTTTTTGAAGTAATTTACAATAATTTGTATGTTAGCATATTTTTTATATTTATTTGAACTTCAATATATTTTTTTAAGTTACTAGTACGTAACGAAATTTGTTTGACACGGCAATATTGTTGCCTTCCAAATGAGCCTATTTTTATCTCAGTAAGACCAAAACTTTGAGAGATATGAATTTTTTTGTATACACGTAGAGAATATCTGAAGAAAAAACAAAATGGCTGACACATGGAGGGGAGGGGATTAGACCTCAGTAAGTAGTGTATTTGTGCGTTAAATAGATGTAATATAACTAGAACAAATTACCTAGAATAATGCAGATCCGTGACCGGACACACTGTATATATTGTATACACTGTATATATAATCTCAAATAACATCACTCCATAGTACAAAATAACACAACAAACTAAAAAACGTTACCCTCATTCCCACGAGCAAGCAACGATACCGTTAAAATGAATTTACCTGCGCGTGAGCATTCAAAGCTGCCTCTGGTTTTGATAATGTTGGCGCTGTTAGCCTATGCGGCTCTTACAGCTTCAAAGGAATATAAAGAGGCAAATCCAACATTTTGCATCGTTGCTTGCGTAAGGATGACTCCTAAGACAGTGTACAGTGCACGTGGATGAGTTATATAACGGCCGTCTGAACAGGGGATGGCGGGCCCCGGCTCTGACGGCTAACTCATGTCGTTTGATGTTCCGGGCGGTGAGAACCTCCCAAAAACTCTGGTGTACGATGTATACGCGGTGTGGAGTGGTCTGCGGCGCGCCCGTATGCGGACTCGCTGTGTCCCGTCCGTTATCCTACCAGTGTTTGGGCCCTAGGTGAATGTGTAGTGTCTATGTGTGACGAACCGGCGACATTTGTGTGTCGGAATCTAGCAGAACTGCGAGTTCAATTAAAACATTGCGGCCCCTCCGGAGGTTTGCTTAACGTTTTAAGTTTGAGCGTAGGTTACTCCATTTACCAGCGTAGGGTTTGATATGTCTCAGCGCTCCCGAAGTAGCGCCGAGACATTTCCTTGAAATATTCAGAGATCGTCGGAAGTTGACAATTTCTGTGTAAATCGGAGTTACACTGGAACCACCGAGCTCCGGTGGCAATGCGAATGAATCTACTTTGGATGATTTGTAGGTTGTTCAAACGTTCGTTAGCCGCGTGTGCAAAGGCTACGCTTGCGTAGGACATGATAGGTCTGACGCAAGTTTTGTAGGGGTGGAGCTTGTGTCTTAGGGATAGTTTGCTCTTACTGTTAACTAGCGGGAGGAGTAGACTAGTGACATATTTGGCACGATTTCGAACGGCGAGAATGGGTTTCGAAAAGGTCATGGAGTGGTCGAATGTGACCCCTAGGTATTTAGCGGTTTGTTGTTACGGGATCTGGCAGCTGAATAAGGTTATCAATCCTAGGAAATTTTTCGGATCTAGGTTTCGACGATTGAGGGAGGGTATCCTTTGAATACTTTATATTGCTATACTTTTTTCAGTGTTCACTTCGATTCTCCATAAGCGAAACCATTTGCCTAAGCGATTGGCAACTCTTTGGAGCATCGTTGTGAGATATTTCTTGCTGAAATGAGAGACGTAGAATGCCGTATCGTCTGCAATGAGAGCGGTGTTGACATTTGGGTCCTTCGGGATGTCACTCGTGTAGAGTGTGAATAGGAGCGGGGAGAGTACGGAGCCTTAAGGGACTAAAGCCCTGAGGGAGCTTGGAGAAGCGAGTCCCCTCTATACGTAATCGGAAAAGGCGGTTGGCAAGGAATGCTCTAATGATGTGAGTGAGCCTATCAGACACATTAAGTTTAAACAGTTTGTAAAGCAAGCCGTCGTGCCAGACTATATCGAACATTTTGTCGACGTCTTAGAAGAGGGCACCGGTGTTGTGGTTTCGACGGTCGTTACCCCTTGATTGGGAGGAATCTTCTACGACGTACTCGGTAAGGCAGTGGATCTGATTAGTACGAGTGCTCGAGTATGAAGCCGAAATGTTCGTTAGAAAGAAGCTTGTTTGTAAGGAGGTTTAAAATGTCACGATCGAAAACTTTCCCTGAAGAGCTAAGAAGACTGATGGGTCTGTAGCTAGTGGCTAGGTTGCGCGGTTTCTCTAGTTTCGGGACTTCTATAACGTCCGCTTCTTTCCATGCATCTGGGAGGGAGCAGTTGAAGAGAAGAGCATTGAAAATGTTTGACCTCGAGCTTACGCCAGTCCACGATGGTTTTGGTCTAAAGAACCTCACTTGCGGGCTAGCCCAGCTGTAATAGAACTAATCTTTGGTCCGAGTCAAGCTCTAAAATTGTCTCTATAGTTGTTATCGACAGACTGACATCTTTGAGTAACGCTACGTCAAGAATGTCAGGTCGACGTCTGGTAATAAATGGATAATGCGTTGGATTTTCTATCACGACAACGTCGAAGTTTAGTCGGTCCATAAGCTCGAACAATGCATTGCCATTAGAATTGTGTGTGAGTGAATTCCAGGAATGCTTAGTGTTGAGGTCTCCAGATGTTATGATACTGGGACCTACATTTAATAATTCTAATATGTCTGATTCTATAACACGCATCGCTGGCGGTTGGTATGCCGAAACGATGGTATTTGGTGGATGGATAGACAGAGCTACTTTACAAATAGAGACTTCTATGTTAACTCACGGGGGAGCGTCGATCGGTACGCAGTGCAAGAATCTCTTGCAGTAAATCAAGGAGCCGCCCATGGAGCTGGTCAATCTATCATTTCTAACTAGGGTGTAGTTTGCAATTTTGGGATCGTGTGGAGGCTCAGGGTCTCTTGCTCTAGCATAACGTCTACGTCGTGGTTGCGCAGGAAGAGCACGATCTTATCTTTTTTTCTCTGAGCCCTTTGCGTTGTTTTTTGTAGTGTGTTTAGGCGTACTAGAAAGACCAGATTGCGTCAATTAGTAATAAGTGCTCAATGGTGGCGTTGATTTTGTCCTGAGGGGTACTATCTCCGCGGAGTTTACGGGCAAAGGAGGATACTTCAACGATGTTTATGTTACTGATAAAGCCGCAAACTAGAGATAAGTCAGCGACGTAAGAAGATGATCATTGCGGGACAGGCTTGGGTTTGGGGGCTGAGGAGGCGGCATTGACCGTGAGGCATTGCCTTCCGGAGACAGGTCCAGATTGACAAGGCAGAGATCAATAAAACGATTCTTTTTAGCCTGGTGGTGTATTCTGTGCACTTCACGGACCGGGAAGTTTTGTGCCTTAAGGTCGTCTAAGATGTGTGTGTTGTTGAGTTCATTAGGTAGTCCTCGAAGAACCAGACAAAGATTGCGCTCCTCTGGTAGGGCGTAGGTGTGAAAATAAATTTCTTTGGCGCGCAGGTGACTAGTCATGCTGCGTAATTCCTCGGTCAGGTTTACAAGCGTGCGGATGCACTGACCGGCGTTTTGCACCTTTGGCCAGTATATTTTTTTTACCGTTTAACCTGTCAAGGTTGTTCCATTAAGTTTTATGCTCAATGAAGATCGGTAGCGGCAGCTTTTCCCTACGTTCAGCAGGGGACCCATTCCTCGGGTGCCACGGGCTTTGAGCACGCGCCGCGTGGGCTGCCTTTTTGGCCGGAGTAGCGTTGGGGGACGGAGGAGGGAGAGTTAGGCTCGGCTGCCTTTTTCGGTGAAGCGCACTTACTCTTTTTGCCCTGGACGAGGGTGAAGCCTTCGTTTCGGGCTTGGGCGGGGCACGCGTCTCGGTCTCCATTTCGGAAACTTAGTAGGAGCCTGAGTGAGCATCCAAGTAGACCGAAGGAACGCCGCGGATCAACATCGCGAAGGGCGTGGGGGAAACTGCGTCGTTATCAAATGTGGACGAAGCCGGTGAGACATGGGCGGAGGAATAGGAGAGGGAGTTAACTTCTTGATGAATCAGCGTGTCCTTGCATTGCCTAAGGAACGCAACCAATATGTCGGGGAAAGCTTTTCGCAGGATATCCGCGCGCTCGTCGTTCGAGAACGACGCCATTATGTTTATGCTAACGCAGATAGCACAAATGTGTACCAAGCTCCCCCACCTATCGGTGGGTGTGTGCCTAAATGAACACCTATAAACTCAGCTTACGCTAGGTTAATCTAGCTTGTTGCTTAGTGCAACAAGCAACACAGAAATTAAAATAAAATAGATGGCTGCCTCTGAGGCAGCTCGTGTGTTACACTCTACTTGCGGTTTGCCGAAAACCAGGAATCTAGGAAAGAGAATTACGCACAAACACTCTTGACAGCACAACAAGCGTTCCATAAACTTCACTTGTGAGACTGCTCTCACCCGAGACAACGTGGCTCGCGCACCACAATGTGTTACATAATACGGTTACATAACACATAGAACAAATCAGTAAACGGGTATCCTAGTACAGTACACTGTTTAATATAGTTGCGCACATGAACTGGTAGAGTAGAGAGACGAGAGTGACCTCGACTGACTTGTCCGGAGTCTACCGAGCTCAAGGCAGGTACGTCGTAATCGTATTCGTGTGTAATGTAGTCGTCATTGAACGCTGCGTTCCGCGCATGCGAATCTGCTTACCGACAGCTTACGCAAAGCCCACGTCACCTGACTAACAGTCTCATGTGGCCATAGTATATATATACCACAAGGCAAAAATTGCTTTAGGTACGTGCAGTCGTTGGGTCGGGAACAACTGGGGCTTGCGTCCCAGTATGGTCCTATGGCTGTACAGCAGCATAGTGAGGCCGATTGTCACCTACGCCTCTATTGTCTGGTGTAACAAGGCCAAACAAAAGACGACTGCGGACAAACTAAATAGTCTACAAAGGACTGCCTGCTTAATATCAACTGGAACTATGCGATCGTCGCCTGGAGCGGCTCTTAAAGGACTTCTATGCCTAACGCCTCTTGATCTTTATCTAGACAAGGAGGCGAATGCCTTGTAAAAGGTTTGTATAGGATTAATGCCCGGGGGCGGTCTGAGCTTGCTCTCCTATATATTGAGGTCCATGCTTGAGTCAATTAAGGAAACACCGGTCTTATGCATGATCTTAGATATCATGCGTCTACTACACAAAGGTGAACGGCAGATTTAGTACCGCATACTTTTTTCGTTGTTTTGTTATAGAATTAATACCAGATATTAAGGCAACTAAGCCATTAATTTTCATATAAGTTTTATATTTTTAGAACTTGGGATTAATTAATAATATCAATAAAAAGATTTTAATAATTAAACGTAATATAAGCATAAACTAAACGCAATGAGGGCTATCGCGTATGAATTCGCCGCTAGAGGCGCTAGTGTAGAGTGAGGTCTCCGATATGTCAAATGTCACTGTTAGTAGTAGGTGGGCTACGCGTGTTTATTTCTGTTTAGAATAATAATGTGAATATATTGCAATGCCTGAGATTAATTATGGCCAATATGAGTAACGGGTCAACGAATGTCAGTGCTTTAAAAGCGGAGCTAAGAAAAGAGGTACAAAATTAAGTGGGTTTAAAGAACAGTTAATTCAGAGGTTAGTTTGTTTACTATCTACAAATACATTTTTGTCAAAATTATGCTTATTTACCGAGTTTACAGAAATGTTTTCTTTTTACAGACTTAAGGACTATGATAGAAATAATAATTTTATTAGAAACATAGAAGATGAAATACTACAAAATGATTTGACGTATATTGTTGAGTGGCCTTCAGACAGTTTGTATAGCAGTATAACATCGAAAAGTGTATCACCTAACATGGATATAGTGAATATTACCACTAACTTTTTTAGAGGTTTACAAAGTTTTGAATATTGCCTTTGAATCAGATGGAAAAATTGTTCAGTCTATGTGTGTGTGCGCTGCTGGTAAAGGGCCGAAGGCAGTTTGTAAGCATGACGTATTAAGAAAACATCCACAGAAAACAAACAGAAATGGCATGAGCCAAAGAAAAAAATGAGTTCATCACCTAAAAACGCTGAAGATCTTCCAATAGAGATACAACAATACAATGTCATAAAACAAAAACGTAATAATATGTATTTTGATCCACGTTCTGATAACACTTGTGGCACTGTACAATGGAATGATTATCTTAAGAACTGTGTAATAAACTATAGCTCTTCAGAGCAAACTTCCTTTGGTATAAGCGGTGTGTTTGAAGCGGCTTCCCTGCATAGAATATCTAATGACCATGATTACCTTAAACTATTTAAATATGGCTTCTGCGCTGAAGGTTTCGAATTTTACTCTCACCAAGGACTAACATTTGTATGATGAACATATATGTTTGTTCTGTGTTTCGTGTTTGTGTGTATTTACATTTTAATTTTAGAAAATTAGTTTTAAATTATCTCTAGTATGTACCCATAATATCTCAAACTAGACAATGCTAATTTAGATAATTCTAATATGTATAAAGATGCAACTGTTAATAATCTTGTATTGTATGAAATATTTGCTAGAACTTTTATACATTGTTTCCCCACAACGGTAAACGATTAACGCTTGCCATGCAAAGGGCACTCTTAAATGTTGCTAGCCCTGGGACACTCACGAGGTGGGTTCTACTAACAACAAAGAGCATTTTTCCTCTACAACTTATTCACATAACATATATACGACATAGCTATTTGGTAAAGGTTTTCTGTAAGATGGAGGCAACCAATTATTGTATCTCAAGAACCATTCTCCAGCTCAGGTTGCTCAAATTCAATCAGGAATCTCGCTGTATCCTACCCATTATCTTGTTTGTGTTTCTTTCATGCTTGAAAATGTTGGGCACAACTTATGTCTATCGAACTAAGTATTCAATTTGTATTTCATCAATACTATTTTTATATCTATGGCCATCTCACAAAATAAATTATTTACAGATGTCATCCATGAATGAAGTTTGTGAAGTTTTCTGGGACAAAGCTCGAGATTTGAGCTTACATGTACCAGAAGGACCACAAGAAAGACCCCAGCATATTGTGTTGCCCAATATAAAAATTTCCGCTTTCATGCAATATATATACTAGATGTATCCCGAGAGAGAATAGATGGTTTAGAGAGAATAAACCCAATGTTGCGTCCCGCCATTTTTGCGCTAAAACTTTGTATTTATAGTTGCAGAAACAAACATGATTGGGCGGGACGCAATCAGAAGTTATTGCTGTAACTGCATTGTAGGCTTAAGAACAGTGGGATGCTACTCACATGTTATTAGTATTATTTGGTACGTACGCCATGCTCGCCATGAGGGTATTACCCGGCCTGCCCCCTTCTCAGATGAAGTTTTATAAAGAATTCATTAATTATAAGTACAATAAAACAAATGAACTTAAAAAATATTTTTTTTACCTACACTCAAAACCCATCGGAATTTCATTATCAAATGTTGCAGTCCGCTGCTGAATATAAGTATGTATCTCCTAATTTACAACGCTGAGTAGAAACCGATTCTCATCTCAATCTACCTACTTAATGGTAGAATCACGCCTTAGCTATAATATAGTTGTAGCATGAATTACTCTGCTCGACCGGGGAAGAACGACGCTCTCACAGAATACCAGTGTAAAATAGCAGCTTAATACTGCTGTGTTTCATATAGTGAGTAGAGATCCGGAGACCCCTTTTTACTGGAAATGAGGCATTCAATCCTAGTCCTCAGAGTTGATAACGCATCTGAATTTTGATTCTAAATCGAGGATAAATATAGCTGTCTATGGGCCACAGCATCCACTAACCATCGGGTGGACTGTCTGTTCGATTGTCACCCTTATTCTATTAAAAAAATAATGGTTTGTAAAGCAGTACAGAGTAGCGAAAAGCAATATAGAATATTTACTTTATCACAAAAGTAATGTCTATGTAACACAGGTACACTAGGAGAGGTTTTGGCCGTCGACGGATTGTCGGATAGCTTGTCGCTCCTGTTTTGTTGTTTGAATAATGGTTTGAAGTAGATTTGATTCGTAAAAGTGATGCGATTTTGTGAATTGTCTGCGCATGTGAACCATTAGAGAAAACGACGAAACAAGTGGTTTGATGTTGATATAATCTCCCAAAAACTGTGACGCAAAAAGTGACGCATCAGCATATCGTAAAATTAAAACTGGTTTCAACTTACAACTTTTATGTCCCAAGTTCTAAAAATCGAAGAATTTAAAAGGGGTTTGTCTATACTACTAACTACCAATTAAAACCAAAAATATCCCAAAACATGAAATTTTAATAGCTGTACGATACTCCCATACAAGCCTGCCATTCCCCTTTGATATAAAGTATATAGTGGAATTACCCTCCAGGGAAGACTGGCTGAATGGCCAGGTTATCTGTGAGATCGGTAGCCTCATATGGTATACCGATGGGTCTAAAATGGGCCTCGACCTAGGCTTTGGAATTTACGGGGAACGCCCCAAATTTAAACTTAGTATGAATTTGGGTAGATACACCTCTATCTTCCAGGCAGAAATTTTCGCCATACTTCGGTGTAAGGAAATCAATCTGCAAAAACACTACGTCAACCATATAATTTACATAAACTCTGATAGTCAAGCAGCACCGTTAGCGCTGAGGTCAAACTTAGTTAACTCGAAGCTAGTTGAAGACTGCATGAACCGTTTAAACGCCCTAGGATGTAACCACAGGGTGGTTTTAAGATGGGTTGTGGGTCACGAGGGTATTGTAGAGAACGATTTTGCCGACGGACTTGCACGGGAGGGCTCAAAGTGCACACAATTTGGACCTGAGCCATTTTGTGGAATCTCAAGAAGCCTAGCCCGATTGACCCTTGAAACTCTTTATCACAACAAATCACTTAAGATCTGGTCTGACACACCAGGTTCAAAACATTCTAAAACCTTAATTCGGGTTTTTGATCGTAAATTCGCTTCAGAAGCCCTCGGATTATGTAAAAATAAATTGCACATTCTGGCAAGAGCCCTAACTGGACACTGTTGTCTTAAAAATCACATGTCCATCCTGGGATTAAGTAACTCAGGGATGTGTCGGTTCTATTCCATAACAGAAGAAACGCTTCTACACATCCTAACTGATTGGGGACCCTTAATGCGCAAACGTAACACTCATCTGGGAAACTATGTACTCCGCCCAGAAGAAGTGAAATTGCTCACGGCTAATCAACTCCTTCTATTCATGGAAGACATAGGACTTAGCCGTGAACTATAGCCATAGCAGCGATCACAATAGATCTTATAGGTCGCAGTGATACTGGTATCTTTCGCTAGACCTGCATAGCCGCTCGCACTTTAAAAAAATGGGTATAGCGGGATGGTGTGTATGTGATAAAATATGTATAGTTAATGGCATAATACCATACTATTAACTATACATATTTTATCACATACGTTGTGTATGTAGTATGGTAAAATTAATTGAGTGCAAGCTTATACATTAAAGTACACATTTAATCAATACAAACAAGTATATAGTATGGTATATATAAATATATATATATATATATATATATATATATATATTCACTTCAGTTTTTGATATATATATATATATATATATATATATATATATATATATATATATATATATATATATATATATATATATATATATATATATCCTAGGGCGTTTAAACGGTCCACTCAGTCTCCAACTAGCTTCGAGTTAACTAAGTTTGACCTCAGTGCTAACGGTGCTGCTTGACTATCAGAGTTTATGTAAATTATATGGTTGACGTAGTGTTTTTTCAGATTGATTTCTTTACACCGAAGTATGGCGAAAATTTTTGCCTGGAAGATAGAGGTGTATCTATGGAATAAAACTAAATTTACGGATTCTAGCGCGTTTATTTAACTCATTTTACTTATTTTTAATTCCCGACGTTTCGGGTGCTTTACAGCAACCATGGTCACGGGGGTGACTGAGATATTTGACGTCCCAATGTCATTGTTAGCCCGGCTACCTTCAGTTTTTGAATATTTATTTTTGGTCCGATTTACGCAAAACGAACTTACAGTATCTTG
Organism: Parnassius apollo; assembly: GCA_907164705.1. Lineage (NCBI taxonomy): Eukaryota > Metazoa > Arthropoda > Insecta > Lepidoptera > Papilionidae > Parnassius > Parnassius apollo. The sequence continues at coordinate 8,608,169 of CAJQZP010000008.1, forward strand.
AAGTTTTGCAGTGGTATGCTTGGGTTTGGGTTTAATTTTTTTAATTATAAGATCCCAAGCAGATGGCAGCACCCATCCATCTTCTCTATTGAAATTAAGATGGTTTTTAATATCAATGGCCTCGCATATCATCCTTGGTAGGAATCGGTGTTCTTTTGCGAGGATTTGTGGTTTATCAAATCTGATGTAATGGTGGGGACGATCTTGAACATGTTCACAGACTGCAGACTTCCCGGAGCGTCGGTGCTTCACGTCAGCTATATGTTCTTTCACGCGGGTTTTGATGGATCTTTTTGTTTGACCAATGTAAGAGAGACCACATTCACAATCTAACTTGTATACTCCTGCATCTTGTAGAGGGATATTACACTTGCTTTTGTATAGAAAAAAGACCCATACCAACCGATATTTAAATGGTGAATCTCACCATCATCCTTCACAGTTAGCTACCGTGGGCAAATCTTTGTTTCAGAGAGCACGAGGGATCTGTGACAGAAAACATCTGGCCGCCGAGCTGCAGCATGTCAAGCAAGTGTTGCAAGACAACAAGCTTCGGATGCCGCGCCTACGTCACAGTCATCGAGTGAAGCCGGCCACAGTCGAGCGTGTGCCTGCTGTACTACCATATGTCAGAGGAGTCACAGACAAGGTTGGCTACATCTTGAAGCGAGCTTCCATTAAAACATATTACAAGCCGCCGAAGAATATTAGTCAATTTGTACCATCCGTCAAGTGTAATATCCCTCTACAAGATGCAGGAGTGAACAAGTTATATTGTGAATGTGGTCTCTCTTACATAGGTCAAACAAAAAGATCCTTAAAAACCCGTGTGAAAGAACATATAGCTGACGTGAAGCACCGACGCTCCGGGAAGTCTGCAGTCTGTGAACATGTTCAAGATCGTCCCCACCACTACATCAGATTTGATAAACTACAAATCCTCGCAAAAGAACACCGATTCCTATCAAGGATGATACGCGAGGCTATTGAAATTAAAAATACATCCTAATTTCAATAGAGAAGATGTTTGGGTACTGCCATCTGCTTGGGATACTATAATTAACAAAATTAAACCCAAACCCAAGCATACCACTGCAAGACTTCAAGATACTGTAAATTCGTTTTGCGTAAATCGGACCAAAAATTAATATTCAAAAACTGAAGGTAGCCGGGCTAACAATGACATTAGGACGTCAAACATCTCAGTCCCCACCGTGACCATGGTTGCTGTAAAGCACCCGAAGCGTCAGGAATTAAAAATAAGTAAAATCAGTTAAATAAACGCGCTAGAATACGTAAATTTAGTTTTATTCAATGTGTAGTGTTCGCGTAAATTTAAGAAATCATTAGAGGTTTATCTACCCAAATTCATGCTAAGTTTATATTTGGGGCGTTCCCCGTAAATTCCAAAGCCTACGTCGAGGCCCATTTTAGACCCATCGGTATACCATATGAGGCTACCGATCTCACAGATAACCTGGCCATTCAGCCAGTCTTCTCTGGTGAGTAATTCCACTATATACTTTATATCAAATTTGTGTAGTAGACGCATGATATCTAAGATCATGCATAAGACCGGTGTTTCCTTAATTGACTCAAGCATGGACCTCAGTCTATAGGAGAGCAAGCTCAGACCGCCCTGGGTATTAATCCTATACAAACCAGCATTCGCCTCCTTGTCTAGATAAAGATCAAGGGGCGTTAGGCATAGAAGTGCTTAAGAGCCGCTCCAGGCGATGATCGCATAGTTCCAATTGATATTAAGCAGGCAGTCCTTTGTAGACTATTTAGTTTGTCCGCAGTCGTCTTTTGTTTGGCCTTGTTACACCAGACAATAGAGGCGTGGGTGAGAATCGGCATCTCACTATGCTGCTGTACAGCCATAGGACCATACTGGGACGCAAGCCCCAGTTGTTCCCGACCAAACGACTGCACGTACCTAAAGCAATTTTTGCCTTATGGTATACGTTGCTAAGGTGAGAATTCGACGCTAGTTTTTGGTTGATTGTTAGGCCCAAGTACTAAACTTCCGTGGAAAATGGTACTTCTTTACCATTAAGATTTGGTTGGACTTATTTGTCCAACCGTCTCTTTTTGGTAAAGGGTATTATAACAGTTTTATCAGCATTAACTGATAAACTGTTATTCCTACACCAGTTATTTATGGTGTTTAGGGCTTTTGTAATTTACGATAAAGTACTTTGGCAAAAGCCCTCTCGCAATGATCACAAGATCATCAGCATAACCCAGTGTATCAATGCCTAGGTCTGCCATTTTGTACAGTAGTTAGTCAACCGCAGGAGTCCAAACAAGGGGTGACAAAACACCTCCTTTTGGGCAGCCTCTTTTAGTTGCAACCTCAATCGAAGTTTGAAACAGTGCTATTTTTGCCTTTCTTTTTGAGAGCATCGACATCACCCATCAGATGATTGTGGGGTAAACATTTTTAGATGTGAGGCCCCCAATCAGCAGTGATGTGGGCTAATGTCGAAGGCGCCCTCAATATAGAAAGGCACAAAGAGCTATTTCTTTATCCTCCAGTGCTTTTTCGACCTTGTCAATAACACTGATCAGGGCTGTTTCCTTAGATTTGCCTCTGTGGTAAGCATGCTGGTTGTAATGTATGGGCCTCGTAGCTAGAGCTACATCCCTTATATATCTTTTCCAATCTATAATCTTTTTCAATGTCTTAAGGAGAAAAGAAGATAGGCTTATAGGTCTAAAGGATAGGCTTATAGTCTTGGTAAAGCGTAGTCCTTCCTACCAGCCTTAGGTATACATAGCACTTTGGCAATTGTCCATCATTCTGGAATATATCCCCAGGAAAAATTTGCTCTAAAGATTTTCAACAGATAGGGAAGAAGGATGTCAATACCCATCTGTAGTTGTATGGGAATTATTCCATCCTCCGCTATACCCATAATGATACTCTACGGAGGTGCGATTGTGAAATCTGGAGAGGGTCGTAGAATGCGTCGTTTACGTTTGGTTTCGTTGTCTTGTGTAAATGAATCAGTATCGATAATTATAAGCCGATGTTTTTTATATTATTATCTTAATAGATAAGACAAAACTAAAGTTATATTATCATAATAAAAAATATACAGAATTTATGCAGTGATTCTCACCTGTAATCAATTTAAACCAGAAACAAAATCGCACTGCTTATTTTATAAAAGTGTTGAAGATAATGATTTCTTATATTTACGCGAACGCTATACAATTAATAAACCTCCGTGAAAGAACATATGACTGACGTGAAACACCATCGCTCCGGGAAGTCTGCAGTTTGTGATCATATCCTAGACGATCACCGCCATTACTTCTGATTTGAAAGACCACAAATCCTCGCGAAAGAACATAATTCCTACTAAGAATGATACAATTGTACTATAAAAAAACTGTCATTTACACGTGGGATATTTTAGGGGTATAAATGTAGGCGCTTATACAGATACACATTTTTTGAAGGGTGACAAACAATCACACCGCCCATCTGATGATAAGTGGAAACACATATATCTATTCTCCATTAGCAATCAATATGTAAATGCATTGTCACCCCTCAAGGGTAGCTAAAAGGGTCTCCAATTCTCAACTCATACAGTATAAAACACAGCAGCATAAAGCTGCTATTTAACACTGGTATTTTGTGAAAGCGTCCATCTAGCGTCGCGCTAACCCATTCAAACTGCGACGATATTATAACTGCCCGTCCAAATTATCTAACTAAACACTAACGTGTTTATTGAAACTTGAAAAAGATTCGATTAATTAGTGTACATTGGTTCTGGCAATGATCGAATGCGTTGCTCGCATACGAAATATGCATATAAATCGGAGCTTGTTAACCTGTCTGCCAAGGTCGGCATATATAGTAAATTATCAACCAATCTATAGATGAGGCCTTTGTTCTATCGACTTTTGATAAGGTACTTAATGAAAATGAATGAGTTGAAATGAATCCCGGTGCCAACGATTCTCGACAGAGTAATACAATCACACAGCTGGCCACAGGAATAAATAATTCATCTAAGGGTTGATTCGACTAAACATTGATTTATACTCGATTAATTATGCCAAGAATAAACAATTCCACGATTTAAATCTCGATTAACTTCATGCGTCGTTTTTTTGTGCAATGTAAACCTTTTGTTTTACTATTCAAAGCCCGCGCTTAAACTTTACTTCCACCTGGTAAATGGTGATGTAGCTTAAGATGGTGAAGCGCACTGACTTAACAAAAGCCTATTCACTCTTGCCTACAAGACACTCACATTGTAATCGGACGGAAAGGCAGAAACTGGCAACTAAAATCACTCCACTTCCACGCTTAGACGCAAGTAGCTGATTGAATGGTGTACAAATGTAAATCTCGAAAAATAAATATTGTTATAGTATAAGACGATGTATAATTTTTTATTGCGTATGCGTTTCTCTAAATGCATTATTAGGTATGTCTATTTTTTGCTGTACTGACAGTATATAAATTCATTTGGAATTTTAAAACTTCTATGTTTTTTGTACCAATTAATTCTGTGGGTAACGTGATATTTGATTACTAACAACTCAAAATAATATAAAACTGCGTTTTCCAACCATCTCCCCAGCGTCGCATAAAAAAAGATTGACGAACAAGTCCACCTGACGGTATATGGATACTGTAACCCACATACATCTACATCGAACCTCGATTAAGAATCAAAATGCAGATGCACTGTCACCATTTTATTTTATTTCACAAATTTTTTATGGAACCGGCTTCTACTCGTGATTTTTCCGGACGGATAAGACTTAAGCGACTTACTCTTTAATAAAAGTCCGGTAACGCGCCTATAATATAAAACTTATATAAAAAATGAGGTAAAGAAAGCCTTAACGCGAAGTTTATGTACATACTTAAATATTACGATAAAAATATCTTTATTTTTTGCTAACAAAATTGGAATTCCATAGGTAAAAGATCTAGTGATGATCTGCGTAAATATCTCCTGGCTCGAAAACCAATCAGCATACCGTCCAAAAGTGAAAATTTTAATTTCTATTGTAGTTCGTTTTTATTGATAAAATCGACTTGATTTTTTTGTAACTCATGATAGGTAATTTACCGTGCATTAAATAATACAGATTAAAATGGATTTTAATCGCTAACATTATTGTAAATTATGGGAAGTTATTACGAGTAATTACGAGTATAGGAAATTAAATTCAAATTTAAATTCTTTATTTGAAACTAAAGGTACAAAATATTTTGTTCTTGATGTTATCACTGTTATAGTGTTAAGAAAACCTATTTAGCGGTTTTCAACAGCATGCAATTATTCAAAAGTTTTTATTATATAGTTAATTGCTAAATTTAATCTATATAAATAAGAAAAAAATCATTTTGCAACCTTTATAAATAAATTCACATAAAAAAATTAATTAATGCATCGATTTTTAATAACGCTAAAACTACTTAGTCACTACAATTCAAAAACTCATTTAGTGTATAAAATGTTTTCTCTACCATCCATTGTCGTAGTGAAATTAATAAATTTAAACACAAAAATGTAGAAAACATATTATACACTAAATGAGTTTTTGTAGTACTAAGTAGTTTTATATGTGAGGGTATTTTGTTATAAATGCACATACTTAAAATTACACACATACATAATTACACACTAGATTTTTGGAATTGTCTCAAGTACTAGTTTATATGTGTTCCGTATTTTTTTTGCATCTTTAGCTTGTAGGAATATGTGCTTGTTTTGCATTACAAATTTGCCAACCTCAAATATATAGAGCCAGGGAGAAGAAAATATGTTGAAACTCTTAAAGTAAAGCTTGCACGATGTGTCTGATGGGATGTTACTAATGAAAACTTATGGTTTATAATGCAAAAAATACATAAATCAACAAAAGAGCTTACTCCTTTTTAAAGGACCGGCAACGCACCTGCAATTTCTTTTGCGGTTGTTCTTGGTCTGCGGTAGTCACTTAACATCAGGTGAACCCTATGCTTATTTGCCCCCTCTTCTATAAAAATGAATATTTAGATTACATTGAGTTATTTCCGCAATATTTATAAAATCATATATCATATCTTAACATAACTAATAAATAAAAAAAGATAAAAACAGTGGGTATTACCAATGCTTATGATGAGTTTACGCGTCTATGCTTTTCATTATCAGCTTCCGAGATTATTCGAATTTGAGGATCTCCCACTTTTTGCGCAGATAAACTACACCATGCGTGGTCCAGCAAAAACTGTAACCACAGCTTTTGTATTGTATATCTTTTGTGTTTTATAAAATGTAAGGCATTCTGACACGTATACTGGTTGCTTAGAATGTTTGAGCTTCAGGTAAATAGTTTTGAGTTTATCACATTTATCCTTTATCTTACTAAAATTCTTCACTTCTTTAATAACTTTCTCTTTTAGTAAAACAGAGTCAAAGTTAACGATAGATCGGTACGAGTAGGTTTAAGCTCTGTCCTAGGTTTGTCACTAAATTGCAGAGGTCATCTTTTGTTTCACCTTCCATTTTAGGGACATTTTGGATTTCTACGCCTTTGAGGCGAGCTCTAAGTATTCGATCTTGTCCTCAAGTTGATGAATCATCTTTTTATCCTCTTTCTTCTCAGCCTCAAGTGTAGATATGGAACTTAAAATCTAAAAAATTCATCATACTTGTCTGACATAACATTGACATTTTGCTTTAGCTCTTTATTTTGTTCAATAATGCTATTAATTTTCAGCATCATGTCCTCGTACTGATTGTCTTGTTTATTAGAAAATGTAACAATAATCGCCCTGGTAAGCTCTGCAGTATCAGTCGCATATTCTGCTTTAAACTTCCTTTTTTTTTCTTTCTATAATATTCGGCTCAAATAACAGGTCAATGTTTTCTTTAAATGTTTTCTTTTTGTATATATTAATAAAAAATAAAAACTTCGTTTAATGCTTTGCATAAAAAATTATGAACCCTTAAAATCATAAACCTATATCAAATCTTTAGTGATTATGTTTATATGTGTTATATACTTTCCATATTTTTTTCATAAATCCACCACAAAAATATTTAAAAAAAATCGAAATCGGATGATTTTTCGATTTTATAGAGCCAAAAAACTAGGGGAACGCGATAGTATAAAATAACCGAAAATTTGTTAGGATGACTGAAAAGAGCCCCTATATAATTCCGAAAATTTTAGAGCAACTAATGAAAAAAGATAAGTAACAAAAAAGAATGCAAAAAATTGAAAGGAAAAGAAAAGAAATGAGTAAGCAGCCAATTGAAAACAAATCTTCATTGAAAAGACAAAAAAGCGTGAGGAAAAGATCCAAAATGAAAGTTAAAATCGTTAAAAATAGACTAAAACTGTTAATATTCTTAATGACATAGAGAGAAACACTAGTAAAACTGAGACTGTGAATAAAAATATTTTAAGTGATTCCACAAAAAAAAAATACAGATATTTCACAACCTGTTATTACTGATTACTCATAATTAATGCAGACTTCTAGCTTTAGAAAGTAAATTTATTTTGCAGTTCGTGCAAGGAATCGTGTCATAATCAGTGCATTTCTATTAAATACAGACAACATATCCTGGACGAAGAAGACATTCTGTATTCTATATTTAATAACGGTTATAATATAATAAATGAGGATGCAGAAGATGTGATCAATAATATGTTTTAAATAGAATCCTTGTTAGAATAATGGAGAATAGTTCTTTTTTCGTTATAGTGTATGTGATTTTATTTTTTGATTTATTTATTTTATAGTTGAAGAGGTTGAAGCAATAATTGTAATTTAGTTTAATAGACTCCTAATTCTTAGTAGATGTGAGTGCCAATTTCTGGCTAGTAATTGTATATAAAGGGCCAACTACTAAAAATCAATACTAATTGTGTTTTTGTTTTGATTTTATTGCGAAATTATAAGATATAAGAATATGTTGTAAATAATATGCAAGACGGATCCAGCACGTGACTGGAATGTAAAACGTTTGCCTGCGTGCTTTTAACAAGAACAGTGATCGAATAAATAAATATGCAATGTACTATTACTAAATATATGATCACCTATATACACTCGCTGTAAGGATCGTACTTATTTGAAATTAAAAAATGGATATGAGTAGCGATAATGCACATTGGTCCTTCAAGCCGCCTTTTGAAACAGCGAGCTCTCGCGAGAAGTATAATTTTAACAAATGACCAGCCTCGTCTTAAATATATCCTTCATGGTAATTTTGAGAATAAGTCGCAATCTTTAATTATTTTCTGATGTATATCTTATGATACTACTAGAATTCAGTTCATTAATGCAATTATTAATTGCATTAATGAACATGAATTGTAGGATATTTTTTATTCGAGTCACTCTAACGACGATGACAACTCTAATATTTATATTATTGTCGGTCATCAGCATCAACATAGATCACCACAGTCCACTGCTGAACATTAGTTTCCCCACAAATTGCCTCATAGTTTATTTGCCATAGCTGCCGTCGAGTCGCCGGTCGAACCAAAATCAGTTATCGGGTTTTTCTGTCAAACATTTGTAGTAGTAGCTCGGAGTCAAGAAATGGTCGGTGTTTCAGCCTCGATTCAGCGCCACGAAACCACCTTTAAATATGAAATCACGAAAGCATGTAAAACTAGTAATTCTGCCACTCATCTCTCTCCGGTTGTATCGGATTGCTGTCGGAGTATAAGAGTGAAGGAATAGAGAGTGCACTCAGAGTGCAATCACTTGTGCACTATAATCCTATCCTCTGCATATAGCTAGTCTCTGTGGAAATATTGTTGTAAGTTACTAAGAATGGAGTCAGTCAATATTATCAATTGCCGCTTTTTTGCCTTAAAATGAACGGGCTGGCATAACTATGAACGTATCACAATTGAAAAAAGTATAAAATACTAGAAGTCGGTGCTAAAAATAGTGTATAAATGTACAAAGGATTAAAATAATTCTATTAATTTTATTTGTTTCAAGATTTCATGTACTTTTTATACAGTTTTGAGTGGACTACGAAATATTATAACCTCAATGTCGTTTAAGTTTTTCCAGAAAAAGCTTCACCCCTATTTTTCACCCAGTGGAAAGTTTTTTTTTTCAAATTAAATTAAATAAAAATAGAATTGTAGCGGTGCTGTCGTCGCGCCACAATCGAAATACACCGAAGTCTATATGTCGCTATCAATATTCCTAATCAGAAACAGTATATATAGAACATCTCCGAACTATCACATGGAGTGTTGGCCGCTCCCCGGGCAGAACACCTTGCCCGGCGGGAGATCTCCCCCTTTCTTTCCACGGCAACAGTGGTGACCACCCGACGTGATCTGAACAACGCAACCAAACAACCTTCGGAAACTTCAAGCTTCATCATCGTCATAGAATACCCCAGCCATTCGCTCCCGAGCAGATATCGTCTGCAGTCTTCATATCCTGCAAGCCATCTAGCTTCACAAGGTTCACCGCAGCACTGGAATAATAATGCTTCCTGTTCCTTCAAGCTACTCTCTGCGCTATACAGTGTTCGGCACGGCTCTGAGCCTTACTGCTCGCCTCTGCTTCACGGCACTCTCGCAGATTACTTGCCTTCTTCTCGACTCACCGCAGACTACAAGGCAATCTCCTGGCACTTGCACATTCGTCGGCAACGAGGCTGCACTATCGACCTCCGGTCTGAGCAGGGGGGTGATGTAGCGGTGCTGTCGTCGCGCCACAATCGAAATACACCGAAGTCTAAATCACGCTATCAATATCCCGAATCAGAAACAGTATATATAGAACGTCTCCGAACTATCACATGGAGTGTTGACCGCTCCCCGGGCAGAACACCTTGCCCGGCGGGAGATCTCCCCTTTTCCTACCACGGCCACAGAATCATTAAAATTGGCCACAATTGACGAAGATATACATAAATACAAAAAATAGCATACACTCAAATTAAGATCCTTTTTTCAAGTTGACCAAAACCTGCTAAACTATGAAGCTAACTTTAGTTATGAGATAACAAAATATAATCAAAAGAGGTTCCAAAAAAAAATGAAGACAAAAAAAATGATGGATACTGCTAATTCGCAACCGCACGATATTTAAAGTAGTAAGGTTTAATGATAATGAAACTGATTTGAATAAGGTATATACGTGCCACTCTCTGTTCTCATTATTCAGTGTTTTAGGATAAGAAAATAAGCCCCTCATTTAGAACGATAGTTTACACGCTTTAAAGGCGGATTGACTATCGTACTTTTTTCTTGGCTAGTTGCTATAAAAAAAGACACTGATGCTAATTTTCTGGTATGTGTTTGTATAGTCTAATTGTTAATTTTCACCATTTTTTTGAAGTAAGTTAAAGTGGTTTTTAAGGTTCGTATGAAGAAACTTATTCTTTAACTTCCTTGAGATTCATATCAGCATGTTTGCAGTTTATATCTCGCTTACTACTACCAAACTTTACCGCTTAGTCTGCTAGTGCTGAAATCACCAAAATAACTAATGCGAACAGCACAGACGACGGTTCACAAGTTCTCCAAAACGCTAATAGTTCAAACTGAGGAACTGCGGGACTTGCATCAAAACTTTCCGTTGTGGTTTATTACATTTGCCGCGTTCTCGCGAAGCTAATCAGAAGGTCAGCCTTTAGTTGAATTTGTTAAATGGAACACTTATTAAGTTCCTAGATTATAGTAAGTTGGAAATATAAAAAAGAAAATTACGGAATCGTTTTTTAAATTAGAATATCATTCTCAAGTTTGAAAAGTTTCTATTTGCCCAATGAAATTATATAATTTAACTAGTATCTTAAAGTTGACTGGGACTGTAGTTTTTACTTAAAACATAAAATTTAATTGGCCAGTATCTCATACTCATACAGTAAACTTGCTTTCGCAAAAAAAAATTACGTGGCCTGTCATAAGTAACCGTCAAAACGCTGTAAATGCGCCGAGTATTGAAAACGGTCGAATAAAACATTCAATTTCAAGAACAGTTGAACGCAAAGCGATTTTTTGGTCAACATTATAGCATTCGATAGCATTACAGTCGGGGATCATGTTCTAGTCAAATTGGTATTATACTTAATCAACTAGGTAGTGAATATTAGTGGAACTTAGTCAATTTGCTTTCAATCCCTTGAACATAAATGTTCAATTTGCTCTAGGAATATATTTAAGTAATTGAAGTGGCAAGCAATGATCAGATTATAGTAAAGAAAAATAATTTATATATGCTATTTTCTTCGTTATTTATATTTATTTATCAAAACTAGACCCACTGTTAAGTAGGGACATCTCACATTAAAGAGAGATTTTTCCATAACCGCAGAAATATGGCTACACCACCATCTTTCCAAAGTCATGAAGTCCGTCATTCATCAAAATTATTGAGATAAAATTATGTGATTAATTTTAATCAAAATTATTTGCAAAAAGTAAATAATCTTTAATTTATCTAAAATTAATTTATATAAAAGAATTAAAAGAAAGGACAATTTTGTGCAATTAGGTGGAATAGTTTACGACTTTACTTTGAGACTTTTACGAAATATCTTTTGCTCGAGACGATTGAGTCCAAAAGACGATCATTTTTAAATGTCTGATGAGCTAGAAAGACATGCAGGAGCTCGATGAATGCATGTGTCTCATGACAGTGCTTTGTGGAATTCCCTGGAGGGGGTTTTTGTTCAACAGTGGACTTGTGTAGAGTGCGTACAACTTCCTTTTTACTAATCAGCTGGTGATCTTCAAGGTACCTCATGAGCTGGCTGTTAATAATGGATTGCATTATTATAGAAAATAAGGACATTTTTAGGAATCGGGTGCACGAAGGCTATCTTCCATGATTTTGGGATTACGCTGAGGGAGTAGAAGTACCGGAAAAGACTTGTTAAGACCGGTGACAACGCTGGAGCACACGTCTTTAGCACAATAGGAGGAACGCCATCCGACCCACGCGACTTGTTGATGTCCAGAGAGAGGAGTGCTCCACGCACTGAAAGTTGTGTAAAAAGTCTTGCATGGAACACTCACTCCGCGGGAAGGTCAGCGGTGTGTTCCCCCCGTCATCAAGAGTCGAGTTGGATGCAAAGAGAGAGCCCAGCAAATCGGTTTTGTCCTTTGTGACATGGGTCAGTGAGTCGTCCTCCCTGTGCAGAGATGGTAGAGATGGCTGACAGAATTTCCCTTGGACAGCCTTGGCGAGAGACCAGAATGCACGTGTTCCCGAAGGAAGACGAATTAGTTTCTCGCCAATTCTGCCTATGTGCTCTGACTTTGTTTTCACAATGACACTTTTGAAAGACCTAGAGGCGGAATTGTACTTCTTTTTAAGAGCGCTAGTACTTGCATCCCAAGACGTCGATGCGCGAGCCCAGGCCTGGTAGCACTCTTGCTTATGACGTAGTGCAATTTTGCCGTAGCGACCAAACCAAGGCTGGGTTCTACTTCCAATAGGTACTCCGGATCAGACAATGGTCTGAGGAGCTAAAAGGGGCATTCAACGATACCTGATATCGGTCCAGATGAGAGGTCAGCAGAAGAGTCAACAAGGAAGGTACATGGTCATCCACATCTGGGATCCGCATAGGGGCGGTAACCAGTTGTGTCAGACCATATGCTAAAGCAAAGTCATAAATAGATCTATCCGCATAATCGGTTTCGCGAGAACCAAGCCTTTCAGCGTGATGGGCGTTAGTAAGACTACTCAGTGGCGCAGTGGCATAACAATGAGTGGCTGCGCTGGGGGTCGCGGGTTCGAATCCCGCACGGAACAAGTATTTGTATGGCCTGCAAATAGTTGTTTCGGGTCTGGATGTTTGTCCTTGTGCAATGTATGTTTGTAAACTGCCTCTACGATACAAGAGAAAATCTTAGTGTAGGGGTAACGTTTTTTAACAGAAAAAAATATCACCAAGTGGGATGACGTTTTTATCACCAAGTAGGATGAGATCTGTTGCAGCATGGAGTCTGTAGCCACCTGGACGTGGTCAATGAGTCGGTCGTTTCGGCTTCACCACTATGGGACCAATAGAGGCACCCGTAGACGCGACGATGGTCTTCGCTGTTTACACGCAGCTATAAATGGACAGGAGAGGACACCTGTGTTTCGTTTTGAAAAAGCAAGGCTGGCTTCGCCGTTTCCAGATGGTAGTGGATGACATTAAGGTTTGAAGGAAGTCCCCTGATGTTGCAGAAATTCACTTATTCACTTACACACAGACTTATTGCTCCGTTTGCCCCGAGCAGATTTAGTCTCGAGGGGGAATTTATCCCCCCCCCCCAGAATGCGCTGGGTAGCCGGAGCAACCACGCTCAGGAGTGTAGGGGATTCTCTAGGGGTGCTGGTACACTCCTGGGGTAATCTTGCACTTAATTCCGCTACCATGTTGGTGGGGAGGGGGGGGGACTGGGCCTCCGGCCATCTGCACTCACCAGACGAAACGCAGAAGCAAAGCCTCTACTTCACGCTAGTCTTCTGTGAGGTCGTGGTACGACCCCGGTTTGAGCCAGCCCGTACATGTAACAGCAAATGCTGCCTCGTGGCTCTACCACTGTTAAATATATATGCATAAATATATGCATAATATTATATCAATACATGCGATATATAGACAATACATGCAATAATATAACATGTTAATAACATTTTCAGCAATTCAATTCAAAGCAATTCTTGTATATATCTTAATATATATAAATTACGTGTCACGTCGTTTTTCCGCGATGGACTCCTAAACTACTTAACCGATTTTAATAAAATTTGTACACCGTGTGCAGTTTGATTCTACTTGAGATATAAGATAGTTTTTTTGCCCATGAGTGACCCAAAAGTTTTTTTGCGAATTTAAGGTTCTTTAATAGGACATGACAAAGGGCAGAACAACGTCTACCTGGCAAGCTAGTATATCACTTTCAAAAATCGATTTATTGTCCCCGAAACTCCCTGGACACTAAATTATATATATATATATATATATATATATATATATATATATATATATATATATAGCTTGGATTCATTTTTAGAAAATGTTTAAAAAAGAAGGTAAATTTTGACAATGTGTTAATGATCGTAATAGCTCAAGTGAATATCGAGCGGTCGCGAAATCGTAATGCCTTGGTTCGCGTCCTGTTTTCGGTCCGACTTTTTTTTTTCCAGTTCCCTTCTTTTGTGAAAAAATCTATTTTTTCGATCCCTTTTTTATTAATGTTTAAAAATACGAAAATTTTAATTAAACTAATTGCACTCATGTTTTTTTATTCAAATAACCAGTTCAGTTTTTTCTATTATGTTAATAAGACAAAAAATATTATTCAGTTTCATTAGTACGTAATTTGTATCCAAATGTAATTTAAAAAAAAAACGAGCAAAGCTCGGTCATGCAGGTAATAAAGTTAATACATGATAAAATTGTAATCTTTCACTGGTTCTAGCGGTACAAAGCATCGCGCAGACGACTAAGAGGGATCAGTCGTTAATTGTACGAGTCACACTGTAGTTACATGCTCGTTGGGGTATTCTACTAGACTAGTACAGGCAAGGAAAATCGTGTTGCTGAGTGGCGGCTGCCTCGTAGAAGTGTTGCTGATGTTTTGCATACTTTTGTGTTATCATGTAATTATTTTATTTACGTTACACCAATTTGTGATCGTAACGGAGACATATTACGGTTGATCGAACAGTATTTTCTCTTTAATTAATATGTAGTAAGCTGACTTATTCCTGATAACCATCATTTGCGTAAGCAAAAGAGCAAGTTGAACATCCGCTCTCACGGCTACATATTTTTTAACAATTCACCTTCAGAATAATTTCTAATAGGAAAGATAGAGTATAATTTTTAACAATATATTATAAATGTTATAACTTAGATTAATAGGTTAAATATATATTATTAATTATGATAGTTTTCTTTTTATTAAATTAATTTTGCAAGCACAAAACATCTTACAATTAAGGCTCATTTTAATTATAATGGGTCAAATTTAAAGCCTCTATTTTAAGGGGCTTAAGATATCAACTATTTTTACATGTGCCGCAAACTGCCTCGCAGATTATATTAGCGGTATCTGTTTTACTATGTAGTACAAATAACATGATACAACTTCAGTAGGTGAAGGAATGGTATAGCTTATATACCATTACAACCTATAACAGTCCACTCCTAAACATAGGCCTCATGTATAGATTGCCTCATATTCGCTATATTTGCTAAGTTTTCCACTCGTGACAAGAGTTCGTTATTAGGAAGACGCTGATGCTCATCTCCAGATTTGTTTTTCTTTGACACCTCTTATGATACCCACGGGATGATATTGGATAGTAGATACCACCACTGCACTACAAATTATCCAGATTTTTTAAACATATGATGAAAATAGGTAAAAAATAATTTTATTCAATGTGTATTATCGCGTAAATAAAAAAAAGTATTAACTTTGTAATTCTTTAGTTGCATCTTTGCAATCTTACTATGGCCAGCAACATTGAATTCTGCAACTTAATTAGCGAGTAAAACTCGTTATGTTAAATGATATGAATGGCAAAGACTCATATTCAGAAATTCGTCAAATCACAAATAATTTGCATTGAGTGACTGTATATTTGCATCTTAACTTTCAATAATTAAATATTTAATTTGGGCCATGAAAGGTTAACCTTCAAACTATAACATACAAGGGCCTATTACAAATAAATAAACATAGATTTAATAATAATATTGGGCAATGATATAGGCAGTGTAGTAGCAGCGTAAGGAAATCCACTACTCCACTCGTATATAATCCGTTGGTATCGTAGGAGGCGGTAGAGGGAAATTGGAACAGAGAAAAAGAAAGAAAGAAAATACATTGATTTTCCCGAAATGGAAATGCATACAAGACTTAAACTACCCAAAATTCTACAATCTATAATTAATAAAAAATAAATTAAAAAATATAAATTTCTAATAGATCACGCATTTTTTTATAGTACTTATTCATCTCACATTATAGTTCATTGTTAGATCTACCACTTTAAATGTTGTGTAAACTTTTTGCTTATATTGCTTTAAATACTTTTAAAATAAATTTTTGAAACGATATATCAATCAAAATCTGACGTATCCACAGAAACAGTTAATAATACTATTACGATTTCTGTAGTCTTATCCATACATCAACACATGAAATTTATTCATCCAGTCCATAGATTACTGTATTGATCCAGTCGATAGATTAGGATTGTCAACTGAACGTCAATAACGGTTTTACACGTTTTTGGTGTCATTTTAATTATTTTAAGTTTTCTTGTAATATTCTGATTACATTCCTTATATATTTTAGTATATATTAATAATATTTATCTGCATTTTCATATTGTATCTCATTTAGCGTATTTCATACTATCACAAAACAGTTTAACGTAGCCTTAGTCTCTCGGTCGCCATATCTAATCCAATTCCGCCTAAGCCACCGGATCCGAATTATTCTGACACTAACATTATTTCCTCACCAGCTGCTTATGTTGAAATTGAAAACGATTTAGAAGGTTCATTTAAAAAACCACGGCAGTTATTATCGCAAGAAATTTTTGATGAAAACTTCAAAATTGATTCAAACAAAAATAAAAGAAAACATAAAACGAAGGAAAGGAAGAAAGAAGAGCATGCTAATCGGGTTGACATAAATAGAAGTATTTCAGCTTTTTCCACCAATTCCTCATTCTCAGAATCGGACTGCGATACTGGTAATACTTCATCATCTAAAATTAAAATTGTAGGCTCTAACTCTATCAAAAGCAATATGTCAGGACAACGTGCTTATGAATCTCCCATGTTTTTATCATCCAATATTGCTTATACACAATCATCTGAAATCCCTCTTTCACAATCATCTGGCATTCCTCTATTACAAACATTAAATTCTGTCAATAGTTATATCTCTTCTAAATCTCTTAACACGTATATTGATAGCGATAATAAAAAAAATAGAGTCACAAAGATTTCAATCTCTTCGTTCTTATATTTCTACAGATTCAGGTCCTTTTATCGTTCATGTTCAAGTAAAAGAAGATTCTCCTAATTTTGGTTAAACTTTAAATGCCATTTCATTTGGTAAATTTTTGAAAAAATTAAATGTACAATATATAGTTAATGGAGGCCTAAAACGTATTGGGAGAAATAGAATAACGGTTGAATTCTCTAAATTTATTGATGCAAATCTATTTTTAGAGAATCCATCAGTAAATGACAAATATAAAACCGTTATTCCATCCTTTCACGTATTTCGTATGGGAGTTATAAAAGGTGTACCAAAAGATTGGACACCAGAAGAGATTATTTCCGAATTATCTACGTATCCAAACACCATTCCTGTATTAAAAGTAAGAAGATTAAATTACCGAGTTCGCAACGAAGACAAAGTCAGATTTGAAAGCTCTGAAAGTGTCGTAATCACATTTCACGGTCAAATTCTTCCCTCGAGAGTTTATTTATGCTATTCTTCCACTCCTGTTAAACTTTATAAGCTTTCAACGATCCAATGCTTTCAGTGCTGCAGATTTGGACATACTAAAGATTTATGTCGTTCCAAGCCAAGATGCTCAAAATGTAGAAATGATCACTCTTCTTCTTCTTGATCTTTTCGTTGCTTATTTTGCTCAGGTAACCACAAAGCCACAGATTCTAGATGTCCTGAACACACAAGACAAAATAATATAAAAATTGAAATGGCACAAAATTCTATCTCATACCTAGAAGCATCTCAAAAATATCCTCAAGTTTCTTCAAAATCATATGCTGATGTTTTGATTTCTAAACTCCCCTGAAAATTCTTCGCTTTCTACTAATCCTACAATGGATAATTTTCCTTCCAACCCGCTACATCTAATAAAACTTCTTATAAGAAATCATTATATATTCCTAAACCATTACGTCACCATTCACAAACAAGATACGACAAAAAATCATCAAAAAATTATTGAAGATTTTTTCAATTCCGCAACCTCAGTATGGTTGTGCTCTTCGGGTTTCACCAGTTACTTCACAGGGTAATTTTGATTCTGTAGAAAGCATTATAAGTTTCCTTATTAACATAATCATATCTTCGTATTCGTCGAAGCTACCGTCCCACGTTGTTCGCTTACTATATTCTATACCTTAAATTCTCCAAGACATTCACTCTCACAAAGATCCTTCAATGGAATTGTAGAAGCATTTTAGATAAACGCACTGAAATAATATATTTATTAAAAAATACAATTTGTGTATCGCTGCTATTTCAAAGACATGGCTAAAACCGGATTCGAACATCAGAGTACCTGGTTTTTGTCTTGTTCGAAATGACAGATCTGATGGTTATGCCGGATGGGGTGCGAAGTCAGAAGTCCTCCACGTGTGCCTGGTAGTTGCGGGTCCCTCTCGATACGTCTGGAGGGAAGAGCAGCAACTGGGCCGGTGCACCCTGGGCGCGGCGGTAATCTTCCTCGAGAAATGAGAAGAAATTCTTATTCCTTGGGGAATGTTGCTGCCGCGGCTAATTATTCTGACATAGGGGGGTCCATCCCGGACCAACAGTGCGTTCCTCTGCGTGACCCTCTGATCAGCAGAGGGCATAGCAGAGGAGCGAGGGCGGGCTCGGTGTGCACTTACCCTGCCGCCGGGCAGACAGTGAAGGATTCATCCTTTGCTGTCACCGCCGGTCTCGTAATCCCAGTCGAAGTGTCGTGGATCATGTCTCGCGGCTTTGATAAGGACCGAGGGTCTTGGCTTAATCGCCCGGACCGCGAGGGAGAAAACCTCTATAAAAAGTTACCCCGAATCCCAAGCGGCGACGCACCGCGAGGGGATGGATGGCTGACGGGGTTCTATGAACAAATCAGCCGCAAGTGCGGTCCTCGCCAGGGTACCTGCAGACCCCCTGGCGAGTAATAAATCCTCTAAATCTGCTTACCTTGGTAGAGGGGTCTCTGCCAAGGTGGAACTTTAATTCCCCCATACTCGTGGGTACAGAAATGGAACCACCAAAAACAAAAAACAAAAACAAAACCAAAACCGCCGGCAACGGCAACGTAGAGGAGCGGAGAAACGATGCGGGGACTGAGTCCGACGCCGCATCGAGCAGCGTGGGAGGCTCAGAGAGCTCCCGACGCGTGGGGGCCCGGGACCGCGGAGACCAGTAAGTTCTTCCGCAAGCGGTCCAGGCGGGATGGCGACCAGGGGCCGTCATCAGGTGAAGAGGAGGTTTCGGCCCGGAAAATCCCCACCAACAGGCGGGGCGGGCTGAGAGGCAAGGGGAGGGGGCTCTTTGATAATCAGATGGCCGAACGAGCGGCAAAGCTTGCCGAGGAGGGGGCGCCACCCGGGCGATACGGCTCGGGTATCAGGCGAAGAGACGAGTGCGACTGGCGGCTCCGAGGTGGAGCGTAAGGCCAGATTTGTAAAGGAGGTGGAGACCGCGATCAAGGTCGTGGCCTACAAGCAAAAGCCCTCCTCAAAGTTCAAGGCCATTCCCTGGGCCTCCGCCTCCATCATGGCGGCTGCGGAGGCCAACTTTGTTGGGGCCGGGCCTAATGCGGACGAGGTGGCGAAGCTGCGGGCGGACGTGGCACGCCTGACGTCTGCCATGGAGACTCTCCAGACGGAGAACGAGCAGCTCCGCGCAGACCTGGCCAGTCTACGTGAGCCTGCCTCTCACGCGGCGCCCCAGACGCAGCGCCCAAGCCAGCCCGTGCCGGTGGAGAACCAGGTTCTGAACCTGGTCCGGCAGGGAGCTGGCTGCCTTCCAGCACCGGTTCTCCGTGCTGGAGGGCATCGTCCTGCGCCCCCCCCTAGGGGCAAATAAGATGGCGGCGAGGCCGGCAACGTACGCGGCGGCCACGGCTACTGCATCCAGGCCGGGGCCGTCCAGCCAGCCCTTGGGCGGGGGCTGCAGTTGCTCCTCCCCCCCCCCCCCCTGAAAAGCCGGCTCCGGCAAAACCGGTACCGGCTGAACCGGGTCCGGCTAAGCCGGCGACGAGAAAGGGAGGCAAGACGAAGGCGAAAAAGGGCAAGGCGGCAGCACAGATGGTGGCTGCACCAGCCCCAGTGCCTGCGGTGAATGTGCCAGCGCCAGCGGCAAGCCAGCTGCCGCCGCCGTCACCGCCCCCCCCAGCTCCCTACACCTCCCGCGGCTGAAGCCGGTTGGCAGGTGGTCGGGGACAAAAAGAAGGGGAAGAAGGCAGCCAAAAAGGCCAAAGAGCAGGAGCGGCAGCGCCAGTTCAGGGCGCGCAAGATCGCGGCTAGGCTCCGCACCACGAAGACCGCAGCTATAGTGATTACACTACAGCCGGACGCGGAAAAGAAGGGCGTTACCTACCGCGATCTGCTCGCGAAGGCGAAGGAGGCGGTGGATCTCCGGGGGAGCTCGGGATCACCGGGGGCCTCAAAGTCACCCAGACGGGGGCCCGTATGCTGGAGGTCCCCGGGGAATCCAGTGGCGCGACCGCGGACGCTCTGGCTGCGAAGCTCAGAGCGTCTCTGGACGCGGACGAGGCCCGAGTGTCAAGGCCCGTCAGATGCGCAGACCTGCTCATCATGGGTCTGGACGACTCGGTATTGGAGGAGGATTTGGTGGCCGCCGTCGCCAGGTCCGGGGGGTGCACTACTCACCAGGTCAGGTCAGGCGCCATACGCCCGGACCAACAGGGTATGCATGCCGCCACGGTGCGCTGCCCTGTTACGGCGGCCAAAACCATAGTGGAGGGCCGAAGGCTTCTGGTGGGCTGGGTCTCAGCGCAGGTTAAGCTGCTGGAGCCCAGACCTCTGAGGTGCTATCGCTGTCTCGTGGGGCACCACGTATCAGTGAGATGCGCCTCGGAGGTTGACCGCAGTGGCCTTTGCTTCCGCTGCTGTCAGCCCGAACACATATCGGCGACCTGCTGCGCCACGCCGCACTGTGATGCATGTGCGGCGACCGGCAAGCCAGCCGATCATCGGGCCGGAAGCAAGGCCTGCGTGCCACCCGCCAAGGCCAAGGCCGCGGGTAGGGTAGGGGCCAAAGCCGCCACCGCCTCTGTGGCCTCCGCCGCAGCCGCAACTGCCACCGCCACCGCTGTCACTGTCGCCGCCGCCGCAGCCGCGACACCGACGCCCGCAGAGGGGCCCCCCGTGGAGGAAGCTGAAATGGAATGCCTATTACGGCCCCATTAAGCTTCCTCCAGGCGAATATCAACCACTGCGCCTGCGCTCAGGATCTACTGCTCCAGAGCATGGCGCAGTGGTCGATTAACATCGCTGTGGTCGCTGAGCCGTATTTTGTCTGGCCTAGGGAGGACTGGGTGGCGGACCTTAACGGCTCAGTGGCCATCATCTCTGCGGCAGCCGCCGGTACCCCGACCCTTGAAGGTGTCAGGAGGGGTCAGGGGTGCGTAGCAGCACGGTTCGGGGAGTTCGTCGTTGTGGGGGTGTACTTCTCCCCGAACCGATCTCTCGCCGAGCTCCACAACTCTCTGGCAGAGCTGAGAGCAGTCGTCGTCGGAAGTTATCCCCTCCCCGTACTTGTCCTCGGGGACTTCAATGCCAAGAACTTGGCTTGGGGTTCTCGTCGTACAGATGTGCGGGGTAGGATGGTGGAAGACTGGGCTCTGGAGACAGGCCTGGTCGTCCTAAATCGGGGTTCTGTCCCCACGTGTGTGCGGATGCGGGGCGAGTCGGTGGTGGACATCTCGTTCGCTAGCCCCGCTCTGTCGCCGCGTGCCATTGACTGGCGTGTCATGGAGGGGGGTGGAGACCTACTCCGACCACCGGTACATCCGGTTTGATGTCTCCACCCAGCCCTCGAGCGCGCCAGTCCAACAGGCCCCGAGTGGTCCACGTTGGGCGCTGAAGCAGCTGGACCGGGAGCTCCTCCTGGAAGCCTCGATCGTGCAGGCCTGGGTGTCATCACCGGACAGGCCTGCCGACGTCAATGATGAGGCAGGGTGGTTCCAGGAGGCCATGTCCGAGATATGTGACGTGGCAATGCCCCGCGTCCGGCCAGGAAGTGCCCGGCGTCAAGTGTATTGGTGGTCGCGTGAGCTGACGTCTCTGCGCGAGGCGTGTGTCGCCGCGCGGCACCTGTACACCAGGCATCGCAGGCTCCGCATTCGTCCACCGAATGCGGCAGCCATTGAGGCGGAGCTGTACGAGGGATACAGAGCGGCGAAAACCGCCCTCCGGGGAGGCTGTCCTGCGGGCCCGGGATCGGGCCCGTGAGGAGATGCTGGAGACTCTCAACAGAGATCCATGGGGGCGCCCTTACAAGATGGTGCGGGATAAACTCCGCACCTGGGCCACCCCGCTGACGCAAAGTCTCCGGCCCCAGCTCGTGGAGGACGTGGTGAGCGCTCTGTTCCCTGTGCGACGGGAACATCCGCCCCCCGCCTATGGTTCCGCCACCTGCGGTGCCGGAAGCGGACCACCAGGACGACGACGACGATATGCCGGAAGGGACCGGGGTAGACCTGAGAGTGGCGGTACATAGGCTCAAGGCCAGGAATACCGCCCCAGGACCCGATGGCTTGCCTAGCAAAGCCTGGGTCCTGGCCTCGGAGGCTCTCAGGCTCCGACTGGAGGGGCTCCTAAGCGCATGCTTGGAGAGAGGCCAATTCCCACTTCGTTGGAAGACGGGGAAGCTGGTCCTCATTCGGAAGCCGGGGCGCCCTGCGGACTCTCCGTCCGCATACCGGCCCGTGGTGCTGCTCGACGAGGTGAGCTCTTTGAAAGAGTCATTGCAAACCGCCTCGCCGAGCACCTTGCGGGGACGGGGCCGGATCTTGCGGAACACCAGTTTGGTTTCCGCAAGAGGCGCTCTACGGTGGACGCCATCATGCGCGTGAGAGCCCTCACGACGGGGGATGCAGTGGCCAGAGCGGGGGTTGTCTTGGCGGTGTCTCTCGACATCGCCATCGCCAACGCCTTCAACCTCATGCCCTGGAGCTGCATTAGGGAGGCACTCCGGTATCACCGGGTGCCGACCTATCTCCGTCGTATAGTCGGGGACTACCTGACGGACAGGGCCGTCATCTACCCCGGTCGCAACGGTGAGTGGAACTGGCGAGAGATGTCGTGTGGTGTCCCACAGTGTTCGGTTCTGGGGCCACCTCTGTGGAACATCGGTTACGACTGGGTGCTGCGCGCCGACCTCCCTACCGGCGTCAGCGTAGTTTGCTACGCTGACGACACGCTGGTACTGGCACAAGGGGGGTCGTACGAGGCGGCGGCGGAAAATATGACACGCAGGGTTGCGATAGTCGTTGAGAGGATTCGGCAACTGGGTCTCGAGGTGGCTCTGCACAAGTCCGAGGCCATGCACTTCCATGGTCCTCGGAACAGGCCACCACCGGGATCCTCAGTGATGGAAGGAGGGGTATCCATCGGCGTCGAGTTGACGCTGAAGTACCAAGGACTCGTCCTCGACGGCTGATGGAACTTCGTTGAGCACTTCCGACGTTTGGCTCCCCAAACTGGAACGGACCGGGGCTGCCTTCTGGCGGCTCCTGCCGAACCTGGGAGGGCCAAACGCCTCCTGCCGGAGGCTCTACGCGGGGATCGTGCGGTCTATGGCCCTTTACGGGGCCCCGGTGTGGGCGCGTGGTTTGGCGCGGCTTACCGTCCACCACCTGAACGCGCCCCAAAGGGTGATAGTCGTGAAAATGGTTCGCGGCTACCGCACGATCTCCCGCGAGGCGGCGAGCCTCCTTGCCGGATTGCCGCCGTGGGATCTGGAGGCGATAGTCCTCGCGCGCCTGCACGAATGGCGTGCGGAGGCACAGTGCCTTGGGGAAACCCCGTGGCAAGTTGTCGCGCAGCGGACAGACTTCCGGCACGATCTCATGGCGACATGGAGACAGCGACTGTCGCAACCCCGTGCTGGGCACGCCACTATAGCGGCGATAAGACCCCTCTTTGAGGAGTGGCTTGAGAGACGCCACGGCATCCTCACCTTCCGCCTGACACAGGTCCTCCCGGACATGGTGTGTTTGGGAGGTTCCTGCACCGAATCGGGCGGGAGGAAACGCCCGGGTGCTCCCACTGCGAGGATGGACCGGAGGACACGGTGGAACACGCCGTGGAGGTGTGCCCTGCTTGGGCGGAGCACCGCCGTGTCCTCGTAGCGGCGATAGGCGGCGGCGACCTCTCGCGTCCGGCCCTGGTCGAAACCATGGTCCGGAGCGAGACGGAATGGGATGACGTCACCACCTTCTGCGAAGCAGTGATGCTAGCGAAGGAGGTGGCGGATCGGGAGAAGGAG
Organism: Parnassius apollo; assembly: GCA_907164705.1. Classification (NCBI taxonomy): domain Eukaryota; kingdom Metazoa; phylum Arthropoda; class Insecta; order Lepidoptera; family Papilionidae; genus Parnassius; species Parnassius apollo. The sequence continues at coordinate 8,632,430 of CAJQZP010000008.1, forward strand.
AGAGCAGCAGCTTTCCTCCCCGGCCGCCGCGGGAGACGTCCCGGGCGTCGGGGGCTACGTCGTGGCACCGGCCACCGTAGGCGCGGGCCTGTGGACGGCGAGCAATGGGTAGCTCGTCGTCCGTCCGTCTAATGACGACAGGCCGTGTTGACGGCGCGTTTTGTTCCACGCGCGCCTCAAAGAGCTGTCAGCAGCGTGAAGGGGCCCGCAAGGGCCGACGCCTGCCGGGGCTGCGGGCTGTTCGAAAGAGATACCGCGGCTCCGGAACGTAAGGGCACTGAAGGAACACGGATGGTTTTTAGTCAGTAAAAGTCTGACACTCCCTTACGCTCCACCCAGAGCGAAAAGGGTCATTAGATGATTTTCCATCCGCAAAAAAAAATGGTTATGCCGGATGTGCTTTGCTTTTAAAAAATAATATAACTTTTTCCATTATAGATGTTTATGATGAAATATTTGACTTTAATATTGTAGCAGTAAGAATTCAAAATATTACTTTCGTTTCTATTTATGTTCCATCCCCTTCTGTCCATACGTTTCGCAGAATAAAATCTTTAATAGCCTCCTTACCCAAACCATTTATAATTCCTGGTGACTTTAATTGTCATAATTATTTATGGGGTAATTATACTGACAAATACGTTAGTTTATTAGTTGAAATAATTGACGAACTTAACATTGGTGTCCTTAATACTGGCAAAATTACCAAACGCTCTCGTCCTAATGAGTCTAGAAGTGCTGTAGATTTATCAATTTGTACTCCTGATTTAACCACTCTTCTAAATTGGTCAGTTCTAAATAGCTCTCACGGCAGTGACCATTTTTCCCATTCTGATTTACTTTTCGAACAAAGAATTGGCAGAAATTAACAAAAAGCCATGTATTAAATACAAATTAGACAGAGCAGACTGGAACCTGTACAATATTTTTCTTTACAATGAAATTCTAAATATCGCTCCTATTTCTGAAAATAATATAAATTCTATTGTTGAAGCATTTACAAACGCAGTTATAAATGCAGTAGATCAAACGATTCCTGCTAAAACTCTAAATCATAAATGTAGGCCCTCCCCTCCATGGTGGGATTCTGAATGTACTGAGGACATTCGTAATAGGAAAAAAAGCCGAAAAACAATATAAATTAGACATGAGTTCGGAAAACTTTTCATACCTTCAACGTGTACAAAAAATGACTAAAATACTCTTCGCACAAAAAAAAAACACGTTGGCGTGCCTTTTAATAAAATTTACGTTATAAGTGACCAACTGCTGCAGGCTATGGATACTTACAAGAACGCTAACTTCAAACAAAGAGGGCTATAGATGCTTTGTTCCCACTGAGGACTAAGATGCAACATATCACATCATGTTTCTAAACATTTCAAACCAAAGCACAGCAGTGCAGGTACTGCTGTTTCACGACAAACAAAGGTAAGACGTTGATACCTACCCAGGCACTACTAGGCAGAAAAGGAATTCTATCATTTAGTAATATAATATTTATTTATAAGATCATGTAATTTTTGTGTTAACTGCCTTGTTTTATATTACAATACACCATATAATTGGCTTGACTGCCTTATTTGTCTGGTCTATAATAATAATAGTACTCTGTGAGAGCATAGTCCCTTCTAGATTGCACATTGCCTAGCAATCGAGACGAAAAAGAATGCCTTATATTTATATTAAGCGTTATTAATTGACATTACAACATGATAAAATAAAATTTATCAATTCAAAAATAAAATATTACGTTAGCTCTTACTCAAGAGCTGTAAGGTAGAAACGATGAACATCTGAAGCTGTAGTGTTGAGTTTCCGCACGTATGTATTATAACGTCACGTCGATTTTACATTTCCATCCTGTGTTGAGCTTGAGTGATTAGCAATTTCTTTTAAATTATTAAAAAATTCATTTGATTTAGCTGACTTCTAAAAGGAGACTGTTATTAGTTCGATTCTACTTTTTTACATGTATGTCACGCGATATCTTCATTAATTTTTAAACAAATGGGTAGGCTTATACCTTAAGCTTGCTACCATATATACATAAAATATGGAATGAAATTTTAACGTAAGTAATTAGAAATAAATAAGACATTTAAGCTGATTTTCTAGTTATATCCTCAGGTTTTGATATTGCTAGTCCACTCAAATGGGTCAAATAATTGAACTTGAAATAATAACAGTCTTAATAATTTAATAGGTAGGGCGTATGTACAACAGAAAAATGATGAAGGTAATGATGTTGATAATGATAAAAATACTTAAAAGCAAGCACTTTTAAACGACATTTTTAAAAAAATATGCCAAAAGCCGACAAACTATATTCCTTTGGTATTTTTTATTTTAATTTTATTTAGTAAGTATGGCAGCTGCGCTTCGCGGCTGTTTGTGAATTTATTACTGCTACACTGACAAGTTGATTTGTACGAGGGACGTGTTCCCGACGGGTTTCAATAGCCATTTTATAAAACCGCTACATGCACGAAAATATGAAGATGGATAGCCAGAGTTTTTCGATGAAATTTATTGCATACGTTGCTTGAGCCTTAATTTTTTTATTCAAGATAGGTCATGTTAAAGTTACAGCATGCATGTATTATGAGACGGGTTCTAGAGGAATGAATTGTCCACCGCGTTGCCCCATGCATGTTGATGAAATCCATATTTCAATACAGATTTGACATGTAAGTTTCTTTACGTTATTTTCCTTCACCACCTACATAGAACATGGTAAATTGGCGCTTAAAATTGCAATTATAAAAAAAATATTGTCGTCGTTAGGGATCGATCCCGGGCTGGTCGGTTACTGTAAAATTTAAGATAATATATTAAATATCACTATTCTTGAAATTACAGAATAATTTAAATATTTTATATATAGACAAAAATTATTCTGAACACTATTTTTTAAGTGGTTGAGCCATGCTGCAGATTAATAATAATTGCATCATAGAATACCCCAGTGAAACAGCAACTTAACGGTTCTGCGATTCGTATGATGAGATGAAATAACCGGAACCCTTTTTACTGAAAACGGGCATTTCAACTTAGTCGAAATTTTAATCGAGAATATATTATTTAGATGTCTATGAGTCACAGCATTCACTCACTTTCAGGCGGACTGTGTGCTTGTTTGTTACAAAAATGATGTTTTAAATAAACGTGATGCTAGTGTGGATTTATAGCGACACATGAAAACATCAGTGCCCCAGTAACTAAGGATGTTGTTATTGAACAACAGTCTCGAAACATTGGTGTCGGTCTCTTGACCGTCCTCCGATAGCTGCAACACGTTGTTTCACGATATCTTTACGCAGAGCACGATTTGTATTAGTGGTGACCGGATGGCAGTCTAAATTTTTTTACGTTGTAATGAAATTTAAGTGGGAGGGATGACTTCTGATTTCTAATTAAACTACTGTAGTTCTATTTTGCTGTCAGTATGTATGTAATCTACATACTATATATTATATTCTATAGTAAAAACATAATAGTAGGATACCACCCGCGCTGCGCAAGACTTAAATGCCTACAGTTGCAGGGTTGTCATTGTATTTTTGTTTAACAGCTAAGTCTCATTTAGTTTTATAAGTCATACGGATACGTGCATCATATTTGTTAATAGTTTCTTTAATTTTCTCTCATAGAATCAATGTTTATGAAAAAAATCTATCTTTATTGTAAAGATAGATTTTTTTTAATAAATATTGAACAACCAATGCCAAATAACTAAAATACGAGTAAATTAGCACTGAGCATATTGCGTCAGCTCAGATATAATGTTTAAAATTAATTTTATATGATGTGATATGATAATTTAGGTATCTATGTATAGATATGGTAATATAGCCTATTAATAAAAAGCTAATTTACTTAGACAAACGCATATATTAAATTATTTTACAAAAAGAGAAAATAAAACAAAAAAAGACTGCTAGCCAAATTATATTAGTCAACAAAGTCTCAAACAAAGGTGATATCGAATCTTTCCGACTGAACAAGTGTCGTTGTGTAAGTGCTGTGGCTCGTGCGTACAAGTCCGTACTATCACGCGCCAGGCACGGTAGAATGCAAACATATTGGCGGGGTTCGGTACATTTCTTAGAAGATAGCCTACTATTCTGTTTTTACTGTTCTTTAATCGTTATCAAGCGTGGTATTTCTGGTAGCTTCGCAGTTTCTGTGTTTCAGTGATGGCGGTAACACTATTATTACGACCTAGTACTTTCCTGGCGGTAAAGGGCACTTGGTAAATTAACTATTCAAAGTGGAATAAATAATTTAACTGGCAACTGCAGGTATCCAACAAGAGATACTCGCGTACTATGAAATTTACTTAGCTCCTGAGCTATCACGGTTTTACCTTGGTTCAAGGATGCGAGAAAAATATTTTTTTCTATTCAACGCTTTCTAAGTCTTTTCGTCCTTATAAATACTTCATTCAACGGTGATTCACAATTTTATGTTTTACTGTGTTGAAATTTAATAAAGAGCATCGTAAAAGGCCTTTGTGTAAAACAGTAAGGACGTTCAACTCCATGGAGTAATATTTTTGAAAAAGTTATGAATACGTACATTGAAGAATAGATCAAAATATGACGGCATGTTTGAATTCCCTGTCACGTTTCCAGAGTGACATAAATAATTTACAGAGGGTAATACAGAAAAATCATAAAATTTATCTCATAACTTTGGAATTATCATAGCACAGTATTTACAATAATTCATTGTAACATTTTACATTTTTTCACGTAAAATATTTGCAATGTTATTAACATTACCAATGTACCATTTAACCTCTCCCGAAAAATTTAAACGCTTGTGTTAAAAAGGGTTCACGACAGTAGTCGAATGGCGGATTTAAACTTTTTTTATTAAAACATTGTACTGCAATCACAATGACAAACAAACATTATTTTTAAGATATTTAAAAAAAATTAAATTTTTTTATACACCTAGTAAGTTTACCATATTTTTTAAAGAATTTGGGATTGAATTTCCAAAAATCTATTCTTTGTGAAAATCCAGTACCTCGTGTCATTCCCGGGTCTTGTACGAATCGACAGAGGCAAACGACACAGGAGATAAGCAGCATCATCTTACTGACATTGACTCAAAATAATTAAAACCAGTGGTTGCCAATATGCATGACAAGCATGGCAAACACAGCAGATATCAAATATCAACCCATCTATAATCTGTGTTCGGCAGTGGACTTTTGATAGGTTGTAATGATTCAAAATAACGCTACAACCTACGTTCGTCTCATTGCTTGGGTACTGAACAAATACTACACCAAGCGGTTCCAGTGTGTTTTGACGAATGTCATATTTTTTAAACAGTTTATTTATCTATCACGCGATTCTTGTTGTCAGCTTCGTATTAATTTTTTATATATAGAAGAGGGGCCAAACGAGTATACGGTTCATCTGATGTTAAGTGACTACCGCAGCCTATGAACATCCGCAACACCAGGTGAATTGCAGGTGCGTCGCCGGCCCCTTGAAATTACCAAGTTCGTTTGGTCTTGAAAGTCTCCAGGTCGTAACATATTCCAGAGAGAAGTCGTAAGAGGAAGAAAACTCCTTGTGAAACGTGGACCGCCAAGCATCCAGACGCTGTGGATGGTATCGGGAGGTTTGTGGCATAGTTCGTTCATGAAATTTGGCGGCTGGGATCCGAACGAATCCTTTAATTTACTATATTATTTGTCTAATGTCTGAAATGTATTTATCTTAACTTTATGTTTATTAATGTAATTTTATTGTTTAATATATATATATATATATATATTAATAAATAGATCTCAGACATTAGACAAATAATATAGTAAATTAAAGCAATAATATTGTCATAAGTTATAATCCCTAATAAATATAAAGTAATGTGAATTAAATTTGTGTGTTAAAGCTGCCGCTCATGGTCAGATAAATGAAGTACATGTGTTTTACCTATTGCATTAGGGATATTGCTTGCAATATGGTGTAAGCATGATGTTTTTCGAGTTGGGCCCAATATATGTGATTTTAAATTATAATTTGCTAAAATTCCTTTTAAATCTATCGACAAATTATTATTTACAAGAGTATTAATATTAAAATCGCCGGCTATTATATTTTTTTTTATTTCTTGTATGTGATAGTTTATTTAATAGAACTTGTAATTTGTTAAAGAAAATAAAGAAATAAATAAAAATAAATTTTAAATTCAGAAATCACAAACGACCATAAAATAGAGAGACTTTTTGAGCTTAGTGCTTGAAATAGTTTTTTGATGTTGTCTGATGACTTAAATTACTTGAATCATTGTAAATTATTATCACACTGTTAAATTTTAAATGGTCAAAATTTTTTTTACATATTTTAGAGCGTCTGCTGACCATGAGTATCCTGGTTTGAATCTAGGGTCGGGCACCCGGAACCTCAAGCGTAGTACATTGTAGCCTCTACCTACCCATATTAGTATTAGGCGTGAATATTAAATTATGTGTCTTTATAATTGTTCTTATTCGATCTTAGAAAAGTTAAGATGGAAACACCGGTTATATTTAACCGTAAATTTATTGGTAAAAAGATTTATAAATTAAGCAATAAAATTATCTAATTTAGGAATTTTTTTGAAAACTTGTTATTTTGAAAACCGCTGTTAATATGGGTATCAATAGCATTTACTCACAAAAAAAACTGTAAACAGAATATTTTAATGAAAAATAAATTCTACAAAAACAAATTTCATCATTGTTCAAGTCTCTGAAATAATTCCGCCGATGTAATTAACTTACATCCACCCTATTTGACGTGGAGCTCGGAGATTTGTGAATTCGTTCAGAGGTGAAAATACGGTCTTTATTACGAAGTAGTAAGGCATGATATTGCAAAGCGCAAATGAATTTAATTTTATTCGATTTAGGCTTCGTTTTACGTATTACTTGCTTTGAGCCTGGGTCAACAAAGGTGTTAATTAAGAAAAGCAAATTAGTCTATACGACTAATCATTCAGTGATTAAGAATAATTCTAAATGTAGCAGTTTGAAAAATCTTTTCGTAAATCCAAATACTCACGCTATTCTTCAATGTTAAAACATTATTTCAAACAGTAAACAGTATTTCAAATACACGAAAGTCTTCCAAAATTACCTTATAACTATTACTTCTTATTTTCCGACAATTTTATGTCAAACGTCAATAAAAAACTTTGGAAAACCTAAAAGTGCATTTTTTTTATAGGAAAAGGGTGATGAGCGACCCACAGTCCACCTGATGGTAAGTGAGGCTGTGGCCCATACATACATACATCTATCCTCGTTTGCGAATCACAATGCAGATGCGTTGTCAGCCTTGAAGACTAAGATGGAATGCCTCATTTTCAGTAAAAAGGATATCCGGTTCACAACTACTGGCCGCAGAGCGTATCATGAGTCTACCGATCACCTCAAGGGAATGGGGTCCCATGTTGTGCGGCTTTCGGCCGCAGCCTTGAGAGTGTCCTCAGATCCTCCCTCCAGCTACCACCCGCATGAGGTCGACACATATACTCCACCAAACAACGGCGGATATAGTCAAAAGGCAGTTATAAGATGTTAGTAATAATTTGCCATCAGAAAGGGTTTGTGTCACTGACGTTGAGTAAATGCATTTTCGATGATGTTTGTCTCACCCACCAATAAGTTCCTTTCAATCATTCAAAGGTGGGAAAATTACAGAGATGTATTATTATGTTGTTATGTAAAACATCATGGAGGTCAGACAGTATGCAGACCCATAATGAAGGGACCCGACTTGGGCAAAGCTACTTAGGTGTGAGTAAACCAAGACGCATAGAGCGCCATTGAGAATAGCGTCCCACCAAACAACCATCGCGAGACGCAATGATGCAGAACGCAACAAGCATCAATACAACTATCGTCTGGCTAACACCATTCCAAGGTCCCCCATACATCCCAGCAACATCACCACCCGCGTATTTCCATCAACCAGAACCACAAGAGTGCGCCAAATCAGACGCAGCACACCCGCAGATCCATCACAAGATGCAATACCGCAAGTAGCAGTAAGCATCAATGCAACTATCATAAGGGTGGCGCCCCCTCACAACACACCTACATGATCCCTATCGACTTTGGTAACAAAGTTTATATTGTTGTTAACTAAAAATATCACCAACGTATCATAGTAGCACGCCACTAAGACGTCAATGAACGAAACTCCACGTATCATAGCGCTAATGCACTAAGACATGAAGTTCAGTATGCTGGTTACACTTAAAAGTGCTACCAAACACACTCATCATCCCAATCCGAAAGATAGACGACGCATCGCTATGCACTATGCCCATGCTATGTCCACGGGAAAGCCGTATTGCTACAACAAACCCGCTTACCACCGGCACTAAGATGATATGTCTAGGACACATCGGTTAGTGAGCCCAAGTTTACCTCGGACCAATTGCTCGTAAAGCAGCATACACGCCACCATGTCCTTTTACAAGTCCCTAATGAGGACTAGTCATTTTGCTACAGTACTAAGAGCAGTCGGTCACCCGACCACCCCATATAATGCTTATGCATCAAGGAGACCTTCTATAATAATGCTTTTGTATCATAGACCTTACTTTCATGTCATTAATATGTAGGACTTCAGCCTACGATTCTACTATTGTAATGCTATTTCATCATAGTGACCTTCTATAGTAATGCTTTTGTATCATAGACCTTACTTTCATAAGTCATTCATATATAGGACTCGAACCCACGACCCCACTATTGTAATGCAAATTCATCTTAAAGACCTTCTATAGTATTGCTTTTGTATCATAGACCTTACTTTCATAAGTCATTAATATATAGGACTTCAACCCACCACCCCACTATTGTAATGCAAAGTCATCATAGAGACCTTCTATAGTATTGCTTTCGTATCATTGAGTTTATTATCATAAGTCCCTAATATAGGACTAGTCATTGTGCTACAGTACTTCAAGCAGTCGGGCTCCCGACTACCCCATATATATGTACAACTGCAGGTATGTATCTCCGGCAGCTTCTCCATACAAGAAATCTATACATGAACACCTTCCATAACAAAAAAAATTAGAAAGAAAACTTTTATTATGCTAAAGCATTATTATAGGAGGTCTCCACGATGCATAAGCATTATGATACTAGATTTACGAGTATGGGTTGAAGTCCCATATATTAAAGACATATAAAAGTAAGGTCTATGATACAAAAGCAATACTATAGAAGGTCTCTATGATGAATTAGCATTACAATAGTTGAGTTGTGGGTTGAAATCCTATATATTAAAGACATAAATAACATAATAGTAATAGCGTGATCTATGATACATACATACATACATATAATAACGCCTCTTTCCCCTAGGGGTAGGCAGAGACCACTTCTTTCCACTTGCTACGATCCTTACATACTTATTTCGCTTCGTCTACTTTCATTATTCCCTTCATACATGCTCTACGGTTTAGGGTACTCTTAACCTCCCCCCCCGAACGGGTTCCCGTCTTGTCGTGGCGGGGGGGCTTAGTAGCCGTGGCTTGGTCTCCCACGGTGAACAAAGAGGAACCCACGTGGCTGGCCCGAGGTGAAGGGCCGGCTTGTGAGGTGGCCGCTCCGAGTGGGCTTGGGGAGCCCACTTCGGATGTGTGCTGGTGGACTGCAGCGAGTGGGGACTCGCGCACCCTCTACCGCTGCAGCCGAGGTGGAGTCGCGGAGGAAGAGGAGTGTTGGTATGGCGATGCGCCACTCGCCCTATCCTTCGCGACTCAAACGGGGCCGCACCGTTGATGCGGTGGTGGTGGGGCTGCGGGGGGAGAGGATTGTCGGTATTGCGAGGCGCCGCTCTCCCTACCCTCCGCAGCCGAATCTTGGTTGGCGGCGGAGCCATAGACCAGATCCGCCGCTGGGGTCGGGAAGGCTAGTACTTCTAAGTGCTCGTTTTTCCTGGCCCCATGGCCTTTGTGCAACGGACGCGGGGGCGTCTGTTGCACAGACGTAGTTGGAGGCCGTGGAGGAAGGCGCGCCATGTGTTCTGGTGCGCCTTACCTGGGAAGGAGAATGGGGAGGAATTTTCCCTCTCCCGAGGAGGTGCTGCCATGGGGCGGCAGGCGCTAGTAGGGCCGCGGATGTGTGCGAAAGCGTTCCCGTAGCCATGCCAATATGCGACAAAGGTGGAACACCATGGGGTTTTAGTCGGTGCGAGTCCGACATAACCCGTCCTTGCCCCCGCGAGGCGGGTATGCGTAGGCATTTCCCCCATGCAAAAAAAAAAAAAAAAAAGGGTACTCTTAACCTAGCCTTTTTTCAAGACGTCCCTAATTTGTTCTAGAAAAGTCCGCCTAGGTCTACCCCTTCCAGCACTTCCATTCACACTCGCCTTATACACTTTATTCGTCAATCGTTCTTCATTCATTCTCTCGATGTGGCCAAACCATCTCAGCATACCTTTCTCAATTTTTGTCACTACATCTTCTTTCAGACCACAACGTTTCCTTATCTCACTATTTCTTATCCTGTCACTCAGTTTAACTCCTATCATACTTCTTAATGCTTTCATCTCAACTGCATTTATTCTACTTTCATGTTTCTTCTGCCATACCCAACCTTCACTTCCGTACATGAGTATCGGAACCAACACCCCCTCATGCACAGCCAAACGAGCCTTGTTTGATACTTTCCGACTGCTCATAAAGGGAGTGCAAAGCTCCATTCACCATGTTTCCTGCATTCACTCTTCTTTCGATATCACTCTCACAGGTAGTTGTGGTATGGTATACGGGTATGCGACCCCGGCTACCCTAGCTATTACTGTCCTATCCCTTGCCCTCAAGGACGGTAATATCCTACATTTCCTATTTCCTACCCTAACTTACCTTACTTTTCTTTTTCACACCACCTATCCTTCCCGTTTTCCTATTCCTACCCTCCGCCAATCCAACGTCGGCCGCGCAGATGGATGCATGGCTAGGGGCGAGCCTAGTCGTTAGCGTGCCACACTGCCCTGGGACCGGGCGACCCCAGAGTTAGGCTGGCCTTACCCTGGCATGCGGGGCTCTGCTGGGGGGGACAAACCTTCCCTTCGCTATTCGTGGGAACGCAATGGATAATCAAAAAATTAACCAAAATGGCGGCGATGTGGTTCGCCACCCATCACGTCTCGTTTCTCGCGGGGGGCGAAAAGCGGCCCACGGAGAGCCGCTTCGCTACGTTGAATGTAAGAGGAGGGATGGATGGTAAGGTAGATGGAGTATGTCAGATGATGGATGAACGTTGCATTGATATTCTGTGCGTGAACGAAACCAAGAGGAAAGGATGTGACACCACGGTTCATGAACCCTACACGGTATACTGGTCGGGAGTCCCCAAACCAGCCGAGGCTGTCAGGGAGTTGGTGTGATTCTTTCATCTCGAATGGTTGAATGTGTGATGGAGCATGAATGTGTAAGCTCAAGACTCCTCTGGATTAGGTTAAAATATCCCTATATATTATGTTAAAAGTCGGACTCACCCGCTTGTTTATCCTTGGGGTCTATGCACCGACGGAGCTGTGTGTGGAGGTGGGTCACTAAAATCACAACAAGAGAGAGAGGAATTTTGGGATAGCATGAGAGAGGTCTTGAATAAATGCGGAGAGAATGAACAGATCGTGATGTTAGGGGACTTTAATGGATGGGTTGGAGTAAAGCGTGATGGGTATGAAGGAGTTCTGGGTATGTTTGGGGACGAGAGAGTGAATGACAATGGGAGAAGGCTGCTTGAAGTATGCTTGGAATGGAATCTGTGCGTAACCAACACAATGTTTGACCACAAAAGGATCCATCTGTATACAAGAGATGAGGGTGAGTCTAGAAGTATGATTGATTTTGTAATTGTGGATGAAAGACTGAAGAAGAAAGTGCTAGACACTCGGGCATACCGTGGTGTAGGCCTCGACACAGACCACTTCCTGGTCATAGCCCGAATGCGTGGCCTCTTTAAACGGTGGCGACAACGAGGAGCCGAGCCTACGAGTGTTTTCGACAGAGTAAAAGTGGAAAATCTACAAGAAAAAGAAAAGAAAGACGAGTATGTAGAGAAACTGAAAGAAAGTTTTAAAGGGATAGAAGAGATTGGAGTGATTGAAGATTTGTGGGAGACATTTAAGAAAGGGGTTGTAAATGTTGCGATTGAGGTATGCGGGGGTAGCTAAAAGAAGGAAAGGGAGAAAGAATGATAACGTGTGGATGGATAAAGATGTACAAAGGGTTTTGCAATAAAAGAAGAAAGCGTGGTTGGATTGGTTAGCAACAAAAGCTAACCAAAAAAGTTCAAAAGGCAACGGATGACGAGATAAAGGAAGCAAGAACGAAGTATAAAAGATTGAAAACAGCAGCGAAAGAAACTGTGTCTAGAAAGAAAGAAGAACGAAAAGATGATTTCGATAGGAGGCTCACTGAAGATTTCCAGTCAAACATTAAGTTTTTCTGGAAAACCATCAAAACAGCCCTATGATACATAAGTATTATTATAGAAGGTCTCCTTGATGCATAAGCATTATGTGGGGTAGTCGGGTGACCGACTGCTCTTAGTACTGTAGCAAAATAACTAGTCCTATATTAGGGACTTATGATAGTAAGGTCAATGATACAAAAGCATAATTAAAGAAGGTCTCCTTGATGCATAAGCATTATATGAAGTGGTCGGGTGACCGACCGCTCTTAGTACTGTAGCAAGATAACTAGTCCTATATTAGGAGCCTGAAAAGGATTATTATAGTCGCGTGATTGCTGCTTCCCGAGCAATTGGTCCGAGGTAAACTTGTACTCGCTAACCGATATATCCTAGACATATCATCTTAGTGCCGGTGGTAAGCGGGTTTGGTAGCACTTTTGAGTGTAAAAAGCATACTCAACTTCATGTCTTAGTAGCGTGCTACTATGATACGTTGGTGTTATTTTTAGTTAACAACAATACAAATTTTTTACCAAGTCGATGATGTTGCTTTGATGATGATTCTTACTGCTACTTGCGGTATTGCATCTTGTGATGGATTTGCGGATGTGCTGCGTCTGATTCGATGCACTCGTGTGGTTCTGTGGTTCTCTTATAGTGGTGATGTGTGCTGGGATCTATGGGGGACCTTGGAATGGTGTTAGCCAGACGATAGTCGTATTTATACTTGTTGCGTTCTGCATCATTGCATCTCTGCGATGGTTGTTTGGGTGGCGCTCTCTGCGTCTTGGTTTACTCACACCTAAGTAGCTTTGCCCAAGTCGGGTCCCTTCATTATGGGTCTGCAGACTGTCTGACCTCCATGATGTTTTACATAACAACATAATAATACATCTCTGTAATTTTTCCACCTTTGAATGATTGAAAGCAACTTATTGGTGGGTGAGACAAACTTGATCGAAAATGCATTTACTCAACGTCAGTGACACAAACCCATTCTGATGGCAAATTATTACTAACATCTTATAACTGCCTTTTGGCTATATCCGTCGTTGTTTGGTGGAGTATATGTGTCGACCTCATGCGGGTGGTAGCTGGAGGGAGGATCTGAGGACACTCTCAAGGCTGCGGCTGAAAGCCGCACAACGTGGGACCCATTCCCTTGAGGTGATCGGTAGACTCATGATACGCTCTGCGGCTAGTAATTGTGAACCGGATATCCTTTTTACTGAAAAAGAGGCATTCCATCTTAGTCTTCAAAGCTGACAACGCATCTGCATTGTGATTCGCAAACGAGGATAGATGTATGTATGTATGTATGGGCCACAGCCTCACTTACCATCAGGTGGACTGTGGGTCGCTCATTACCCCACGTTTCATATAAAACACATCACATCACGTTTGACATAAAATTGTTGGAAAATAAGAAGTAATATTTATAAGGTAATTTTGGAAAACTTTTTGTGTATTTGAAATACTGTTTACTGTTTGAAATAATGTTTTAACATTGACGAATAGCGTGAGTATTTGGATTTAAGAAAAGATTTTTCAAACTGCTACATTTAGAATTATTCTTAATCACTGAATAGATTAGTCGTCATAGACTAACATTTGCTCCTTACTGTATTTAATTAACACCTTTGTCGACCCAGGCTCAAAGCAAGTAATACGTAAAACGAAGCCTAAATCGAATAAAATTAAATTCATTTGTGCTTTGCAATATCATGCCTTACTACTTCGTAATAAAGACCGTACTATCACCTCTGAACGAATTTACAAATCTCCGAGCCCCACGTCAAATAAGTTGGATGTAAGTTAATAACATCGGCGGAATTATTTCATAGACTTGAACAATGATGAAATTTGTTTTTGTAGAGTTTATTTTTCATTAAAATATTCCGTTTTCAGTTTTTTTGTGAGTAAATGCTATTGATACCCATATTAACAGCGGTTTTCATAATAACAAGTTCCAGTTCCAGTCTGGGGTGGTGCAGCAAAAACTCAATTTCTGGAGTTAGAGAGGGCGCAGCGTTCTCTTATTAAAGTTATGTACTTTAAGAAGAGGCGTTTTCCTACTGATCTTCTATATCGTACCAGTGGTTTACTCACTGTCAGGAAGTTGTATATATTCTGGACAATCCTCAGAACACACAAATCATTATTTTATGATCCACGCCATTTAAATAAACGTCGTAGAAACATGGTTGCCCAGACGTACAGAGCTAAAACCACATTTGCAAGCAGACAATACATATCGCGTTCTGCCTTTCTTTATAATAAAATAAACAAAGAAATATATATGTACGATAAAACATATCATAACTGTAAAAAACTTTTGTTGAAATGGATTCAACTTAAGACATATGACGAAACTGAGAAGCTTCTGGATTGTGTTATATGATTTGTACAGACTCAGACACTCTAATCACACACACTCATTCCAACTCATGCAAGCACAGACACAAACACACACATACACACACACACACACATAAATAAATAAACTTTCACTCACATATCATACAGTATTTATAAGTAGACTAGTTCCCATCGTTTGATTGTCCTAATTTTAGAATATAAGTAATATATAGATAATTTTAGTATATGATATAGAATATGTTTACCAATACTGCCATGTAATATGAATGTAGTAATGGAAGGGTGGACCCTCCAAACACAGGCATTTTTTTGCTTAAATGGAGGTTCCGATCCACAGTTCTTAAGGCATGTACTTCTTAAAACTTCTTAAAAAAATTTTATTGCTTAATTTATAAATCTTTATACCAATAAATTTACGGTCAAATATAACCGGCGTTTCCATCTTAACTTTTTAAGATCGAATAAGAACAATTATAAAGACACATAATTTAATATTCACGCCTAATACCAAGAGGGGTTCGGTTGAGATTCCGCGTGCCCGACCCTAGATTCAAACCAGGATCCTCATGGTCAGCAGACGCTCTAAAATATGTAAAAAAAATTTCACCATTTAAAATTTAACAGTGTGATAATAATGAACAATGCTTCAAGTAATTCAGGTCATCAGACAACATCGAAAAACTATTTCAAGCACTAAGTTCACAAAGTCTTTCTATTTTATGGTCGTTTGTGATTTCGGAATTTAAAATTTATTTTTATTTATTACTGTTATATTTTATTTTATTAACAAATTACAAGTTCTATTAAATAAACTATCACATACAAGAAATAAAAAAAATATAATAGCCGGCGATTTTAATATTAATACTCCTGTAAATAATAAATTGTCGATAGATTTAAAAGGAATTTTAGCAAATTATAATTTAAAATCACATATATTGGGCCGAACTCGAAAAAGACCATGCTTAGACCATATTGCAAGCAATATCCCTAATGCAATAGGTAAAACACATGTACTTCATTTATCTGACCATGACCGGCAGCTTTAACACACAAATTTAATTCACATTACTTTATAATTATTAGGGATTATAACAAAGAATATATTACAAAATTCAGACAGTGCCTTTCCAGTATCTCATGGAAAGACGTAATTGAAGACAAGGATGTTTACTCCGCTTTCAATAATTTTCTGCTCTCCCACTCTCTCTCTGAAAATCTCTGTTTTCCCACTTTAAGAATTAATATAAAAAGATTCAATTCGGTCACAAAATGGATTACAAAGGGAATTAAAAAATCATGTTGCACAAAAAGAGAATTAATGTCTTTATTTTTTTTAAACCTGATAGTAAGAAGACACATGTCAGGACATATAGTAAAATCTTAAAATCTTGTATCATTAAAGCAAAAAGCAACACAAACAATGATTTCATTAATAATACTAAAAATAAGTGTAAAGCTACTTGGAATATCATCAAAGAGTAATCAAAAAAGTCAGGCAAGTAAAAAGTTGTTACGAATGTTAATTCATTAAAAATGGTGCGATCTACAGTTCATAAATAATACTATAGACAATTTTTTCAGTAAAATAAAGGCATTTTTAATGAAATTTGATTTAAAAATGTAATTTCATCAAAACGAGACATATAGAAACATAATAAATGCAAAAATAAACAAAACTTAACGATCAAACCAAATACCAAAAAATGTAAATCAACGTCAGAATGAAACACAACTGTTGACCACAGACGCAAATAATAACAACGCACGGTCTATAATCCGTCTAAGCGTTTACTGGACGATCAGACAGTAAAAGTATTATTGAAAGAAGTGAATTTTGCATTAAGGGGAGGAAATTATCTGGAGTTTTGAGAATTGTCTGTTTAAGAAAAATATCGGTAAGGAAGATTTGAAGGCCACACGTCAAGATATTTCATATCTTTAACGTCGTAGTCCGGTGCTGAAATCAAGTCTTCCTAAATACGAATTTAAAGCGTTGAAAAACTTACGGAACTGATCAAAGCTTACGGTTTTCCGCGCGTATAAAGTTAAAACGGTTGTAATGAACAGTTCAGAGTATAATTTTTTTTAATTATAACAATTTTTATCGGACGAATGTACATACAAAAAAGGTCAAAACGGAACCTACAACTAACACGCTTAAAACACCTAGCGATTTAATAAAGACATACCCCAAAAATATTATCTCGACATGAATTAGATAATATTGTGCCAAACTACCAAGGTTGTATGTGTAACTAAAGATGCACAAATCAAACTCTCCATTAGGCCCCATAGTAAACGAGATCGATTCATCAACTTATAAGCTGGCACAACACTTGGCAAAAATACTGTCACCACTTCGAGGACATAGCAGAACACACTCAAAGAATTCATACCACTTTGTAAGTGAGATAAAAGACCTACATCTAGCTGACAATGAAACTATGTTCAGTTTTGATGTTCAGTCACTATTCATATGCCTACCTATTGAAGACTAAATGAACTAACTTGTACCCAGTAGTCCCACATAAATAGTTTTATTCGCGGAAGATACGACACTTTTGGTTACTTGTGAACAGGAATAATATTTTGTAAAGAACCTTCACTGGGTTCTTAACAAAATATTATTAATTAATGTCAGCATAAAATTGTATCTCACTTAAAAGAAATAGGACTTAAACTTAATTTTGAGGAAACCAAATTAATGCATTTCAGGTCTTATTAAAGATCCGAGCTTATCCTCTCAATATCTCACGAAAGACAGAAAATTGAAAAGGTTGACTCGTTTTTATTGCTAGGAATCACCATGGACTCGACCCTTTCTTTGAAACAGCTTGTTAATGTCTTTTTGGGCAAACTTAGTTTCTCGTATGCACTGCCAGAGCTTCGTAAAAATACGAATGAAGAGTGCGCTCTCACGACATACCACAGCCATGCTTTTCTTGGATACGTTATAGCATTATCTTCTGGGGTAACTCGACGGACGTGTCCGCAATATCTGTATTACAAAATCGTTGCCTTAGAATTATTGCAAATGCGGCACCAAGAGAATTATGTAGAATGTTGTTTTCATACTATGAAGTACTTACCGTCACTTATCTTTATTACGGATTATGTCGTCTTGTAAGAAAACACAGTACCTACTTTCAACGAGTTAATGAGCGCATTGAGCCGCCACGCCTTGCACCACGCATATTTTTTTATTTTGCCTGCAGCATGGCTGGCCCTGTGCAAAACCGGTCCGGTATATATGGCCGTCAAAGTATATATTCACTTGCCGGGGAAAATAAAATTATTAGAAGGACAAGTTTCAAAAAGAATTGAAACAATTTTTGAGTGTCAAGAATTTCTGTAATTTGAATTAATTTTTTGCAAATAAAACTTAGTTTTAGAATTTACATACCTTTAATGAATTTCATTTTTTATTGTTTTAATTGACATGCTATATTAAAGTTCGATTTAATGATTGATTAAATAAATGAATAAATATACCCTTCTGACACTAACCTACTACTAATACGACTTATAGTAATTTTTATGGAATAGTTCTATCACTCTAACCACTAAATATGCTTAATAATCATTCTTTTTTAATACACATAAACTGGTGCCGGTGTCTAATAATAAACGTTCTAATCTATTTTACACAAAAAAGTACTACGTACAGAAGTAATTTCCCGTTAATCGGTTAACAGTTAAGCTGCTGGCAACAACACTTCTACACGCACACCAACATCCTTGCAAATTGTCTTATACACACCACAATATTGTGATGCCACCACAGGATAAATAATAGTACTACGTACAGTAGTTACACTCTTTTGATGTTGACTGCTTGCCTACATAATTATTATTGTAATATATTTTGCGCAAGCAAGCTAAATAAACCTTTATCACTGCGCGCGAGTGTCCGTATTATTTTGCATCTTTTCCCCTTCCTACATCACAGCTGTTTTTCCATGGTTACTTAACTATACTTACAAATGTCAAGAAAGGGTAAAAAATACAGTAGGTATAACATTAATAATTTATTTAATTTACAATTTGGAAGTTTATAATAACTTTAAAACTATTTGTGTTTATTTTTAATTATATGGTTTAATAATAAAAACTGCAATTACTGCTTTCATCTATGACTGCTTCATTGCCATTCGCCAGGCGCTACCGCAGTGAATACTATTAATTTCAAGAACAGCTCAATATTCAAGAACAATTTGGAATAAGCTTTCTATTGACGTCCGGTGAGTTGGATGATGATATTTTATATATATTTATATTTATATATTATATAGAAAGGTGACATGATTATAAACATACAAGCAAAGTTTCAGCATGCGGAGATGCGTACTTTTGAGAAAAAAAATATTGAATATCAATTATGTTTGCAATATTTATGTCAATCCTTACCACAGATTATATCGTATTACAGATATATCTTGTCATTGAATGTTCCGTTTTACGTACGGTTAAGTTGTCATAGGTTCGGTAATATTTTATTATATATAAAGTACCTGGATGAACGAGCAAAGGTCGGTATTTTTTTTGGTAATTACATTTAGATACAAATTACACACTGATGAAATATGAATAATTTGTTGATCCTACCGACATAACAGAAAAAACTGAACTAGTTGTTAGAATAAAAAATCATGAGTGCAAGTAGTTTAATTTAAATTTTCGTGATTTTAAAAAAATACTAAAAAAAGGGGCTCGAAATAATAGAAATAGGAAAAAGTCGGACCGAAGACAGGACCAGAAGCAGAGACGATTGCGTGACCGCCCGATATCCCATTTGAGCTATTATAATCATTAACGCATTGTCATTGGAGCCGTATCCGAGATTCCGATATAAAAATATATATATTCGACATCAAATAATCGTATCCTTCGGGACCTTTTAACGTTTTTAAAGGGCAGCTAATAATATGTGTGGAAGATATCGTTAGGAAAAGTTTTGTAACCTCCACTACAACTTGTAGAAGTTGTATTCAATATCGAAACAATAGGTAACTTTACCCTTATTCAATAAACCAAATATTTTACAATACGTTTAATTAAATATGAAATTATACAGCGTGAAAAAGTAAAAAAAAATCAAGCGAAGTACTTCAATAGAGGTACGAGATGAATGTGAAATAGCACTTTTGAATTTTCACACGAAGGTAATAAAACGATCTTTCATTATATTACATTTCCTTTTATTGCTTATTTTTTTTTTTTTTTTTTTTAATTTATTGTAACAGAACCAACAGCATTTTGTAACATTATAAAATTAGTAAGTATTTACATTTTCTACTGCCAATTACAGGTTCTTACTTTATAAAAAAAAAATCTTCTAACGTATCGCTACAACTGTGTGGAAATAATATTATACAGGATTATTTTTAAAGAGTAGTCATTACACCATTAAGCATTTTACAAAATACAGTCCATATATGTACATCTACTAGTGTTTTGTTTTGTAAATATTTATTTGTATGTGTGTGTGTGTGTGTGTGTGTGTGTGTCTGAGTGAGTGTGAGAGTGTGTGTATGAAAGAGGTGTGGCATGTTTGTACGTGTTATTTTTTAGATTTATACTACTTGCTATTTCTTAAAATTGAGATTATTTCTTTTTTTATGGAAGCTTTACTGTCTTATTTTATGTTATTTCCATTCATACTTCGCCTTCTTAATCTAACATTTTAAAGATATAAAAACCGTGATGAAATTGAAAATACTTTTATTATTATCTTGTATTATAAGTAGTACCCGGATGACCGAGCTTTGCTTGGTTTTAACTAAAAAAAATTATGCAATTAGTTTAATTAAAATTTTCGGATTTTTAAAAAATAATAAAAAAAGGACTCGAAATAATAGATTTTCTCACAAAAGAAGGGAACTTGAAAAAAAAAGGAAAAAAATCGGACCGAAGACAGGACGCGAACCATGGCATAACGATTTCACCACAGCTCAATATCCACTTGAGCTTTACGCTCTTACACAAAAAAACGAACGGAAAAAAGACATTTTCTAAAAATAAATCCTGGCTAGATCGATTTATTGCCCCCGAAACTACCTGGACACTAAATTTTATGAAAATCGTTGGAGCCGTTTCTGAGATTCCGATAAAAAAAAAAAAAAAAATATATATATAAAAAAAAAAAAAAATATATATATATACAAGAATTGCTCGTTTAAATGTATAGGATAACCCACGCCCAGTGACGGATTTATAATAAGCCACACTGAACTGGCCTATAACATCACCACAGAGAAATTTCTGATAAAAAATATATGTTTTACTATGGAAAAAAAATTTACTAGACACTTAAAATAGAAATATATCTCTCTCTGTCAGAAATATACTAAATGCATTTAAGTTGGATTTATGGTGGAACATAATTCAAAATGGAACAAAACGTCTGGTACTACGATCGTCTATCCGCCTGCCAAGCGAAGACCTATGTTCATCAATTGATTAAACGGGCTGATGATGATAATTATGATTAAGTCTGTGTAATTCCAATTAATTTATTTAATAATTTAGAACAAAGCTAAACAATACTAAAAATATTGGTTACAATTTCGCCGCTTGTATTTTTTCACAATAACTGATTCGGCTGGGATTAAAAGCCAGAATCCACCACGCCGAATTAAATAAAACGCATGTAATCACGACTACACGCTAACTTAGAGTGTATAGATTAAATAAATGGAAACTGAGTAGTTAGGGTTGCCATTAATAACGTGAGGTTATGTTGTTTAGCAACTACTTCAATTACACGCCTTCTCAACTTACCAACTAATATAACTTACTGTTGCGTAAGCAACAGCCCTAAATAAGTAAAATATTTTCATAAACTATGTAAAATTCAACTTCTAACTTAATATCTAAATAACCCATATATAATATAAAAATTGAAATCGCTTACAACGAGATGGAAGTGGATGCTGCTGTCCAAGATATTTAAATCTCTCTTCGATTAATAATCAAAATGCAGATACGTTTTAAACTCTGAGGTATAAATAGAATTCCGCGTTTTCAGTAAAAAAGGGGTCTCCGATTTACAACACTTCTCGATACGAAATACATCAGCATTTATCTTATCCCCGATCGGGTGGCCGATACACTTGTGCTAGATCTTAGAGCTACTTTATTTGTCCCACTGAGCTTACTTCATTTGTATATACAAAAGTCAAAGGAGGCCTGTGCCGGCGGCGGAGGCGGAGGCCGAAACCTGCACAACGTGGGACCCCATTCCCTTGAGGTGATCGGTAGACTCATGATACGCTCTGCGGCTAGTAGTTGTGAACCGGATATCCTTTTTACTGAAAAAGAGGCATTCCATCTTAGTCTTCAAGGCTGACAATGCAATCTGCATTGTGATTCGCAAACGACGATAGATGTATGTATGTATGGGCCACAGCCTCACTTACCATCAGGTGGACTGTGGGTCGCTCATCACCCTTTTCCTATAAAAAAAAATTCACTTTTAAATTTTATAAAGTTTTTTTATTGACGTTTGACATAAAATTGTCAGAAAATAAGAAGTAATAGTTATAAGGTAATTTTGGAAAACTTTTGTGTATTTGAAATACTGTTTACTGTTTGAAATAATGTTTTAACATTGACGAATAGCGTGAGTATTTGGATTTACGAAAAGATTTTTCAAACTGCTACATTTAGAATTATTATTAATCACTGAATAGATTAATCGTCATAGACTAACATTTGCTCCTTACTGTACTTAATTAACACCTTTGTCGACCCCGGCTCAAAGCAAGTAATACGTAAAACGAAGCCTAAATCGAATAAAATTAAATTCATTTGTGCTTTGCAATATCGTGCCTTACTACTTCGTAATAAAGGCCGTACTATCACTTCTGAACGAATTCACAAATCTCCGAGCCCCACGTCAAATAGGGTGGATGTAAGTTAATTACATCGGCGGAATTATTTCAGAGACTTGAACAATGATGAAATTTGTTTTTGTAGAATTTATTTTTCATTAAAATATTCCGTTTTCAGTTTTTTTTGTGAGTAAATGCTATTGATACCCATATTAACAGCGGCTTTTAAAATAACAAGTTTTCAAAAAATTCCTAAATTAGATAATTTTATTGCTTAATTTATAAATCTTTATACCAATAAATTTACGGTCATATATAACCGGCGTTTCCATCTTAACTTTTCTAAGATCGAATAAGAACAATTATAAAGACACATAATTTAATATTCACGCCTAATACCAAGAGGGGTTTGGTTGAGGTTCCGGGTGCCCGATCCTAGATTCAAACCAGGATCCTCATGGTCAGCAGACGCTCTAAAATATGTAAAAAAAAATTTGACCATTTAAAATTTAACAGTGTGATAATAATGAACAATGCTTCAAGTAATTCAAGTCATCAGACAACATCGAAAAACTATTTCAAGCACTAAGTTCAAAAAGTCTTTCTATTTTATGGTCGTTTGTGTTTTCTGAATTTAAAATTTATTTTTATTTATGACTGTTATATTTTATTTTATGAACAAATTACAAGTTCTATTAAATAAACTATCACATACAAGAAATAAAAAAAAATATAATAGCCGGCGATTTTAATATTAATACTCTTGTAAATAATAAATTGTCGATAGATTTAAAAGGAATTTTAGCAAATTATAATTTAAAATCACATATATTGGGCCTAACTCGAAAAACACCATGCTTAGACCATATTGCAAGCAATATCCCTAATTCAATAGGTAAAACACATGTACTTCATTTATCTGACCATGACAAGCAGCTTTAACACACAAATTTAATTCACATTACTTTATATTTATTAGGGATTATAACAAAGAATATATTACAAAATTCAGACAGTGCCTTTCCAGTATCTCATGGAAAGACGTAATTGAAGACAAGGATGTTTACTCCGCTTTCAATAATTTTCATGAAACTTTGATAATGTTCTATGATCTCTGTTTTCCCACTTTAAGAATTAATATAAAAAGATTCAATTCGGTCACAAAATGGATCACAAAGGGAATTAAAAAATCATGTTGCACAAAAAGAGAATTAATGTCTTTATTTTTTTTAACCTGACTGTAAGAAGACACATGTCAGGACATATAGTAAAATCTTAAAATCTTGTATCATTAAAGCAAAAAGCAACACAAACAATGATTTCATTAATAGAGCTAAAATAAGTGTAAAGCTACTTGGACTATCATCAAAGAGTAATTAAAAAGTCAGGCAAGTAAAAAGTTGTTACGAATGTTAATTCATTAAAAATGGTGCGATCTACAGTTCATAAATAATACTATAGACAATTTTTCCAGTAAAATAAAGGCATTTTTAATGAAATTTGATTTAAAAATGTAATTTCATCAAAACGAGACATATAGAATCAAAATAAATGCAAAAATAAACAAAACTTAACGATAAAACCAAATACCAAAAAATGTAAATCAACGTCAGAATGAAACACAACTGTTGAACACAGACGCAAATAATAACAACGCACGGTCTATAATCCGTCTAAGCGTATACTGGACGATCAGACAGTAAAAGTATTATCGAAAGAAGTGAATTTTGCATTAAGGGGAGGAAATTATCTGGAGTTTTGAGAATTGTCTGTTTAAGAAAAATATTGGTAAGGAAGATTTGGAGGCCACACGTCAAGATATTTCATATCTTTAACGTCGTAGTGCAGTGCTGAAATCAAGCCTTCCTAAATACGAATTTAAAGCGTTGAAAAACTTACGGAACAGATCAAAGCTTACGGTTCTCCGCGCGTATAAAGTTAAAACGGTTGTAATGAACAGTTCAGAGTATAATTTTTTTTAATTACAACAATTTTTATCGGACGAATGTACATACAAAAAGGTCAAAACGGAACCTACAACTAACACGCTTAAAACACCTAGCGATTTAATAAAGACATACCCCAAAATATTATCTCGACATGAATTAGATAATATTGTGCCAAACTACCAAGGTTGTATGTGTAACTAAAGATGCACAAATCAAACGCTCCATTAGGCCCCATAGTAAACGAGATCGATTCACCAACTTATAAGCTGGCACAACACTTGGAAAAAATACTGTCACCACTTCGAGGACATAGCAGAACACACTTAAAGGATTCATACCACTTTGTTAGTGAGATAAAAGACCTACATCTAGCTGACAATGAAACTATGTTCAGTTTTGATGTTCAGTCACTATTCATATGCCTACCTATTGAAGACTAAATGAACTAACTTGTACCCAGTAGTCCCACATAAATAGTTTTATTCGCGGAAGATACGACACTTTTGGTTACTTGTGAACAGGAATAATATTTTGTAAAGAACCTTCACTGGGTTCTTAACAAAATATTATTAATTAATGTCAGCATAAAATTGTATCTCACTTAAAAGAAATAGGACTTAAACTTAATTTTGAGGAAACCAATTTAATGCATTTCACGTTTTATTAAAGATCCGAGCTTATCCTCTCAATATCTCACGAAGGACAGAAAAATGATAAGGTTGACTCGTTTTTATTGCTAGGAATCACCATGGACTCGACCCTTTCTTTGAAACAGCTTGTTAATGTCTTTTTGGACAAACTTAATTTCTCGTATGCAGTGCCAGAGCTTAGTAAAAATACGAATGAAGAGTGCGCTCTCACGGCATACCACAGCCATGCTTTTCTTGGATACGTTATAGCATTATCTTCTGGGGTAACTCGACAGACGTGTCCGCAATATCTGTATTACAAAATCGTTGCCTTAGAATTATTGCAACTGCGGCACAAAGAGAATTATGTAGAATGTTGTTTTCATACTATGAAGTACTTACCGTCACTTATCTTTATTAAGGATTATGTCGTCTTGTAAGAAAACACAGTACCTACTTTCAACGAGTTAATGAGCGCATTGAGCCGCCACGCCTTGCACCACGCGTATTTTTTTATTTTGTTTGCAGCATGGCTGGCCCTGTGCAAAACCGGTCCGGTATATATGGCCGTCAAAGTGTGTATTCACTTGCCAAGGAAAATAAAATCATTAGAAGGACAAGTTTGAAAAAGAATTGAAACAATTTTTGAGTGTCAAGAATTTCTGTAATTTGAATGAATTTTTGCAAATAAAACATAGTTTTAGAATTTACATACCTTTAATGAATTTTATTTTTTATTGTTTTAATTGACATGCTTTATTAAAGTTCGATTTAATATTTGATTAAATAAATGAATAAATATACCCTTCTGACACTAACCTACTACTAATACGACTTATAGTAATTTTTATGGAATAGTTCTATCACTATAATCACTAAATATGCTTAATAATCATTCTTATTTAATACACATAAACTGGTGCCGGTGTCTAATAATAAACTTTCTAATCTATTTTACACGAAAAAGTACTACGTACAGAAGTAATTTCCCGTTAATCGGTTAACAGTTAAGCTGCTGGCAACAACACTTCTACACGCACACCAACATCCTTGCAAATTGTCTTATACACACCACAATATTGTGATGCCACCACAGGATAAATAATAGTACTACGTACAGTAGTTACACTCTTTTGATGTTGACTGCTTGCCTAAATAATTATTATTGTAATATATTTTGTGCAAGCAAGCTAAATAAACCTTTATCACTGCGCGCGAGTGTCCGTATTACTTTGCACCTTTTCCCCTTCCTACATCACAGCTGTTTTTCCATGGTTACTTAACTATACTTACAAATGTCAAGGAAGGGTAAAAAACACAGTAGGTATAACATTAATAATTTATTTAATTTACAATTTGGAAGTTTATAATAACTTTAAAACTATTTGTGTTTATTTTTAATTATATGGTTTAATAATAAAAACTGCAATGCTTTCATCTATGACTGCTTCATTGCCATTCGCCAGGCGCTACCGCAGTAAATACTATAAATTTCAAGAACAGCTCAATATTCAAGAACAATTTGGAATAAGATTTCTATTGACGTCCGGTGAGTTGGAGGATGATTTTTATATATATTTATATATTATATAGAAAGGTGACATGATTATAAGCATACAAGCAAAGTTTCAGCATGCGGAGATGCGTACTTTTGAGAAAAAAATATTGAATATCATTTATGTTTGCAATATTTATGTCAATCCTTACCACAGATTATATCGTATTACAGATATATCTTGTCATTGAATGTTCCGTTTTACGTACGGTTAAGTTGTCATAGGTTCGGTAATATTTTATTATATATAAAGTACCTGGATGAACGAGCAAAGGTCGGTATTTTTTTTGGAAATTACATTTAGATACAAATTACATACTGATGAAATATGAATAATTTGTTGATCCTACCGACATAACAGAAAAAACTGAACTAGTTGTTAGAATAAAAAATCATGAGTGCAATTAGTTTAATTTAAATTTTCGTGATTTTAAAAAAATACTAAAAAAGGGGCTCGAAATAATAGAAATAGGAAAAAGTCGGACCGAAGACAGGACCAGAAGCAGAGACGATTGCGTGACCGCCCGATATCCCATTTGAGCTATTATAATCATTAACGCATTGTCATTGGAGCCGTGTCCGAGATTCCGATAATATATATATATATTCGATATCAAATAATCGTATCCTTCGGGACCTTTTAACGTTTTTAAATGGCAGCTAATAATATGTGTGGAAGATATCGTTAGGAAAAGTTTTGTAACCTCCACTACAACTTGTAGAAGTTGTATTCAATATCGAAACAATAGGTAACTTTACCCTTATTCAATAAACCAAATATTTTACAATACCTTTAATTAAATATGAAATTATACAGCGTGAAAAAGTAAAAAAAATCAAGCGAAGTACTTCAATAGAGGCACGAGATGAATGTGAAATAGCACTTTTGAATTTTCACACGAAGGTAATAAAACGATCTTTCATTATATTACATTTCCTTTTATTGCTTATTTTATGTTATTTCCATTCATACTTCGCCTTCTTCTTCTTCATCTTACATTTTAAAGATATAAAAACCGTGATGAAATTGAAAATACTTTTATTATTATCTTGTATTATAAGTAGTACCCGGATGACCGAGCTTTGCTTGGTTTTAACTAAAAAAATTATGCAATTAGTTTAATTAAAATTTTCGGATTTTTAAAAAATAATAAAAAAGGACTCGAAATAATAGATTTTCTCACAAAAGAAGGGAACTTGAAAAAAAAGGAAAAAAATCGGACCGAAGACAGGACGCGAACCATGGCATAACGATTTCACGACAGCTCAATATCCACTTGAGCTATTACGATCATTAACACAATGTCAAAATTTACCTTCTTATATTGTAGCAGTTTTTCATTGTCTGAAAACACGGACAAAAAGACATTTTCTAAAAATAAATCCTAGCTAGATCGATTTCTTGCCCCCGAAACTCCCTGGACACTAAATTTTATGAAAATCGTTGGAGCCGTTTCTGAGATTCCGATATAATATATATATATATATATATATATATACAAGAATTGCTCGTTTAAATGTATAGGATAACCCACGCCCAGTGACGGATTTATAATAAGCCACACTGGAACTGGCCTATAACATCACCACAGAGAAATTTCTGATAAAAAATATATGTTTTATTATGGAAAAAAATTTACTAGACAATTAAAATAGAAATATATCTCTCTCTGTCAGAAATATACTAAATGCATTTAAGTTGGATTTATGGTGGAACATAATTCAAAATGGAACAAAACGTCTGGTACTACGACCGTCTATCCGCCTGCCAAGCGAAGACCTATGTTCATCAATTGATTAAACGGGCTGATGATGATAATTATGATTAAGTCTGTGTAATTCCAATTAATTTATTTAATAATTTAGAACAAAGCTAAACAATACTAAAAATATTGGTTAGAATTTCGCCGCTTGTATTTTTTCACAATAACTGTTTCGGCTGGGATTAAAAGCCAGAATCCACCACGCCGAATTAAATAAAACGCATGTAATCGCGACTACACACTAACTTAGAGTGTATAGATTAAATAAATGGAAACTGAGTAGTTAGGGTTGCCATTAATAACGTGAGGTTATGTTGTTTAGCAACTACTTCAATTACACGCCTTCTCAACTTACCAACTAATATAACTTACTGTTGCGTAAGCAACAGCCCTAAATAAGTAAAATATTTTCATAATAACCCATATATATTATAAAAATTGAAATCGCTTACAACGAGATGGAAGTGGATGCTGCTGTCCAAGATATTTAAATCTCTCTTCGATTAATAATCAAAATGCAGATACGTTTTAAACTCTGAGGTATAAATAGAATTCCGCGTTTTCAGTAAAAAGGGGTCTCCGATTTACAACACTTCTCATACGAAATACATCAGCATTTATCTTATCCCCGATCGGGTGGCCGATACACTTGTGCTAGATCTTAGAGCTACTTTATTTGTCCCACTGAGCTTACTTCATTTGTATATACAAAAGTCAAAGGAGGCCTGTGCCTAGTAGTTGGACGAATAAAGTAGTTCCAAAATATTTTTACATGTGGTGGAATCCCACCGCAGTTTTATTATGGTGGTAGCACATTAGGTTCGATCGGGAAGAAGAATACCTGCGTAAAATAACAGCTCGATGCTGCTGTGTTTCGTACAGTGAGTGTAGAGAACCGTAGATCACTTTTTACTGGAAACGCGGCATTTCATCTTAAGCCTCGGGTAGTGACCGACGCATCAGCATTTTGATTCTTAATCGAGGATAAATGTAGACGTCTACAGACCACAGCATCTACTTACCATTAGATAGACTGTGTGGTCATTTGTCAGAGTTAATCGATAAAAAATATGTTAAATATCTGATGGGGTAAATGTTTCCCTTCCTGAATAATATCAGAAAAGAGTAAGTACACAGGTTATCGTATGTATGATATATATCACTAACTACGTTAGCAAGCCGTTCCGTTATTAACGTCGAACCCACGCTCATTCCTGTTCACAAATCATTATTCGAGATATTATCATACACTATGCGGTATTACTTTGCTAAAATAAATACATATATTATTTAATTCGTAACCAACACGCCAAAATACATTAACGCGTGTATTTGTAATTACATATATCTATTTATTTGATTAATTTGCTTTCTGATATATGGACGAATTAGCCTAATTTCTAACACAATTAATGTGATATTATTAATATCTCAAAATAATATAAAAGTAATAATCTTCTCTTTGCACCATTCTAAATTTTTATTTATCTTCCTACCTAATTGAAGAATCATACAATAAATAGTTTCATAATTGGCAAAGATATCGAGTAACATACCATTACATCCAAAAAATACAGTCGAACTGAGGTCTTTTTATTTTTGCCTTAATTTTACTAAACTTTAAAAATTAGTGCTAAGAAATAGGACATTCATAATTATATACACATTTATGTGTCCATCATCATCAATATCAAAGCTTAACCTTACAAAGTCCACTGCTGAATATAGGCCTCCCTCATAGATGGTTTTTTGATGATTATTTTTTATTACATAGGTGGTTCATATAAGTACTTCAAGTTGGTCCCGTATAAATTCAAAAACTTATACTCCTAAGGGTATCAAAAATAGGGGGGAACCTTTTAACGTTACTCTTAAGACGACATTGAATTCGTGTTAATCCATAAAAATACAAAAGGAAAACAGTGAAAAAAATACTTTTAATAAAAATTAAAAATTAACTTCAGAGAATAAAATAATTTCACATTCTAAAATCTGTACTTAGCAACGACTTCAGGTTGTGAAGTTATATTATTCTTAGTAGTTCTTTGAAATCGGCTTTCACTTTTCTTACTTTTTTATTTTTATCGGGAAGATACTGTTGCCCATCTCCTGTTTCAGAAATTATTCAGTATTATTTTACTAATTGAGGTGAATTATAATAATAAATAAAGGGACTTAAGACTGTTCAACTGCACCTCACATTTATTACAATCATATGAAAGATGATTCTTAGGTTCGGTTAATGACTTGTAAACAGAGCGAGGGTAGGTGCATCATTAATAACGGGAGGCTGTCTCGCGCAGCTCATTCTGAAATTACGCGCTTCTCCTAACCATACTTCATAACTATCTGGTACCCGCATACATGTAATTAAAACTAATTAATTCTTAAGTGAAGTAGTAATTACTAACTAGGTAATAACGATAGCTGCGCCTCTCGTTTGCACTCCGTTAATTTATTGCGGCTACAATAAAACATCTACTTTTGCACACAGTGTAACCAAAGTATTTTAATTTTAATTATAAAGTCTGCAATATCCGGATGAAAATATTAATAATTATAATCTGAGTATTTTTTCAAAATGTTCACTAATTTAATCAAAGAAATAAATCATGTAAAAGTTTAATTTCTATCTTTTTGGTCATCACGTTACATTTTTTATAACTCGTATGAAAATTATGAAAAATTACCTAACTTTAGTCTTTATTGGAAGTTAGGTAATTTTTCCATTGCATAAATAAATAATTTATATTTATTATGTTCGGGGAGTGGCACCATATTCTGAAATACAGGTTCTGGACTAGGTCGGTAATGGATCCTATATTTCATGTTATAAGATAAAATGTTCCTGTGTAGTTTATAAATAGACATATTGTTAAATGATATATAAGATTGTTAATATTATGGGGGGTATCTATATAGTTATCCCATCTGGTTTGTATATATATATATATATATAAATAAAATAAAACAAATATAAAAATACATAAATAAATAAAAGCGCAACCAGATGGAGGCCCACGCCAGGGGAGACCAAACGGCCGAGGGTTAGGGGGAAAGGGAAAGAAACCAGTGGACGATGCGGGCGGTATCTAGAAACACCGCCTTCTGCATTTGAGTCTGGAGCGGTCCGCCACGTAGTCCCAGCTGCTTCAAATGACCAGATAGGCTGACTGGGATTAGCCCGTTTGCAGAGACGACTACTAATATAATAATTCGGAATAATTTCGATAGATATCGACAGTGCCATCCTTTAGGATGTATCTCCGATAGTTGTTAGTCTTAATAACCTGATTCTGTATTGCACAGACAACACCCTCGGATTCCCCGAAGAGATCACTGAAACGTAGCCAGTTGAGGGAGGCGATTATGTCTACGAAGGGCTCATGTAGAGCCCTGTAGTACCTCCCGTGGAGCTCCTTCTCCTTCCATACGGTTTCCTGGTTAGGAATGCTAAGCACTGCTGGGTCTTGCCATTGCTCGTTGACTAAGGATATAGGGGTAAGCCCTTTATCACTAGAAATGACGTAAATATAAAACGGATCATCCGATCTCGCCAGGAAGTAATGACGGAGGCTGCACACTTCGCGATTATGCATGGTGAGCGCGCTTAGAATGCCACGCCCACCATGCTTTCACGGCAAGAAGAGCCTCATTACCGACGATCTCGGGTGATGCATCCTATGGGACGTCATAGTAGTGCGGACTTTTCTATCCAGGGCGTTAAGTTCAGTCTAAGTCCACCTGAGTATGCCAAAGGTATACATGAGGACAAGCATGACCTAACCGTTATTTGCTTGTGTCTTATTCACACCGGACAAAAGGCTGTTAAGCACTTTGGTCAAACGTGCATAAAACACGTCGCAAACTGACTGTTTCATAACAGTCTCATCGATACCGATGTTCTGTGACATATTATTATGGTATACATAGGTATTGGTATGTTTCAGCCTCGGAAAGGGTCCTTAAGTTGACGGACATAGATAAGTCTATGCCCTCAGAGTTAGCATCCTTCCCCTATCAACATGGAGGACCGCACAATTATCCGTCCCCAGCTCCATTCCAATGGAATTTC
Organism: Parnassius apollo; assembly: GCA_907164705.1. Lineage (NCBI taxonomy): Eukaryota > Metazoa > Arthropoda > Insecta > Lepidoptera > Papilionidae > Parnassius > Parnassius apollo. The sequence goes on from CAJQZP010000008.1 coordinate 8,665,066, forward strand.
TAAATTCACACTGATGTTTAGCATTTCCATAAGATGGGAGCGACTGGAGGCGAACGACTTGAGGTCATCCATATAGAAAAGGTGGGTCACTTTTGTACCTCTTTTCCGTAGCTGAAATCCCCTCCCGGAGCCCTCCAGTAAGTTACTGAGAGCATTCAGAGAGAGGCAGAACCAGGTTGGACTCAGATAATCACCCTGGAAGATACCCCTTCTTATCCTTATGTGGTTCTCCGCAGCCAACATCCTCTCGCCCAGATGACAAAGGATCGTACTCCACTGCCCCATACACTGCTCGAGGAAGTCTCTAACTCTACCATCAATATTGTACAGCTCGAGGACTCTCTTTAGCCATGTATGGGGCACCGAGTCGAATGCCTTTCTGTAGTCTATCCAGGCGGCGAATTTCCGACGGTTGCGCTTCACCACTTTGCCAATGACCGCGTCTATAATAAGATTAGATTAGATTAGATTTCTTGGTTCCACAACCACCGCCCCGACATCCAATTTGAGCGCGTGACATCACCTGATTTAGCTCCAGGTGACGAGTGATTCTCGCGCTCAAAATGGATGTCAGTGTCTTATATATGGTGGGTAGACACGTGATAGGGCAGTACTTGCTCGGATTTGGGCTATCCTGATCTTTAGGAACCAAGTGAGTGATCCCAATAGTGAAGAGGATCGATCGAGAGCCTCTTGAAACTGTCGGGCGAACACAGCGTGACACACTACGAACCCCTTCAGACAGAAATGGTGCAGCCAGTCGAGCCCCGGACTTTTCCAGTTCGGGGCCCTACGGACCGCCTCAGCCACGTCTTCCGGCATTATGGTGGAGGTCGTCTATGCAATCCGTTACTTTCTGCGTGATATCCGGCTAGGACAAACTAATATTTGTCCCAGTAAACGCCATTCTAACGGTGCCCACAGCCCTTGGTCTATTATTACCCGACTTGAAGCTTGTCAGTCTGCCGATAAGGGCCCTTGCCTTTGCGATACGGTCCTCAATTCTTTTTCTCCAGGCTGAAATGGCGCTACTTTGTTTAGTAACGCGTCCAGCCATGGGAAGTTTGGCGCCAATAATACGGCAAGTCGCCAGTGCGGCGCCAAAAAGAATTGAGTCCGTCCAAATAGGTTATTTGGCTTGCAAATAGGTTACCAGCATTGGGTTAGGAGCGCTCACGAGAGCCCGATTTCGCTTGATTTGGGGTATGCGGGGAAGTCGTGGCTGATTTTCGAGAGGCATACTGCGCGTTTTCAAAACCGCCTCTTCCAATACACTCCTCATTAGCTCTAGTTCGTGGGAGACCATTTCATCACCGTCCGAATCAACCACAACTGGAAGATTCATGGCGGCTTCCACGCGTGGATGCTGGTCTGTTGCCTGAGGAGCCGCATCCCCAGCCACAACCAATTCATTCGATGAGGGAATGGCCTCACGTCGTAGTCAATCGAGCTCGGCATCATCAAATATTTATTATTATTACTATTATTATTATTATTACTTTTGTTTTATACTCTTGTATGTTATTTAAGGCCTTTTCAAGTAGGTACCAAATGACCTAGGTCTTTCTAGTAGGGATTCTCGAATAAATACAATATGATTTAATGGATACCAGGATGCCAAGACTTGACTCGTTTAATATTATAAGGTCATTACGGCGAGTGAATTTACTACTTAAAGCATACACGAATAAATCAATGCTGAACTTTATTGACACAAAAATAGTTATTACCAATCTTACGAGTCTACAGCATAGGCGAAAAGGGGCCAGTCTTTCGTTGTTTTACAGGATACGTTTTGGAGAGTGTGTGAAAAAATGCATGCTTCCACGCTTGCTTTACGAACGTGCGAAAATTCAACAGTCATTTATTACCTATATCTCGCTTCCATTAAAAGCATTTCTCCAGACGGTATTTACCCATTTTATCGTTTTTTTTCCACTCCTGTGAAATTTAATAACATTCAAATTATACTTATATTTGCTGTTTTTATTTCAGATTTTTAAATATCGTTAAAAATAGAATCAGTAAGCTGGAATAACCATAGTTCCACATTGTAGCTCAAGAACCAACAACTTGTAGGAAAGAAAGTTAATCTACTACTAATGTACTCGACTAGAGAGGTTTAGGAGGACTATTCAATGGAGTGACAATGAAGTAAATGGTAAAAGATGCAGAAAGATGATGGATGCAGGTGGCCCAGGACCGTGCTTTATGACATTCCTTGCTGGAGGGTTATATTTCCATATAGAGTCATACTAATTTTTTGTCTTCAAAATGTTTTATTTCCTCAGACACGCAGGTTTCTTCACGAAACTTTTCTTCGCTGCAATTTATAATTTCATTAGTTCCGGCGAATAACTAACGCGTCGTCAAATTTTCGGCGAGCGCTTAACGCCTTAACTACCACGACACTTTATTTACGGATTTAAAAATTTGATAATAGGCATGTCTTAGTTCTAAGTTTATATGCTGTAAAAAGATTAGAGGCAAAAATTACTATTTGGTTAATATGTACCTATTTATTTAAATTAAATATAATACTACTTACTGAAGTAAACTATTAACTAAAACTTAAAAACCGTCAGCGAATCGGGAATAGTGAGAGTAGCACTATTATCATCGTAGAATAACAGCCTGTCATCTGATTGTGCAATATTTGTACTAAATATAATACTAAGCGAAAATACCATAATTTTAACTTAAGGTTGAACGACATATTTATTGGGTCCTTATGCTTTTAATATTATCCCTACCATATCGAGAATTTCTGTATTGTACATGAGTACCGCCTTTTTTTTTAATGAAATTAGCATTATCTCCCTTTCTGATCAATCTGTGTTTGATCGATGCATTTATGTTGCATTCTTGATAAAATTATAATGACTCTTTCCGTGATACAATGATAAAAATCTATGCTGTAGAAGCAATCGGTTTGAAAACAGAATTTCAAAATATTTTATTAATCAGATTTTCAATTTCAATTAAGTAAATATCGTTGCTTTTGTATTCTTTTTGTTTTACCCTTATTGAATATAAAATATATTGGGTACAATATTCAAAATTTAACTTACCTAAATTTTATAGAACAAATAAAACAGTAATAAAAATTAAACTGTCAAAAAACGAAACGTATAGATAAACTAGACGCATGACGCCAAAATCCCAGCACATGACAAAAAAGGAACATAAAACATCAAACATGATATAATTTTATTTTCCATGTACAATGTTTGTGAGGGTCTGATTCCAATCCTGGCCTAATCTTGATAAAGCACTGGCTAACTGTAAAATAAAACTTTAAAAATGTGTTAATACATTAATATATAAACACATTTTTAAAGATGAAGATGATACGATATCCCATGTTTCTTTTTAATCTTTGTGTCGTAATTTTTGCATCCTTTTACCATGCAGCATCATCATCATCATTACAGCCCTTCACAAGTCCACTGCTGAACATAGGCCTCCCCCAAGTAATGCCACAAAGCACGGTCCTGAGCCACCTGCATCCATCAACTTCCTGCATATCTTACCAGGTCGTCACTCCATCTAGTGGGGGGTCGCCCTACACTACGCCTACCGGTACGAGGCTGCCACTCGAGAATCTTTCTTCCCCATCGGTTATCGGTTCTTCGAGCTACATGGCCGGCCCATTGCCACTTCAGCTTACTAATCCGTTGGGCTATGTCGGTCACTCTGGTTTTGCTGCGGATATACTCATTTCTGAGTCTATCACGCAGAGAAACTCCGAGCATAGCCCTCTCCATAGCTCGCTGAGCGACCTTGAGCGTCCTCATACGGCCAGCAGTGAAGGACCACGTCTCCGATCCGTAAGACATCACTGGCAACACGCACTGGTTGTACACTTTAGTTTTCAGAGATTGAGGTATACCTGACGAGAAGATGTGTCGTAATTTCCCGAACGCTGCCCAGCCGAGTTGAATCCGTCGATTGACCTCTCGGTCGAAGTTGGCCTTACCTAGTCGGACTATTTGTCCTAGGTAAACGTACCGTCAACAACTTCGAGCATAGTGCTCCCAACAACTACCGACATAGGTGTGACATGGGCATTAAACATGATCTTTGTTTTGTCCATGTTCATCTTAAGACCTATCCGTTGGGAGACACCACTGAGGTCATTGAACATAGTGCTAAGTCCTCCAGCGATTGTGCCATAAGGACTATATCGTCGGCAAATCGAAGGTGAGTGACGTACTCGACATTGACGTTAATACCGTATCCTTTCCAGTACAGTAGCTTGAAAACGTCTTCCAACGCAGCGGTGAAGAGTTTCGGGGATATAACATCACCCTGTCTTACACCTCTCTTCAGTTGGATAGGTTCCGAGCTCTGGTTCTGTACTCGGATAGCCATCGTAGCCCTACTGTACAAACACTTCAGCACTTCGATATACCGACAGTCAACTTGGCACCGCTGAAAGGACTGTAGCACCGCCCAAATTTCGACGGAATCAAAGGCTTTCTCATAGTCCACATACGCCAGGCAAAGTGGCAGATTGTACCTTTCAGTCTTCTGTACAATCTGCCGCAGGGTATGTATGTGGTCTATGGTACTGAAGCCTTTTCGGAAACCGGCTTGTTCGGGGTCTGGAAGTCGTCGAGTCTGCGTGCGAGACGATTCGTAATGACTCTAGAAAACAGCACGTAGACGCGGCTCGGAAGGGAAATCGGTCTGTGGTTCTTCAAGAGAGTATTGTCGTCTTTCTTAAAGAACAAGACCACCGCATTTCTGCTCCACGCCTCTGGAGTAGTGCCATCATGGAGGACGGAATTGAAGAACTTCTGCAGGACTTCAAGTACCGGTGTTCCACCGCTTTCAGAAACTCCGCTGTAATTCAATCCTCGCCTGGGTCCCTGCCGTTTTTAAGGTGCTGGAGAGCCATTCTAATCTCGCTTAGACTGACGTCCGGGATATCATCGGAATAGTGTCGGATAAGAGTTGCTCTTGGATCGTTACTCACACTTGCGTGTGGCTCCAACGATGATGTGTACAGCTGCCCATAGAACCTCTCAATCTCACTCAAAATCTCAGATGTCCCGGAAACGATGCTGCCACACTCAGTCTTCAGCTTTGACAGTTGGCTCTTACTGGCAGACAGATCTTTCGCAAAGACTTTGGAGCCCTGGTTCCGCTCGATCGCTTCTTTAATACGAGTAGTATTAAAGTTGCGTAAGTCTCGCCGCATGCATTTGGAGATCTGTCTGTTCAGTTGCCTGTATGTTGTCAAATCTGTTGACGATTGCAGCCTCATCTACCGTCTAACAGCCATGAGATTAAGAGTGTGATCGGAGAGTTATTGTGTTCTTCTGCGGCGGGTCTTGCAGTACTTAGCTCCGACCGCATGGACAATTTCCATGAGCTTGTCATTCATATCGTCCACTGCATTGCAATCTTGTAGGCACTGAAAGCGGTTACGTAACTTGAGCTGAAAGTTTTCGGGATTCTGGATTAGAGCACAAGGGGGGACGGAGCGTTGACTTCATTAGAACGAGACCTCTCCAACTTAACGTTTAGGTTCAGTGTGCCTCTAACCATTCGGTTCGATCGCTGCCAGTTTTCACCCTTGCGATCACTGAGACATCACTGAACAGTTGGCGTCTGGTCGTCATAAAGAAGTCAATCTCATTTTTTGTCGAACCGTCGGGGCTCGACCAGGTCCACATCCTGTGGGGCCGCTTCTGGAAGAAAGAGTTCATCATAAAGAATCACTCTTTCTTCATAAATTCGGCCAGCTGCTGGCCCCTTCGGTTCCGTTGCCCTACTCCAAATTTTCCTAACTTCAGCTCACCGTTTTCTCTTGTGCCTAGTTTTGCGTTGAAGTCTTCCATCAACATCGTGTAGTGGGTTTTGGAGGAATGCATGGATTTGGAAATATCCTCATACATTTCCTCCACTTCCTCATCGGGATGTGCCGAGGTTGGTGCGTAAACCTGTATGACCTTCAGCGAATACCGTTTGGTGATTCTGAGTATCAGGTACGCGACCCTCGTCGACACACTCCGAATCTTTATAACGTTGTTGACGAGAGACTTGTGGACGATAAATCCGACACCTCCTTGGGACAGATGGTCGCCCTTCCGGTGATAGAACAAGTTGGCGGATTCGAGAATCACCGTGTCCTCCCCCTCTCTTCGGACCTCGGATAATCCTATAATATTCCAGCGCAACTTGTCTATCTCTTCTTCCAGCTCCAGGATCTTCGCGTCAGTCCTCAGGGTGCGTGCGTTAAATATTGCCAGGTCGAGTCGTCGTAGGTGGCAACCGAACCTCCACCGGAGATTCTTAGCACCCCCTGCCCCGCCGTTACCATGGTCGCCACCGTAGCCAGGAATAGCGGGGCCGTCGGGACTGGGGGCCGTCTATTTGTGTAATTGTTCATGGGGGGTATATTGCCATATTTGCCACGCTTGGCGAGCGGGTTGGCAACCGCAATTTTTGTACCATGCAACTAGGCATATTTATGACAGGCAATCTGTCCTGCGCGCGTACCACTGTCGACGGGTCGCTTTGGACCTAAACTGTCATTTTAGGGCCAGCGCACTGGTACGATTTATTTGCGCGGTCAGTCCGATCCTTAAGCTAGTAATGTATAATAAGTCAATCTTCGATAAGTAAAAGGATGGTCTGAACAGTTTCCGACCTTAAAGTGAAGATGGTCTCTCAATAAAAACCAGTGAATGTAGTTTTGCATCTATTGATGGTTATGAAAAAAAAATTCATCAATTTTGGACGCGTAGTTGTTACTAAAAAGTCGTTTGTGTGATTTGATGTGATTTTTATTGTGAAAATGGAAAAATTGAGTATCGAGCATTCATTAAATTTTTCTTTTTAATAAGCAGTACGCCTACGTAAATTAAAAATGAGTTGGACTAGGCGCCATTGTTTATCACAGTAAAATTTTGGGCAGCTGAATTTAAAGTGAGAGCTTAGGAGAAGTTCACCAAATGGTGCTATACGACCGCTGAATTATAGTGAAATAGATAGCAGAGTCTATTAAAACATTCAAAGAACGTGTTTGTCACATATTAAATCAAGATTTGGGGATAAGAAAGCTGTCAGCGCGTTAGGTTCCACGTTTGCTCACGATAGACCAAAAACATGTTCGAATAAACTTTTCCAACGCTCTGTTGGCGCTGTTTAGGCGAAATGAATCCTGTTTTAGTGCTGACTAATTACTGTAGATGAAACTTGGATACACTATTATACGACCCAAACATAACACATATTTTCTGTGATTTTGTTTTCACGACGTAATTACTGACTTTGTGTCGATTAACTTTGTAGCGCTTGTTCCTAATATAATTGTATTTATACAATGTAGAACTATTTTAGTTTTCGTGTGGTTTTTTGGGGAGAATTCTATTAATTCCAGTGATGTGACAGAGACGCTTTAGATTGATGCGCTCGTATAATTGACCTATTAACTGGAGGGTCGATTGCGCGTTTTCACAGGTTTTGGAATTCCTATTACGTCTGCTTCTTTATATATATCCGTGAAGGAGCAGCTCGAGAGAAGCACGTCAAAATTGCTACGAGAAGGTAAATTAGTGGTGACGGAAAATATTTGATCAACTTGTTGCTTATACCGTCTGGCTCAGGGGATGATCTTTTCTTAAGACGTTAACAGTCACAGCATTGAGTAATTTGCCCGCTGGCGGTAACGCAGACCCACGTTCGACTACCGTTTCTAATTCTAGTAGGTGAGCGGAATCCATTGGTTCGCTGGATGGAGTGCACTGGCTCTTTAAACTGTCGGCTAGGCATTCGCCATTTCCGAAGTCGTCTAGGGCGAGATCGGGGTGATCTAGGCTCACGGGATTCGGCATCGAAGGTGAATGCAGAGCAAATTTTTAGAGCTCTAGTTTGCTTCCAAAAAGCGTCTTGAAATGGGTTCATTCCTATTAAGAGAGTTTCCCATTTGCCTAATCTAGTTTTGTAGAGAACATAACTGAATTTTGTTATCTTCCGTGCGATAGTGGTCGTAAGATCTTATAGGGGTATTCTTTATTCTAATCAGTTGCCGAACATCTGCTGGAAGCTTCGTCGTTTATTGATCACACAAACCTCACGGGACCGCTGAAGTGAGGTGAGTCGATATGGTCCTAATCTTCTATTGTAAATAAGTATCTATTGGCTTCCTCCGGCGAGTCTTTCCTGTCCGGTATAGTGTCTTAACACTGAACTCGTAAATTTGAGTTTGATCTCGAGTTTACGCCAGTCGACGATGGTTTTTGTTTGAGAGACCTAACCTGCTGACTGGCCCATTTGTAAAACGACCGGCCTGTGGTCCGACGTTAGTTCGATATCGTTAGTTATTCAGGTTTCGTATCTGCATTAAGCCATCTATAATCCTTACATGGGCGTATTACCCCATTTTTCTTGGGTGCAATATGCAAAGGACTGGTGCCCAAGGACTTCTTGAAGGCCGACAGATCCCTAATTCCTGTTTTGGTCTAAACTCTTCTTTGGCTTTCTTATTATGGTCGGGGGGTAATGGTCTAGCTCGAGCAAAAAATAGGACGTCCAGTCGTCTCTTTATGATGGCATACATTATGTTTAGTTCTCTTTAAAATAAATAGGCTTCGTAATTTACGGATATTTGCTTAGCAGTAAATGATAAGGATGCTTTTCATCCACTGTCTTCACTTCAGGTTTCCTGGAATTAATAATAGATGCATTAACGTTAAAAAATTTCAATTATCTACAAGTTTTCTCGACTTAATATTAACTAACAATCTATAATGATTAAAAAGTTTAACCCCTAATATTGATTGTCGAATGTCTGCTATTATAAAAGTCATTTTAAAAGCTCGCCGCAAACCTAAATTTAATTCAAGAGTACTTATTCCATAAATTTTAATCTTGGTACCGTTTGCGGCGTACAACTTATAATCAGATCACTCATTATTACTATATTTATTTTTACAAGTAATAACTGAAATGTTAGCCCCTGTATTAACAAGGAAACGCAGCCCGGTATTGGAGTCAGTGACACATAGGTGGTGTGATGGCTGCAACACGCAAACTCCTACCATGGCCTGCACGTCTGCTAGTTTTCCGACTGCTTTTTGACTCTCGGGTGTTCGCCTGTTCAAATTTGAACGAGGTTTTTAAAAGTTACGATAACGAGACGTACTACTTTCCCTTTTCCGATGATCGTGACTGACCTGCCTCCCTTGTCTAACTTCCATAGTGCTCAATCTCAAAGTTAACTTCGCTATTTCCACTTAAATTAATATTAACGTACTCTGATCACTCGTGGCTGATGATGTTACCTCTGCTACCTGCGTGCGTCGTGTGACATCCATGACCTTATCTGCTGTTGCAGGCAAACTATTCAAACTTTTGCTATCTGCGACTGGTAATGCTCTAATCACCGGCGGTAAATGGTTTTGTCACAGGAGACGAAGTGTGTGGTCTGATATCTTACCCCGCGATTATTTTTTCATACGACGTAAACGTTGTGACGGTCTTTGTTCCCCCAGCTCCATCTCACTTAGGAGTTTCTGTAGTTGTCTCGTTTTGAATTATTCATAAAATGACAGTAAACGCTCCTTTAATGCTTCGTATTTCCCTGATGCTGGTGGCTAAACTTAATAAATATGTTATCTATCCGATAGCGTCTTTGTTTAGCTTCCCAATCACAATGCCGTACTTTGCCTGATCGCCCAACTTTTGTGGGTTCAATATAGCTTCTATTTGTGGAAACCATAACCTTGGCTGGTTCATCCGAAATTCGGGTAACCATGTGGCTAGAGATACTGCTCCTAAATTCATCCATAGCTCAGGTATTGTCGTGCCAGTAACCGGTATCATGGTAATCAATTTTCTGGCTCGATGTTGACATTTCACTTTTCTTAGGCAGTGACATTTTATAAAAACTGTAAAGTCTACAATTCACTCACTTTACTAGGTGAAAACCGATGGCGAAATTTACACCCACACGCTAACTTTTATCACCGTGACGTGAACGTTCCCTATTGCGCAGTAACCATGTCCGACACGATGCACCGAACCACTATGCTCAGAGTTTGGGGTAACCAATGTGCGGATGTAGTATGGTGTGTGATTATTAATATACTAGTTACTTATGCCTGACAAACCTGTAAATGGCTCACAGAAGGTGCCAAAGGTGCCTATCATGTCCAGTAATAAGAATTTCATAAGTCACTGATATTGTTTTCAGAAATCATAGTTTTACATATTAAGATATTTGTTATTGGCGATACAATATACTTCTTACTAGTTAGCGGCCCAGCGTGGGCAGTGACGGGAAACGACTGGCGTTCTCTGCCGAGCGCACTCCGGACACAAATATAAAGTGTCAATTCAGCATAATGTATGCACTCTACTGTGTCCCTATATACGTTTTATAGTATTTTGGGTTAAATCTAGTATTTATCTTTCGGATAGATTTACATTTTATCTGCGACGCGCCATTTTGTAAAATTCTATACCTACTCTGTAAGTTTTAAATCGCGGTGATACGGTGGTAGCCGAAGCACTACATGATCTTCTCTTTTTAACCATTCGTCAACCAAATATAGTTTTGGTGACATTGTTATTTTGATTAAATATTATAATTATTTTTGGTCGTATTTTCATCATAGGTGATATTTTGATCAAGTAACCAATTCTGGATATGTTATTTAAGTGATAGGAAATCGGCCGTTTTTTATCTGCTTGCTTATCTGCTTTAGTAAAGAGCATTATAAATAACTACTATGCCATTTGGCAGTAAGTTTGGAATGAGCTTTTCATTTAACCATTTCAAAAAATTATCTTTTTTATTATTATTATTAAAATTCTTTTTAGACTAGCGTCCAGAGAATTTTGCCTGCATTTGGCGACGGTGTAATGGCTATGAATCCTGAATTCATTAAGGTATGTGATAGGTTTCTTATAAGCACCAAGTTCGTCGTTTTACTTCAACCGTCGTAAATATCTTGCTATCGAAGCTGTTATATCCGGTTTTTGTATAAGAAAACTTTTAATATTTTTACATTTTTGGGATATATTTCCCTTATATTACTTGTTACTCACTATATAATTATTACTTATTAGCCCTTCTTTAAGTATTTTTATTAGTGATATTTTTTGACCAAGAAAGTTCAATTCAGTTTTCGCATCTGCTTATATTTGTCTACGAGTTGCTATTACTTTTTTATGCTATAGAAACTCTCCACCATATTTCTCATAGCACAACTGATAAAATCGTCAATGTCTTCTTTCCACTTGGCTTCTTCTTCTTAGGCGTTCTAAGGTTCAATTCTTATGTATCAGCTGAAGTGACTGGGGTACGTGTATTATTCCTAAGCTTCTTGGCTTCATTTTTTATGTTTATAGGGTTCAAATACTAACCCGTTTGGCTTCACTAGCGCAATCTAACGCCCGTTCGTATAGAATTATAGGCGAAACTTATTGTTTTTCCTTTTAAAATAATAACACCTTCTTCACCGCGGCAGGATTTCCATTGAGCCATTTTAATGAAAAAAAATAACATAATACAAACAAAATTTTAACAAAAACAAATAAAATATTAACAAAAAGCGATGAATAACTTCAGAACGCGAATAATAAATTTAAAGACGTAGCACACGTAAGCGCACGGCAGCTTTGCTAATGGTACTACTTAGGCAAGCGCGGGACGCGGCTGGCGGAGGCGTGAGGGGTAGTTATCGGAAAAGTTTCTTCGCACGGCTAGTGCTTTCAGCTTACTGATACGTCAGAGCGTGAGGCACTACACTAAACACAACACAAAAGGGTAAAAATGCATGCAGGTTGCATCGGCCCACTGACATTTTTCATTGACAGACTGCATTTTTCGCAAAACACCACTGAATCTCTTCGAGAAGAAACGGTTTATTGTACTTTGCACAATCACACTTAAAGAACTGAGAGCATATGGGCTCGACCGATGAAGCAAGTCCGCGCAGTTAGAGCATAGATAACCGTCCGGGTCATGATTCCGATGAACACTCATTTATCAAAAAAGTCACGCGCATATTATTTTATGCATAAAATAAATAATAATGTTCAAAGGAAGTGAGGCAGAGAAGTTTTTAGAAACTCACTAGAAAATGTATAAATATTTCCCCCATAGGCTGTGAGAAATCATTTGACATTCGGGACATATTAGAAAAAGGAAGAAAAAAGTAAAACATGAACTCTGCTCTGACCTGCCCTCAGATGCCTTCCTAACAAGATAAGCGTTTTTATCCGCCCTGAAAACCCTAGGAAATCTATCTACAACGTAAGCAGTAGGAAAAATTGTTACTAAAAGGAAATAAAAGTTTCACTCCTATAGAACTAATGTTTGTATTTTTTTAGAACTTTTTTAAGCCAGTGCTACAATCTACAATGTCAACTGATGATAAGTAGTAAAGGTCTGGATGGTATAATAAATCCTATTCAGAATGTAATTGGACGAAAATACAAACCCCAGCAAATTAATCCACTCCTTTGCTGTACACATTTGGAAAATAAAATATAATTTTATGTAAAATAATATAGTATGCATATCACAACACAATTTAATAAGGTAATCATATTTGTTAAGCAAAGTGAATATTATTCATGTAGCCAGGGCCGGACATGGGATGAATAAATTCTGAAACAAAGTGAGCTGCCTATCGCTCTTATAAATATTCATCAGAAACTATTTGTAAATTGTGAGGAGCTAAAACCAACTGTATTATTTTATTTCAATAAATATTAAAATAAAAATTAAAATAACGCCTGGGCTTCAATTGATTACGAGCTAGTAATTAATATTACCGTACCGTGTAGTGACTGTGTAAGAATATCAACTACTTAACCCATGTTGTCTTGAGGGTCAGAGGCAAACAAACCAGGAGATCTAAGTATCAGAATTTTCTTATAAAAACTAGTAAATAAAAAAAAAACCCAAAATCCAGCAGTGGTTTATGATGTTGTAGCTCAGGAGAAAAGCGTTGGTTGTTAATGTCACAGTATGCGAGCAACCCAGGTTCGATTCTCGCAAGCATCATTGAAAATGTAAATTGCAATTTTAAGTGCTGATTTACCACACGTTCTGCGGTGCAGGAAAACATCATTAGAAAACCTGCATATAAAGAAATAACATATTTCTAGGTCGTAAGAATTCCGTCTAAAATAATGGAGTACCGTGCCAACTAAGTTCTCTAAAAATTCTCATAAAAAGGGAGGAGTGTGTATAGAGCAGTACGACGTATTCAACACAACGACAACTGATAAGTCAAAGTTTTTTAGACTCAGTGCGTGTTGCTAGTGCTGAAATTTGATCTGAGACGTGATCCTCCAATGCTGGTCGAATGAGAAAGCTATGCTATGGCAAACTGATATATCTCATTAAATCAAGCCGGAGTGGCAATGGGACGGTCATATAGCTCGAAAAACCGAAAATCGATGGCGCATAAAGGTTCTCGACTGACAGTCTTGCAGCGGTAGGTAGAGCATTAGATGAAGTGACAAGTTAGGAAGTTGCAAAAATATAAAAACGTTACAGCCTATATACTTCTTACTGGTGGGCACAGGCCACCACGCTTCACTATTGTGTGTTCGTCGACTTAACATTTCTTTGCAATATATTTTATTAACTTAGCAGACATGCCGGTGTTCTCACGATATTTTTCTTCAACGCTGAAGCACGTGGTAAATCAACACTTAAAATAATTGACGATTTCTTAGATGCCGGGTGGGTATCGAACAAGGTCTACTATCGTACTGCGCAATTTACAATGAGCGCTGAGCCCCTAAGCTACCACGGTTCTGGGAAGGAGTATATATACAAAACAATAAAAAAATAAACTTGTTCAATCTTTATAATGTAAAATTGTATTTTTTTTTTGTATAAATCACAAAAGAGCAAAAACCTTAGTTAGAATATATAAAATTGTGATTTATAAATTTATCTCCCTGAGAACAGCAATGTTACCTTCGAGGATCGTGGTTCGGAATAATCTTCCTTAAAAGGAGAAAACGCTTTTTTTTCATATTCCGCGAAAACCCTTAAATATCATTGAAATTCAGATATCAGGTAGGGAATTAATCACACGTAAGTTTCTATTATGTAGAAAATCCTTAAGGCAGTTTTAATATAAGACTAGCTGTTAACCGCGGCTTCGCCTGCATGGTTACTGGGGAATGAACTGTACATTGCTTTTTAAATTGAAAGAAAACTGAGTTTTATAGATTTGTCAGAGATGCAGCGACTAAAAGGAAACAGAGCAAAATTGATTCGTCAGCCTATTTAAATGTTCTGAAAGTCAGCGTATAGGAAAGCATGAAAATAGCCTGTTTATTCCAAATGGAAATGGGATATTATTTTAATTAAAGGAAACTGAGCTAAATTGATTCGTCAGAGATGCAGTTTTCTGGATTGAAAGGAAACTGAGCCAAATAAAAGATCTATCAGAGATGCAGCCTTTTGAGTTGAAAGGAAACTGAGCTTAATAGGTCCGTCAGAGGTGCAGCATTTGGAATTGAAAAGAAACTGAGCTAAATAGGAAATTTTGAATTGAAAGAGAAGATCTGTGGGAATTCTGATTAATTGATTGTGGGAATTTTTGAAAAAAAAACTAACTGAACACTATTTTAAGACGCTACTGTACACAATGTTATATGTTTTTCCAATCGGGGAAAGAATGTGGAGATTCTGGGCAGTTGACACACGCGAACATGCTACATACAGCTGACCATGAGAAAAGTACGGTTTTTCTAAGTTGACCCCCGCTACCTTTAACGTTTGCGCTTGCGCTTTATTAATTGTCATTGCAAAACTGAGCTTAATAGGGAACTGCAACCTTTTGAATTGAAAAGGAAGATCTGTGGGAATTATAGGGATCCGTGGTATAATAGCATTTTCACCTTTTCCTACGTCTGTCAAAATTGTAACACCGATTATGTTCCGTCCAAGATGTATTAAACGCAGCCTTGTCCCGTTATATAACCGAGGAGCATCTAAATTTCGCATTAGCATGACTGGGACGCCTAATTTTAATTGATGCTTATGTGAGGGCACACCTGACAACTCTAGAGAATTTAGAAACTCTACGGGATATGAAGTGCTCTGTTCTGTGTTCATAACTGTGTCTACTGACAAAAACTCTGTCATTTCTCCTGCTACTTCGCTTAATATATCTGAATTTATTTTGTTAATGCTCTCATTTTTTGGTGCAAGAATTGCCCTTTCACATAACCATTTGTCTTCATGCATGTTATTCGTTAAATCTGAATAAACGCTCACAATTCATTTGGAATGACTCTGTACTAAATTACAAAAATCTCTCGTCAATTTAACGCAGCCATCAGCATCCGTTTTCAACCGCCCGTCGCCGCAATTTTTCGCAATTTTTAATAGTGTGTCAGCATAGATTCCAGCATTGATATCATTATACAAATGCACCCTCATATTCGTAGTTAAACTGACTTGTCACCTTGTTCCATAAAATATACGACTTAAGGCATGCTTTAATTTCATCTGCAGGTGTGCCCTTTTGAATGACAGGTAAAGTTTGGCAAAAGTAACCGGCCAGTAAAACCACGATTCCTCCCATTACATCGGTATTGCTGCGCAAATCCTGGAGCGTTCGATTTAGTGCTTCTACAGCTTTTTTATGCAACATTGTACTTTCGTCCCACACTAAAAGTTTGCATTGTCGTAGCATTATACTTCGTGCACTATTTTTGCTAAAGTTGCAGATCGGCGATTCTTCCTGGGCTAGATTTAGAGGGAGTTTTAAACCATAATGTGCAGTGCGGCCCCCGCTTAGCAGCGTGGCGGCTATACCGGAAGAAGCTTCCTCCGGTATTGCTCTATTGCTGTGGCAATGTTTTTATCTTTCCGTACTTGAGCTAATAATAAATTTAACAAAAATGTCTTCCCAGTTCATCCAGGGGCATCTAAAAAGAAAAGTGCACCATTTCCAGATTCAATTTGTCCTAATGCTTTTTCAAAAATTCGTTTTGTTCGGGAAGCAAGCGGGGTGCAAATTCGGCCTCTTGCTGGTGCAAAGCTGGTATATCTTAGTTTGTTTCACATATAATTTCATCACTTAGTTCATTTTCGGTTATTCGCTGAGGGCTTATCATTCCAAAGTCGCTTAATTTTTTGCCTACTATTGCCATTACTTTATCTTCTTTTTTTCCAAGTGCTTTATTATAAATGTGTTTATTGTATGTCACGTTCGCGTGTGTCTGCTGTAACCTTCGCAAAATATCTTCCGCCATGTACTTTTTATATTTGTCCCACAATTCATGTGCATTAGATAGCGCACAAGATGATATGAGAGTTGCATAAAGATCCCTAATTTTGACTGGTGACTGGCACTGCACATCTTCCTCCATCGTTTCATCCCAGTGATTATCGTTTTCTAAAAGATGCAGAGCTTCACATTCTTCTCTATAAGTTACGCATTCCTGAACGTTGACAGTTTTAAGGTCTTTATATCCTGTAAGACCCTGAACATGTTGCAGCAGCAATCGTAAACAGAAACATTCAAAATTAGTTACATGGACGGTATACACACGACCAAGGGCATCTGATGACTTTACACCGGGCCAATTTACAACAGGCGCGCCATGAATATGGCATTTCCACTCCATCCTAGATGTGTTTCAAGTATAATAGCGGGGGACTTCAGAATATAACAACGTTTTTGCAAAGGGGTCGGTTTGACAAAGTTGAAAGAAGGCTATTAGTGTAGTTTTTGGCGGTGATGCAATTCTTTCTTGGAAATTTCTTTCGGTGAAATATACACGCTCTCCATTTTCTAAGCGCATAGCAAGGTGAGTAACTGTTGGGTGCCTTTCGTGTAAAGGGAAGCCAAGGAAACGCCACGCTGCCTCGTTACTGCTGAAATAACGCCCTGCTTGAAAGGTCTGTACTTCATTAACGGCATTTGCCTCACCTTCACCCCTGAGATTAAATATTGCTTGGTCGCTTTCTTTATTTATGTACTTACACATATACTTGATTGCGCGGACATAGCTACATGCTTCTACATTAATGTGGGCATTAAATATTTTACATAGAATGGGCAAATACGGGACAATCCAGCTGTTATCTAAGGTTCCAAACGCTCCAGAGTGTGATTTGATTGTAACTTTCCTGCCACCATCTTCGGGAGCTCTGCGTCTGTATAAAGGGTAGTTATAGTCACTGTGCACTGTTTCTTTTAATAGATTTTTAGGGAATTTCTTTGTACATTTACCTTCTTTCACACATGGCGATATCGAATTTCTTTACTGACTTATTATGTCGTCTATTTGGCTGGGCCGCAACTTCTCTTTAAGCCATATTAGAATGTGGGCATGCAGTCATCCTCTTTTTTTCCATTCAATTGAATACATGACGCACTGCACCTCTCCGAAAATTTTCCCTTTGTTAATTACATATATTAATTTTTGTACTTTTAATCTGAATACTCTAGCAACTAAATCGTGTCTGTCAGTACATTTTTGGCCCGGCATTAGCTCCTCGGTTATTTCTTTCCATGTGGGATTGCAAGTTAAAGTAACAAAACGATCAGGTTTTCTGTAAGTTCATACATAGGCGAATGCGTCTTGTGTGTACTCATGTAGGTAGCGGGGACTGTTAACGAATGATGAGGGCGGAGTAACCATTTTACCTAAATCTCTGGGGTTTACATTGCCGTCGCTAGAAATTGCATCTTGTAAATTTGTATAATTCTCAATGCGCAGCTTTTTTGATTTAAAGATATATAACGGAGACGTTCACTTTCTACCTTCACAAACATGTCTACCAAAAATTGGTGAAATAATTGTCTAAACTGGGCTAAGGTTAAAATCATTTTCTCGCAACATCATATGATACGCATAAAAATCCATACAAGAAACTTTTTTGTTCCGAGTAGGCTCCTTTGCGACCGGGTTAATGAGTGGAATTTGAAAATGATAACCATCTTGTCCTTTGCAATAAATCAATGTGTATTGCAGAGCGTCATAAAACTAGTGTGTATCGGCTACCCGTTGCAACGTATCATCTTGCTCGCAAGATAATGTCTCGTGAAGAAAATTGATCACCACTAATTAGGGCTGCTATTTCGTTTATCAAAGGTGCATTGTAGCGCCTTTCATGCTCTCCTCGAGGGGTCCGATCTACGTGAATGACGACTTTATAATCCTCTTTAGGTAGGTTTTCTAAAGCAGTTTTAAATGTTTTGACTAAAATGTTACGTTCATGCAAGAATCTTTAAATTTTGAACACTGTGTCTCTATCAACTCCCTGGATAAATTGGCAGCGACGGTCTACCTCAATTTCTTCGTCACCCATAAAATATACTTGTAGAAATTTATGCTGTTTGTTTTCAGCTAAAAAAAGTGAACCTATTCTATGATAAATTTGCCCTTGCATTGTAAATGTAGGCGAAAATCCCCGCATTATTATTTCCCGGACAACTCCGAAGGACGTCATTTGAAAGCATGAGTTATATTTCCGGATCCTGTTTAAAAAGCACCGTTACTCACTAGCATCATATAAAAAGAGATTTTTCAAAGGTTCTTCTGGTTCCCCAAGTAATGGAAGAGACACTTTGCCATTGGAACAGCACATGCCTGCGGTCTCATATTTCCATTTTAAAGCGCTGCAAAATCGACACGCCTTCTCCATCAGTCCGAAACAACTAACCTGTGATTTTTATAATCAATCAACGAATCATAATTGAATGCTGCGTCATTAAAAACCGACCAATTGTTTCTTTGAAAATTTTGTCGACGTTCAGCTTGGAGCTGTGCATTTGCATCTCTTCGCGCCTGTATCTGTTCTGGTGTTTCAGATGCCCTTATAGTAGATTGACGTTCAGCTTGCTCAATGAGTCTGTGTTAAGTTTCATCAGGTGTTTCCGCGGCTCTTAAGGCGTCCTGACGTTCCGCTTGTTCGAATAGCCTTTGCTGACTTTGAGCAGGTATTTCAGTAGCTCTTAAAGTAGATTGAGCTCCAAGACCCAGTGTTTCAGTAGCTCTTAAATTAGCTTGGCGCTCTGCCTGTTCAAGACGCCTTTGCTGACTTTGAGCAAGTGTTTCAGTAGCTCTTAACGTAGATTGACGCTCTGTCTGTTCAAGACGCCTTCGCTGACTTTGAGAAGGTGTTTCAGAACCTCTTAAAGTAGCCTGACGCTCTGTCTGTTCAAGACACCTTTGCTGACGACGAGAAGGTGTCTCAGATGCTCCAAAAGCAGCCTGACGCTCTGCTTGTTCTTGCTTTCTCAGTTCAGCATCTTCTATACTATTAATATTCCCTTGAAATATTAAACAACAAAAACCAATTCACTATTCTAAATAAACAAAATCTAAAATCAAAGCCAGAGTCTGAATATATATAAAGGAATACCAACCAAATCAACAAAACCGATCCAAGAAAATACAAAAATCCGAAAACGAAAGCCAATATAAATCCATACAACCTTAACCTAATCACAAAGCAAATAACACTCAGATGCTCCAAAAGCAGCCTGACGCTCTGCTTGTTCTTGCTTTCTCAGTTCAGCATCTTCTATACTATTAATATTCCCTTGAAATATTAAACAACAAAAACCAATTCACTATTCTAAATAAACAAAATCTAAAATCAAAGCCAGAGTCTGAATATATATAAAGGAATACCAACCAAATCAACAAAACCGATCCAAGAAAATACAAAAATCCGAAAACGAAAGCCAATATAAATCCATACAACCTTAACCTAATCACAAAGCAAATAACAAACAACCGAAATCGAAAGCAGGTAGTCGAATAAGCTACGAAATAGAAATAATTTAAGCGTATAGATACCGTATGCACTATAAGTTTACGCGCGGCTCAGCGGCGGGAGTTAAGTACATGTCAGGAAACATTTCGTTACCGCGTTTTAAAAACCTAGTAACGACATCTAGCGGAATCAATTTAAACTATGTATACGTTATTTAATAAGAACTCTCAAAAATATTTTTCTTATAATTTTGCGCAATTTTTCTCATTGTAATACCGATTCATTCATAACCACATATAAGAATTGTACTCATTTCCGTTCAATATTATTATATAATTCCTTATTAATAAGGCTTACTAAGAACTGTTTCTACCACAGTTAAGTAATAGTTAAGGGTAAATGCATGACAGGTGGTGATAGTATTTCTGATCCATACTTATAATCACGCCTGTAACCCTTGCGGGGTAGGCAGAGCATCAACGGATTACTTAATATCTTCTGCGAGGTTATCGCCTATTCTGTGAATTACAATGCAAAACGTTTGAAGAAAATCAGCTGGTGAATTTAATGTTTTTTATCGCTATCTTCCCGGTCCTGCGTGGAAAAATACAGATCCATACATTTTTTATTTCAATTTTGGTAAAAAGACGTAATAATCCAGATATTCTGACCTTCTGTGTTCGTTCATCGTACCGTCGTCCGTCTTGTAGAATCACGGTGGCGCCAACTAGCCGAATTTAATTTTGCAACATATTCGAGTTTCCCACGGGAATAATATGTTTTTCCGCTGAAAAAGCCTATGTCACTCTACAGCCACCGAACTATCCCCATACAAAAAATCATGCCATGCCGACGCTCTGTTGCGACGTGAAAGAAGGACAAACTTGTGCAACATATTCGATTTTCCCATGGGAATGAGGCTGTAGAGTGACATAGGCTACTTTTTTCCGCGGAAAAACATTTCATTCCTGTAGGAAAATAGAATATTTCCCATGGGAACGGGAATGAGATGTTTTTCCGCGGAAAAAAGTAGCCCATGTCACTCTACAGCCACCGAACTATCCCCATACGAATATTCATGCCATGCCGACGCTCTTTGCGACGTGAAACAAGGACAAACTTTTGCAACATATTCTATTTTCCCACGGGAATGAGATGTTTTTCCGCGGAAAAAAGTAACCTATGTCACTCGACAGCCACCGAACTATCCCCATATAAAAAATCATGCCATGCCGACGCTCTGTTGCGATGTCAAAGAAGTACAAGCAAACAAACAAACACACTTTCGCATTTATAATATTAGTATGGATTTAATATCAGTAAATAATAATGAAAGACGGAACTTGGCCTGAGTGAAAATAAAACTACCACTATGGCTCATCCCGTGGGTGTCGTCGAAGGTGACTTGAGAAATAACAGAAAATCTAACGAAAACATCTTACACCCTCCGCTAGATGGCTGTAAATTATCTCATTTACGTAAAACTCGGTGATAGTAAGCGGCGTTAAAGGTGCGAGACATCTGATCAGGAACAAAGGTTCTCGAGTGGCAGATTCGTACCGGTAAGCGAAGTGAAGAGCGGCCTACGGCTTACTAGATGGAGTGATACCCTGGTAACGAGATGCAGTAAGTTGATGGATGCATACACAATGCATTCACAACTTGTAAGGAGCTATTATGATAATGATGATGAAAGATAAATTTGACTCTTAACCTAAGCGGTGATCGAGCTTAATCTAGACGCATATAAGTAAGTTTTCTAAATCTTGTTCAAACGAACTTGGCATTTGGATAAATTATTTTATCTCTTATTTTTATCTTATTTTATCTCCAGCAGGACCACGGATTCTACAGCATGCTGTTGTATATATACGCCTTAACGATTTAGAGCAACTGTAAGGGACATGCATTAAAATATAAGCGCACTTTTAATAAAATTGGTATGATTTATATTTTTAATATGAATATATTTTTGTTAGTAAATCATAAACTTTATATTCGTTGGCTGTTTGATGGAGTCGTAGGGACTACGGCTTTCTCGTATGTGCTGTTGTGAGATTCTACAGAGGTTTCACACACAGGTTAAGAGCAACAGCAAATTAAAAATAATAAAAATTGCAGTAAAAATCGCTTTGCCAAACGTGGAATGGACAATGGCCAAATAAGTAAAGTAAAGTTACAGCCTATATACGTTCCACTGCTGGGCACAGGCCTCCCCTCATTTCTGAGAGGGTTTTAGGGCAAGGAAGTGTCCGCCGCGTTGCCCCAATGCGTGATGGCGAACTTCACATGTCTTCGAAATTTTTTTTTCTTATTCCTCAGACATGCAGGTTTCCTCACGATGATTTCCTACACCGCCAAGCAAGTGTAAATAAAGTAAATCAGCACTTAAAATTGCAATTAACAATTTCATTGGTGCCGGCGGGGATTAAACCCGCGTTACTCGCGTTCTGTTATATTTACAGCGAGCGTTAACCATCTGGGCTACCACGGCTACATTATCACACAACTTCTCACTCTGTTCTTCAGAATCAGTCACACGGCGAAATAATGGGTGATGGAATTATTAAGCTTCTACATAAGTCACCATTACAGATATCAATAAAATAATTAACTTTGTGTTGTCTAATCAAGCTTATGGTCTGTCAAAGTCTGGTAAAATCATCTAACCTAATTTAATACTAAATTGTCTAGTCGTTGTGGCAAATTGTTAATGGAATTATTAAGCGTCGACGCACGAAGCATCGAATTATCAATATCGGCATATAGCGTACGCAAAAATCGCGAAATTTATATATTTCATAATCATCATTAATATTACAGCCATTCACAAGTCCACAGCTGAACCTTCCCCAAGAAATTCCGTAAAAGTACGGTATCTAAACTATTTTAATATCAGAAATCGACCGAAAGTGCGACTAAAGTCTAAAAAAGCCCAAATCACGATGAGGAAGTGAAATAAAATTATCCTTTTATTTCGTAAGGTGTTTGATTATTTTGAGGTAAGTTTTTTTAACGTGGTAGTGCTAGGCTGTAGGTATGTTAGCTAACATATCTGCAGTATGAATAGGTCAGCCGGCCCGGGTTACGAAAATGCTCTCACAAAATATCAGTGTAAAACAGCAGAATAATGGTGTGTCGTGTAGTGAATGCAGAGAAATGGTAACCCATTTTGTTCGTAAGAAGGCCTTCCATTTTAGTTCTCAGGCGTAACCATGGGTAACAACGCATCTGCATTTTGAATCTTAATCGATGATAGACGTAGATGTATTTGGTGATAGTATCCACTTACCATTAGTTAAAAAAAAAAAAAATATATATATATATATATATATATATATATATCATAGTTTATATATATATATATATATATATATATATATATAATGTGCTCGTTTGTCACGCTTATTCTATAAAAAAGTCATGTAAGATGTTTTTATACGTATTAGTAAAGTTCCATATTAACAGCCACCGAAACGTTCATTAGCTTCAAAGTTAACTATATATTGCCTATTATAACCCATACTGGTACGCTCTTCACTTCACAAGACCGAAAGTTGTCACCGCAATATATATATATATATATATATATATATATATATATATATATATATATATATATATACAATATGTAACGTAATTAACGCACACCCTCAGACACCCCAATTAGTATATTATGTTATAATCATAATACATACACTGAATTTTTAGTTAAACATTATCATGCACTGATTATTTATCAAATTAGTTATACTAATTCCGGAAGGATGTTGTGGTCACAGTACAAATCCACGATCGAAAAGACTTTAACGTACTTGAAATAAAGTTAATTTTTCTTTATTTTTATTGAATGACGGAATTAGTAATAATACAAATAAAACTGCACTCTTAAAAGTCTTATTACCTTAAGTTACGGTCCATTTTAGTTTGTTTTGACTGTACAGATTTAGTGTGACTATAATTTACGTAGTTTTAATTATTTTTGGGATAAAAAATTACCTATATTAAAAATGATAGGAATCGATTCAGTAAACGATTCTGAACAAACTACTTTCTCAAAGTGCGTTAATTACGTTACATATTGTATATATATATATATATATATATATATATATATATATATATATATATATATATATATATATATATATATATATATAAATATATTATTTAACAAAATGAACTTACAGTCCTGATGGTAAGTGGCTACTGTGCTCCATCGACATTGGGAGCTAACTTCAGAAAAGGAAGGCTACATATGCGTTGTTGTCAACTCTAAGGACTAAGATGTTATATCTTCAGCCCGTAATTTTAATGGCTCTTTATACCCTTCAGACCGGAAAACAGCGGTACAAGCACTTTTATTTAGCAATAGAAATCGGTTAAAGTGTGTTACTTAAAGAGACGGACACCTAGTCAGAAATTGAATTCTACAACGTAGTAATTATCTTAGTAACACTAAATATTTTAATAACAAATGACAATGAAAACAATGTTAATTATTTACTACATAAGTGCTTTATTTCTTTCTTTTTTTATTTTGATATGTTTTTTACATGATTTTCCCCACACCAGGATTTTTTCACCAGGATTGAACAAGGACAAACATCCAGACCCGTAACAATTACTTGTAAGCCATGAAAATACATGTTCCGTGCGGGAATCAAACCCGTGGCCCTCAGCGCCATAACTCATTGCTAAGCCACTGTACCTCGGAGCCGTCAAATAAAACGATAATTCTTTCATTCATACTTTTTTTTTGAAAGATTTTTATGACTTTATTTTGCATTTTTGTGGATCCCTGGATGATCTAAACGATTCAAAATTGGACCCCGTAGGTGGCGATGTTGTCGATATCAAGAAATCACCCATCCGCATCGCTAGTATCAATATAAATAAAATTGAAATGTCTGTAATATTATGAACACTAGCTTCAATTAAGCTAAGAGAGGTTATTTGCATGCTAATATGACATAACTAAGCATTTAAAAAAATTCTGTCTTTTGAGTGGGCTAGTCTTTGGAATGGCTGAACTGATTATGATGAAAGTTCAAAGATAAATAGATAGCAATGCCAGGAGAGATCTATGCTATATTTTATCCAATAACTACAAGTTTTTTTGTTAAAAATACAAATAATTTATAAATTTCAATCTTAAATTTCAATCAAAGAAAATCTTAAATTTCAATAACTCCATATGAATAGACTGATCCTATTCAGGCTAAGCCGGGGTGGATTGTTGGTAATATATACTGTAACAATGGAAACTGCAGATGAAATTTTACAATACATAATCATACTTGTCACTAACGAGAAGTTGTTTGGCAACACTTTCATGATTACAATCTGTGAAGCATTCACAAAAGACACACACACACACACACACACACACACCCCCACACACACACACACACACACACACACACACACTCATACATATATAACCTACCACATACTGTTCCGTGATACATTTCGTAACAGGCGACAGAATGAAATTGAAACAGGGGATGGGCAACGTCGTCCTAATAACAATTAAAATGAAAAACTGCGGCTTCCAACCCGCCTACTTGTTGCTACGTTTGAGCAACTATAGTAAATCTATTGAAACTAAACATCTACACCTACCTCTATAATTACAATGCAAATAAATCCAAGATCGAATTCATCGTTTTCAGCAAAGTAGGTCTCCAGTTTACGACCCTCAAACCTGAAATGTCGAAATAGGCAACTATAAGAGTTGCCAAAAAATATAAACATATTCGAGGGAACGAAACCGCCATTCACATACGGTCATAAAACCCCACGACGTTTGGATGAATTGTCACGTACTTGACCTGTACTTGAAATGATATTTATATATTATCTAGTGACTCGTGATTTCTGGATCTCGACAACAGCGCTACCTACCAAATCCAACTACAGTTAAGAATCGTTTAGATCACCCCATAAGCAATTAAAAAAAATTCTTCCAAACAGGCAGAGAGGCTCGAATCGTCGACGACCGAGTGCTTTCCGATCGGCTCGATTCACTGACACTGCGTAGAGATGTTGCATCTCTTTGCATTTTCGCATATACCACGGGGAGTGCTCTGAGGAATTGTTCGGATTAATCCCAGCCGCCAAATTTCGTGAAGGCACTACGCGGCAAACATCCCGATACCATCCACACCATCTGGATGCTTGGCGGTCCACCACAGTACGTTTCAAAAGGAGTTTTCTTCCGCGTACAAGCTCTCTGTGAAATAGTTTACCATCGGCGATTTTTCCGGACCGATACGACCTGGGGACCTTCAAGAAAAGAGCTTACTCCTTTCTAAAGGGCCGGCAGCGCACCTGCAATTCCCCTGGTGTTGCGGTTGATCATGGGCGGCGGTAGTCACTTAATATCAGGTGAGCCGCATGCTCGTTTGCCCCCTCTTCTATAAAAAAAAAAACAGGTTAAGACGATGAGGAGGAGAAGCATTACGAATACACGCACACCGGATGATAATGTTGATCTATTGACAAA
Source organism: Parnassius apollo (assembly GCA_907164705.1). Classification (NCBI taxonomy): domain Eukaryota; kingdom Metazoa; phylum Arthropoda; class Insecta; order Lepidoptera; family Papilionidae; genus Parnassius; species Parnassius apollo. Next base: position 8,691,303 of record CAJQZP010000008.1, read on the forward strand.
AATATATTTTTATACGCAATTTAGATGCATGTCGCTATGGGACAACTCGATGTCATATAAGTATAGCTATTCAGCGAAGAAACGCGGCTAGCGTTGTTGGTACGATACCCTGGTGTTGCAGTTCATGGGCGGCGGTATTCACTTAGCATCAGGTGAAGCGTATGCTTGTTTCTCCTAAAAAAATAAATTAGATCAACATTGATTTTTTATACCTAAACTACCTCTAAAAAACTATGGTCTTTCGGTACTAATAAAGATGTGCTAATGAAATATGGTATACATTAGGAATAAAATACAAGCTAGAATAATTAGTTACTCGACTCCTAGGGGCCGCTTTTTATTTATGAGTTCATATGTTTTACAACAAATTCTCATAAAATATACAAGGTACCTATGTCTTTCTTGCACAATTAAAACACAATTATCCCTTGACTGGTATAGGAATGAGAAAGGATATTGGAATAAAACTATTATGTTTTAGGATTTTTTTATCTATTCACACCTTTGTGGCGGCGCTGTCGTCGCGCCACAAGCGAAATACACCGAAGCTTAAATAACGCTATCAACATTCCGAATCATAAACAGTATATATAGAACATCTCCGAACTATCACACGGAGTGTTGGCCGCTCCCCGGGCGGAACACCTTGCCCGGCGGGAGATCTCCCCTTTTCCTTCTACGGCCACTGTGACAACCCAACGTGATCTGAACACGCAACCAACTTCGGAAACTTTAAGCTTCATCATCGTCATAAAATACCCCACCCATTCGCTCCCGAGCGGATGATATATATCGTCTGCAATCTTCATATCCTGCAAGCCATCTAGCTTCACATGGTTCCACGCAGCACTGGAATAATAATGATTCCTGTTCCTTCAAGCTACTCTCTGCGCTACAGTGTTCGGCACGGCTCTTCATTTCATTGTTAAAATATGACGTTGCATATGTCAAGTATACGTCTGCCATACAGAAATATTTCCAAAAGTAAAAAAATCTATGATTAAAGGCTAAATCTTTTTAAAATACTTCCCACTAGCATCTACACAAAGCTTCATGCATCTGAATCATTTTTCGAAACATATTTTGCGGTCCGCCTCAGAAGAACTTTTGTGCGCGGTAGAGCCAGGCTCCATCTATATTATAGATGTAGCATGAATAGGTTCATCGCGATAGGGCCACGCTTTTAAAGAATATCAGCGTAAAACAGCAGCTTAATGCTACTACTAATTACAGTTACTAATTAGTGTTTCGTATGGGGAGTGTAGAGAAACGGTATAGGGTCTCCGAGAACAGAATAGTAGCATAATTTTGTTCTGTTTCGTATGATGTAGAGAACCGGAGACCATTTTTACTGGAACCGACGCATTCCATCTTAGTCCTTACTTTCATACTACTGATTCTTAATCGATGATAAATGTAAATATCTATGGGCTACGCTACGTTTGACATGCACGTTAGCAATAGCAATTCGTATTACTTTCTGCTTAGTCATAATTTATATTTTTACAAAGATAGATGTAGACTTTAAGTTCTGCCCAGGGAGCGGCCAACACTCCGTGTGATAGTATTTTTTTTGCACCCGAAGCAAATATGGGCAACCCTCCAGAAAGCGGGGGAGGGAGGTGGGGAATGCTCATAGCATACCACGCAGCCGGCTGCGTGGTCATGTGGAGACTTTTACCAACTAAACCCCACCTTTACGGATTGGATTACTGATCTGACAAGAGATCTTTAAGTCGTACACGGACGCGATCCTTTTTGGCAGAAAGGAGGGCGCAAAAGAAGGGTGTGATAGTTGGGAGATGTTCTATATATACTGTTAATGATTCGAAATTTTGATAGCGTGATTTAGGCTTCGGTACTTTTCCCTTGCGGCGCGACAACAGCGCCGCCACACACTTGTCGGCAGAAGCACAGAAGTATTACTTCTGATTATAGTTTGTTCTATAATAATCTGATAACACAATAACACCCAATGATATTACAAAACAAAACTGGAAAGAAGAGGTAGAGACTAGATATATATTCTTTTTCTTTACACTGATGCCCAAATATATTATTATTTATTTTGTTAATTGCTTAGTATCATTTTTTTTAATTTTAAGTATTAAGCTAGTAAAATAATATTCTAATTACTTACACATAATATTTGAAAAACCAAAAGTAAAAAACAACTAGAACTAAAAAATTCCATTTTAATAAAGACCTACTCCCCGTGGTATCGTGCCAAGAACGCTAGCCGCGTTTCTTCGTAGAATAGCTATACTTATATGACATCGAGTTGCCCCATAACGATATGTATTTATATTATCAGAAGGAAAATTTGAAGAAAATCGCATAAATAAGTTGAGGTGGAATAGTTTTCGGTACTCACGTGCCACTTCCCCTGGAATAAGTAGTTGTGAGGTAGTTATTCGGTAAGTATGATATTTATGATATCGTAAAAGATCTGTATATTTAATATTCCTAGATATTTTATGAAAAGTTAGGCTGGTTTCTTGTAATGACCAATATACAAGGAGGTAATGTATGTCACTGTCAGTTTCGACCTAAATCAAGGTGGTAATGTACTTATGATCCACTGTCAGTCAGTATTTTATTCATCTGATTAAAACTACTTTTACGGGTTTTATCGCGTTTATTTTACTTCTAATTATTTTATTTTTAATTCCCGACGTTTCGGGCGCTTTCCAGCACCCATGGTCACGGGGGACTGAGATGACTGACGTCCCGATGTCATTGTTAAACCCGGAATACCTTCAGCTTTTTTAATTATTGTTTATGGTCCGATATATGCAAAATGAACTGACTATGTCCTGAGGTCTTGAAGTGGTATGCTTGGGTTTAGTTTTAATTTTATTGGTTATAGGATCCCAAGCAGGTGGTAGTACCCAGCCTCCTTCTCTATTGAAATTAGGATGTTTTTTATTTTCAATAGCCTCACGTATCATCCTTGATAGGAATCGGTGTTATTTCGCGAGGATTTGTGGTCTATCAAATCTGATGTAATGGTTGGGGCCGTCTAGGATATGATCACAAACTGCAGACTTCCCGGAACGTTGATGTTTCACATCAGCTATATGTTTTTTTACGCGGGTTCTAATTTTTTTTGAATTACCAAAATTTACACTTTAATTTTCTTTACAACAATTAAAACTTAAACACTTATAATTATTTATTGTATTTATTACAAAAATTATAATAATGAACTTAACTAAAATAATAATTAAAATTATAATATTTACGATTAAAACTAATTATATACAATATAAAAGAAGAAACTATAATACAGAAAATCTGAAACTAACAATTTATATCGTCAAAAAGACCTGCTCCCCGTGGTATAGTGCCAAGAACGCTGGCTGCGTTTCCTCGCTGAATAGCTATACTTAGCCTTTGAGCGAGGAAGGAACCAGCCCTCTTATCACCAGCAAAGATAACCAGTCGTGGATACAGTTCCTAATTGATCTTTTTGTTTGTCCTATATAAGAGATACCACATTCACAATCAAGCTTGTACACTCCTGCATCTTTTAGAGGAATATGACACTTGACGGATGGTAGGAACTGACTAATCTTCTTCGGCGGCTTGTAGAATGTGACAGCTCTGACATATGGTAATACAGCAGGCACACGCTCGACTGTGGCCAGCTTCACTCGGTCACTGTGACGTAGGTGCGGAACCCGAAGCTTGTTGTCGTGCAGAACTTGCTTGACTTGCTGAAGCTCGGCGACCAGGTGTTTGATGTCACAGATCTCTCGTGCTCTCTGTAACAAAGATTTGCCCACGGTAGCTAACTGTGCAGTATGGTGGTGAGATTCACCGTTTAAATATCAGTTTGTATGGGTCTTTTTCCTATACACAGTGTGACCAATTGTGTTGTTAGGATTTCGGATGACTAACACATCTAGGAGAGGTAAGGTATTATTTGCCTCTAACTCCATAGTAAATTGAATTTGATAGTTTATGGAATTAAGATGTTGTAAAAATGCAGTTACTTTGTCTAATGGTAAAATTGTGAAAGTATCGGTTACGTACCACTTGTAGATCCTTGGTGTAACAGGTGCAGTAAGAAGGGCTTTCTCCTCAAAGTCTTCCATGCATATATCGGCGACAATGGGAGATACAGGTGAGCCCATCGCAACACCATCTACTTGCTTGTAAAACTCTTCCTTCCACAATAGATAGCCAGATGTAAGGCAATGTCTGAGTAATACTGCATAATATTCTGCTGGCATATTATTTTCCTCTAGTTTCCTAGTTACAATTGAGATACATTCTTCAACAGGTAGGCATGTAAATAGAGACCCTAACGTCAAAACTGACCATGGTTTCATTGTCAGTAAGACGTAGGTCTTTTATCTCACTGTCAAAATGGTATGAATACTTAGTGTGTGCTCTTGTGTGTCCTCTGAGTGGTGATAATATTTTAGCTAAGTACTGAGCCAATCTGTAATTTGGCGAATCAATCTGAGCACTATTACTATGGAGCGTTCGGTTTGTGTATTTTTGGTAACCCATACAACTTCGGTGGTTTGGCACATGAAAGTATTATCGAATTAACGTCCAGATTCAATTTCTCGGAGTATTTCTTAATTAGATCGCTAGATGTTTTAAGCGTATTAGTTGTAGGGTCTGTTTTGACCTTTTGGTATGTACTATATAATCTGATGTATTACAATTATAACGGTAGCATTGCCTTTATCTGCGCGGAGAATCGTAAACTCTGGTCTGTTGCGTAAGTTTTCAACGCGTTAAATTCATTTTTGGGAAGATTTAATTTCGGCGCTGAACTTCGACGTAACATAGACGAAATGTCCTGACGTATGGCCTCTAAATCTTCATTACCAATGTTATTTTTTTACAGACAGTCCTCAACACTACAGATAATGTCCTCATACGGAATTTTTCGCGGTGTTATTGTGAAATTCATACCTTTTTCTAAAACTTTTATTGTGCGTCATCCAGTGTTTGTTTTGATAAGTTGTAGACAGCGCGTTGTTTATGATTCGTGTCTGTGTTCAACGATTTCGTATGTATCGTATGGTCTACAACTCTATATATTATTAAAAGAATTCTTAACACATAATAGTTTTATTCCAATATCCTTTCTCATTCCCTATACCAGTCAAGGGATAATTAAGTTTTAATTGTGTAAGAAAAACATAGGTACCTTGTATATTTTATGAGAATTTGTTGTAAAAGTATATTACCTCATAAATAAAAAGCAGTCCCTAGGAGTCGAGTTACTAGTTATTCTAGCTTGTATTTTTTCAATACAATACAATACAATACAATACTCTTTATTGTACACCAACAAAACATAAATATAACAAATAATGAACAAATAATGAGCGATAAAAAGGCGGTCTTATTGCTACATAGCAATCTCTTCCAGACAACCCAGAAGAGGAAATTAATAAAAATAAAAATAAGATTAATAGGTAGGGTGCACTAAATTAGACAAAAAAAAATACAACTTATATACTATGAAATGACAACATACTTAAGGTATATTAGTGACCATAGCTTAGAGGAGAAAGAGAGAGGAGTTAAAGAGTCAAATAGTGTTCCTTAATTTGTTTCTTGAACACATTTAAAGATTGAGCACTTTTAATGGACTGGGGTAAGGAGTTCCAGAGTCTTACTCCATGAACAACAAAAGATTTATCGTAAAATGTCGAGGAGTGTACAGGACATTGGAGCGAAAGGTTTTCTTTGGGCCGTAAGGAAAAATCGTGACAAGAGCTAAGAAATTTAAAACGTTCTTTCAGATAAGGAGGACTTGATACATTAAATAAAACGCAGTAGAGCGCAGAAAGTATATTTTATTCCTCATGTATAACATATTTTATTAGCCTTTCTTTATTAATATTGAGAGACCATAGGTTTTTTAGAAGAGATTTAGGTATAAAAAATCAATGTTGATCTAATTTAGCGTTTTTTTAAGGAGAAGGGGCAAACGAGCATACGAGCATGTGACTACCGCTGCCCATGAACTGCGACACCAGGGTACCGTACCATGAACGCTATCCGCGTTTCTTCGCTGAATGGCGACATGCATGTAAATTGCATTAAAAAGATATTTTTGTCAATAGATCAGAATATAACATCACTATTAAAACTGTTTTTTTTTTAATTCCGGTGTGCGTGTATTCGTAATGCTTTTCCTCTTCATCGTCTTATTTAAGTATAATTTACGTTAGACTGCGTCCGCACTCTCTTGTTCTTTCTATCTCGTTCAATTTACTCAGAAAAAGGAAAACATGCGTTAAAATACGTAATTACGAAGCTTTTTTGTTGTCAAAACAAAATATAAGACTATTATGTTCGCATAAAATAATTCTACTGAATTGAATCTGCTGAATTATAACATTTAGAATTATTAAATAATAATTATAAAATAATTTATTTTTTATAATTCTACTTAGTTTCTTAAAGTCAGTTTTTACCATTTTAAAATTAAATGTGGTTCATACATATCTATATTTTATACTTGATAAAAATCAAAATGATCTGAATTTTAGCGTAGTCACCCCTGAGGACTGAGATGGAATAACTCGTTACCACTAAAAGGATTCTCCGTTTCTCAACACTCAATAAACGAAATAATGTGTGAACTCTAAATCAATTCATCTTAAGTTGTCTGTAGTTAAATCGAATTTAAGTTAAAAGCTTGTTATCTAATAGATATCTTGAAATATATCCAACACCTGCGACAAGAAATATGTATTTAAGTTTCTCATACAGCTTTACTCTGTTTTCTGTGAATTTAAAAGCTGTAATAATATAACAGAAAAGGAGAGTTTTTTCGTTATATATTGTAAATAAACATTTTTAATTGATTCAATATAGCCTATAAAACTTTTGTTTTAGCGAACACAAGCCTTCGCCATCCACTGTCTGATTACTGACGAGAGGTTATAGGGCAATTTTACCATAGATACTACGCTTGACAGGCACGTTGGCAAATGCAATTCGTATTACTTTAAGTTATTTCTACCATTTTAAAAGAAAAAAATGTATACAAAATACATATACAGATTTTTAATGATAAGTTTTACCTTTAGAAATGTTAATTTCATCGTTTTGTATTTCGTTGGCCTAAAATATTAACAGATGAAAAATCACGTTGTCCTTTTGTAGATTTGACAGTTTGCATGAAAATACACTGCAATTCTGCATTTTTGTCGGAGCTCATTTGACTGGTACAATCACTTGTGGAATGGCGCGCGGGAACTGGTTTCTTAGAATATTGATGAACACCATCTAGCGTCTAATTATTGTACAATTGTATCTACTTTTTTGTTTGGCGGTAATAGGGATTTAGGAGGTTATGAAAAAAAGAGAAAAGTTAAATCCCACCGATATAAGTATTATTTCTAAACAATGCCACTAATCTTCAGGCACTGTACACATTAGTTGTGTAAAAATAGCGCTTGAGTAACTTGAAGTTATGAAAAAGTCTGTTTTTTGTCTGGATACGTTTTTAACATTTTGCTGCCGAGTCCTTGATTGATTTGTCAAAATTATAATTTTATTCACTTCTATGACTTTTAAACTAGGACGGCATTCACTTTTTTTAACTTTATTTCTTCAAGTAACTTTTTAATTCTGTAAAATATAATGGACTCGAAGTTAACCACGCAAGGTGGCGCCTTCTTTTTTGCATGGAAACAGGCTTATGGTCCCACGCCAACATCAAAGTGAACGAGTGAAGCAGGCCACAGTAGAGCGTGTACTTGCTATACTGCCATATGTCAGAAAAGTAACTGACAAGATTGGCTACATCTTGAAACGCGCTTCAAGTAAAACATACTTCAAGCCACTGAAGAAGATTGGTCAGTTTTTACCATCATTCAAGTGTAGTGTCCCTCTGCAAGATGCAGGAGTGTACAAGTTTGAAGGTAAATATGGTCTCTCTTACATAGGACAAACTTAAAAATCAATTAAAACCCGCATTAAAGAAAATATAGCTGATGTGAAGAATCGACACTCCGGAAAGTCTGCCATCTGTGAACACGTACAGGATCGCCCCAGTCACTGCATAAGATTTGATAAACCATAAATCCTCAATAAAGAACACCCATTCCTTCCAAGGTTATTGAAATCAATAAACATCCCAATCTTAATAGAGAAGATGGTCGCGAGGTTATTGAAATCAATAAATATCCCAATCTTAATAGAGAAGATGGTCGCGAGCTTATTGAAATCAATAAACATCCCAATCTTAATAGAGAAGATGGTCGCGAGCTTATTGAAATCAATAAACATTCCAATCTTAATAGAGAAGATCGCTTGGTGCTTCCATCTGCTTGGGATCCTATATTTAATAAATTTAAATTCCAGCCCAAGCATATATTTTTATAGAAGAGGGGGCAAACGAACATACGGTTTACTAGATTTTATGTGACTACTCCCGCCCATGAACAACTGCAATACCAGGGGAATGGCAGGCGCATTGCCGGCCTTTTGGAATGGAGAAAACTTTTTTCTTGAAGGTCCCGAAGTCGTATCGGTCCTAAAGAAATAGCGGAAAAGTCGCCGGTGGTAAATCTACCACAGAGAGGTTGTATGCGGAAGAAAATTCCTAATGAAACGAACAGTGGTGGACCGCCAAGCATCCAGATGGTGTGGATGGTATCGGGGTTTTGCCGCGTAGTACGTTCATGAACTTTGGCAGCTGGGATTCATCCAAACAATTCTTAAGAGCACTCCCCGTGCTAGATACGAAAGAAAATGCAGAGATGATGAGATGCACCACCTCTTCTCATCGTCAGTGAATCGGACCGATCGGAAATCACTCGGTCGTCAACGATTCGAGCCGCACTGCGCTAGATGCGGTCAGGTGGAAGGAGCTAGAACTGGGGAGTCCCAGCCCATACATGGGAACAGTACTTCATATGAGGCCCAACCTGGGCCTTGTAAAGTTGCAGGCGGTCGAAAGTGCTTGTCATAGTTAACCGCGGTAAACTATGACATCGGGTTATAATTATTGTTTCATCAGTCCCTCCCGTGACTATGGTTGCTGATAAGCGCTCGAAACTTTAGGAATATAAAAAAGTAAATATACGCGATAAAATCCATAAAAAATAGTTATATTTAAATGTGTAGTGTTCGCGTAAGTATAAGGAATCATTATTCAATCTATGTTTTGTTTCCCTAATGAAGATAGAATTTTTTTCATCTTACATGTTTTCGTCCCACTAGGTTACTTTATGAAAAATTTCCAGAGATAGGTTAATCTATCATAGATTTATTACAGGAGATTGCCAAATTACACAAGGGCGGGAGCGACGATGCGAGATATAAGCGATGCGGTTGGCTGCGTGTATTCTCAACATGTATGAGCCCCGTTAACACGAATGCACATGCTGGGCATAAAAAGGCAGTAGATAGTTTTAAATTTAGAAAATGTGCGGGTGTAAGTGCTGTAGGTTCCGATGGATCACTGCTTAATACATAAAGCGGGTGACAATTTAAGATACACTCGATCTGACAGAGAGTAGTAAGCATTTCGTGTGATACATGTGAGGATTTGCTTACCTATTAGGCGAAACAAATGGTTTTTTACAACCTTAATATTAGACTCCCACAAACCCTCGAAATGTGGAGCGCTTGGAGGGTTGAGTTTCCAAACAATGCGATTATCAGTGAGCACCTGATTGAATATTTACATTTTTAAAATCAGAAGAATATTTTAAAAATCTATGTAATTCATGTAAATATGAACGCGAGGCGACAAAATTAGTACCGTTATCGCTGTATATAAATCGACACGGACCTCTACGAGAGATAAATCTCTTTAAAGCGTCTAAAAAACTTGCCGAAATTAGATCAGACGCTAATTCTAAATGCACTGCCTTAGTAAAAATGCATATAAATCATGAATAATCCACACCTGTGTGTGTAAAAACATTACACTGCTCTAGGCGGCAAGCAGGCAAGGCAGACATCATGGGGTAAATAGGTTTGGGTTTGTGTCGAAAACAAATGTTACACCTATGAATGCGGTATCTCACTACACGGCGAGCTGATAATATCCAATATTTCTCACGTAATGCAGCAAGCAAATACCGAGGACCAGCGTGGAAATTTATATAGTGATAATGATCAATTATAAGATCAACAATATGCCCCTTTTTTGGTAGCAATATTGGGTGTTTTTGGGAATCCGATAAAGATGAATAATCTAACCGACCACCTACTCGAAGCACACCGTCCGTGATAAATGGCGATAACCTTCGTAATGTTGATGAGCATAATTGTCCTTTTTTAATATTTTTTTATATCTTCGGCAAAAGCCTTGCACAATTTTAATGACTGTGATTTCAGAAATCTCTATGTCGGATGCTGATATAATTTTATTTGTGCGCGGTAATTTTTTCAAAAACCTTAAAACGTAAACAACGGATCGCAGATATTTATTCCAATTAGAAAATTTTAAGCTTAACGAGATAAATAGGTGTTCTTCCATTTCACTCACTCCAAGCGACACAGTCTTTTCTTCTGGTAAACTAATATGAGTTGGTGCGAACCTTTGTACAGGCCATTCTTTACACGGCAAGGAAACCCATGGAAGCCCATGTAACTAAAGGTCACAATTTAAAATTTGCGAGGGTAATATGATCTGCAGGATTTTCCGAGCCTGCGATGTGGTAAAAGTTATCCGGTAATAAATAGGACTGTATTTGCGAAATACGGTTAGCAACAAAGGTGTTGAATTTATGCGGTGAAGAACACGCCCAACAGACTCCTAAAACATTGTACAAGGAGCGGTTGTGGAGAGGATAGCGCGTTTGGTACAAGTGACCGGTGGCGGCGAAACAAGAAAGGAAAACTTATCGGTAGCGGGATACCAACGAAGGTCAAAAATTTTTAAAATATGATTATCATCAAATGATACCGAGTCTTGTTGACGATGTGACGCTGGTATATGTTGTAAAAGCTCCTTGCAGTTACTTGTCCACTTAACCAAATCGAATCCACCTCGGCGAAACATTTGGATTAGTTGAGTGGCGATATTGACTGCGTTGTTGACGCAAGGCGCGGAGGAAACGAGGTCATCCATATAAATATCCCTTTCTACTACAGAAGCAGCAAGGGAATAGGACTCCCTTTCGTCAGCGGCTAACTGGTGTAAAGTGCGAAGTGCGAGGAAAGAGGAAGAGCGTAATCCGAATGTGACGCGATTAAATTCATATGTTCGTATAGTTTCTTCTGTAGAAAACCGATATAAAATGCGTTGAAAAGCGCGATGGGATTTTTGGACTTCTATACACAAGTACATTTGCCTAACATCTGCAAAGAAGGCGATGCGATAAACTCTAACGTTTAATAAAATATTAAAAATATCTGTATGTAAATTTTGTCCCGTGTGCAAAATGTCATTCAAAGAAATATCGTTATCCGACGTAGCACTAGCGTCTAAAACGATGCGCAACTTCGTTGTACTTTTATCATTCCGTACGACAGGTTGATGTCGCAAATAAAAACAAGTCTGTATACAATCATTATCAGAAAGAGTGGATAAAAAACCCTTATTAATGTATTCCCGTATAACAACATTGTATTGATCGTGAAGATCGGGATATTTGTTAAAGCGTTTTTCAAAGAGTAAGAGGCGTTATGATTCCTTATATTTACGCGAACATAACACATTGATTAAAACAATTTTTTTACGGATTTTATCGCGTTTATTTTACTATTATTTTTAATTCCTGACGTTTCGGGCGCTTTCCAGCACCCATGGTCACGGGGGACTGAGATGACTGACGTCTCGATGTCATTGTTAAACCCGGAGTACCTTCAGCTTTTTTAATGAAGGTACCCGTATCCCGGAGTACCTTCAGCTTTTTTAATGAAGGTACTCCGTATTAACAATGACATCGGGACGTCAGTCATCTCAGTCCCCCGTGACCATGGGTGCTGGAAAGCGCCCGAAACGTAAAATAAAATGCGTAAAATAAACGCGACAAAATCCGTAAAAAAATGTTTCAATCAATGTAAGAGGCGTTTATTTGCGTTCATTAAAGAGTCACCCAATATGTCGGGCCTTTTCTTAAATGGAAGGGCGACAACATACCGTCCGTCGTTTTGGCGGTAAGTAGTAGTAGTCTTCACATTCCTGCTCATAACGACTCAAATATATTTTTTGCGGCAGTTCCTCAATTTTCCAAAATTTTTCCATTATGTCATTAAGACAATTTTGATTTAAAGGAGGATGGCCAAATTTCTATGGGAGCTGGGCTTGACTTTTTTTTCATGTCCCAAAACAAACTATAGTTAGATTGGTTTGTTTTTCTGTTGTAAACATAATCACGTTTAAAAATAATATCTAAATAGCCACGATTTTTTATAATAACGTCAACAAAATTTTTAAGGCTGAATCAACAAATACCTTTTACTTTTTTTTATTGATCATTTCGTATATAATATTGATATGTCAAAATTACAATCAATTCAAACGATACGAGGTTAGATTGAAAAGTACTCGGCCTAACCAAGAAAATAAACACATACTAAATCAGTTATATTTTTATTTTTCTACATAATCACCATCAAGTTCAATACACTTTTACCACCTCCCCTTCCAAACATTTAGACCGTTGAAAAAAAAATGATTCTTCCTTAGAGTCAAAATATGCGTCTACAGCTGCTTTGACCTCGTCGTTTGTCGAAAATCTTTGACCTCCCAAGTGCTTTTTTAGGTTAGGGAACAGAAAGAAGTCTGATGGTGCCAGATCAGGTGAATACGGCGGATGCGGTAACAGTTCAAAGCCACAGTTGTGAATTTCAGCCATTGACTGTACTGACGTGTGAACACGGGCGTTATCTTGATGAAACAGGACTTTTCTTCTGAGCATTCCTCGACGTTTTTCTTTTATTTCCTCTCGTAAACGACGTAGTAAGGTGCAGTAGTAATCAGAGTTTATAGTCTGACCCCTTTCAAGATAATCAATCATAATCACACCTTTCGAGTCCCAGAATACTGAAGCCATCACCTTATTTGCCGACAAAATCGACTTAGCCTTTTTAGGGGGTGGTGAACCAGGTCTTCTCCACTGTTTTGATTGTTGTTTTGTTTCCGGTGTACAGTAATGAACCCATGTTTCGTCCATAATAACAAAACGATTAAAAAAATTATCTGCATCGGCTTCAAATAACTCCAAACAGTCGCGTGAAATAGTCAATCGCGTCCTTTTTTGTTCAAAAGAAAGCAGTCGCGGAACCCACCTCGCAGACACCTTGTGGAAACCCAACTCGTTGACAATGATGTTTTGAGTTCGTTCATAAGAGATGCCTATAATCTCGGCTATCTCTCTAATTTTTAATCTGCGGTCTCCCATTATTAAATCAAGTACTTTTTTAATATTTTCGTCAGTAGTTGACGTCGAAGGCCTTCCAGAGCGGGGGTTCATCTTTAACACTCTCTCTACCACGCTTAAATTCTGCTATCCATTTTTTGACAGATGAATATGACAGAGCACAATCGCCTAATGTACTGACCATGTCATCATGGATGGCTTTTGATGATAGCCCCTTCTTATGGAGGTACTTAATGACGGCACGCTGCTCGATTTGCTCCATTCGCGGAAATTATGTCCGATTACTTTGTTAATAAATTTATAAAATCACAACTAATTATCGCACACGTTTCGAACTTCACACAATGAACTAGTCTGAACTGAGCTAAATAATGTGGGTAGATTTGATTTATAGAATTGAATGGATCTGTGTTAGGCCGAGTACTTTTCAATCCTATTAGATTACATTCATCATTACAGCCTTTTACAAGTCCACTGCTTAACATAGGCCTCCCCCAAGTAATGCCACAAAGCACTGTCCTGAGCCACCTGCATCCATCGACTTCCTGCATATCATACCAGGTCGTCACTCCATCTAGTGGGGGGTCGCCCTACACTACACCTACCGGTACGAGGCTGCCACTCGAGAACCTTTCTTCCCCATCGGTTATCGGTTCTTCGAGCTATATGGCCGGCCCATTGCCACTTCAGCTTACTAATCCGTTGGGCTATGTCGGTCACTCTGGTTTTACTGCGGATACCCTCATTTCTGAGTCTATCATGCAGAGAAACTCCGAGCATAGCCCCCTCCATAGGTTGCTGTGTGGTGGACCTTGAGCGTCCTCATACGGCCAGCAGTGAAGAACCACGTCTCAGATCCGTAAGTCATCACTGTCAACACGCATTGGTTGTACAATCTAGTTTTTAGAGATTGAGGTATACCTGACGAGAAGATATGTCGTGATTTCCCGAACGCTGCCCAGCCGAGTTGAATCCGTCGATTGACCTCTCGGTCGGTTGTAGTTTGACCATTTCAATTCTCGCTGAAGAGAGTTAGTCGCTAGATACCTACTGTCTTTCAGTCTTCAATACTAAAATTGTATATGTATTGAAAAATCGAGTAATGGTAGATTGCAGGAGTAAATGAAGTGTAATGGTAGAATTTAGGAGTACTTTAATGAAATAAGTAGGCTAGGCAAAATTACTTTTTATTCATCATCTTACAACACCAACATCAAGGAGTGATGCTGGCACTGGCGATATTTTCGGCTGATGCCTGGTCCACCCAATGTACCACACAAGCATCATAACATGTGCACAGCACCCAACTGTTCTTCTACCAACTAAACAATTACAGCAATACTCTATTATAGCTTACCTTCCAGACATATTATATTCAATTAATATATAAACATAATATAACGGGTGTCCGGTGGCAGAATTAGGATTTAAATTTCGAACTGTTTTCGAACCGTTAGCGGAGGGGCGGGCGGGGGGGTCACGTTCGATTCGTCATTCGTGCGGGTTCCTTAGTCACGATGTCGCAGTGGACGGGTGAACAACGTGCGTTCGCAATCGAAGCTTATTTTAAAGCAAACGATTCCTGTGCTATTGCTCGTCGAAGATTTTGTTCGCGGTACAATATCCGACGGTTACGTGATGCGCCAAGCGAAAATTTGATTCGATTGTGGGTGCGGAGGTTCAGAAAAACAAGTTCAGCAGCAAATAATCCGCGGCCGGGATCCAGCAGAACGTCGAGGACTGATGACAACATCGAACTTGTCGCAAACAGTTTACGCGATAACCCGCGACAGTCCGTGCGTAAGAGAGCGGCTGCTCTAGGGCTCCCAAAAACGATTGTGCACGAAATATTGAAAAAGGACCTTAAACTTCACCCCTTTAAAATTCAAATTGTGCAAGCGCTTAAGCCTAATGATTACAATTGGCGCAAAAGTTTCTGCGAAACAATGTTGCAGCGATTTCGTACAGTGAACACAATCTTTTGGAGCGATGAAGCCCATTTTCATTTAAATGGAAGTGTAAATAAACAGAACTGCCGTTATTGGTCACCTAAAGGACAGAACCCGCGATTGAAACATCAACAGCCACTTCACAGTCCCAAAGTGACGGTTTGGTGTGCATTGTCAAGCAGAGGAATAATCGGACCCTATTTTTTTGAAAATCGTCAAGGACAAGCCATTACTGTAACCGGCGTTTCTTATCGGCGAATGCTTAACGATTTTTTCCTGCCAATATTAAGAGAACATCCTGCCTACAGTTCACAGACATGGTTTCAGCAAGATGGCGCCACGCCTCACACTGCTAGAGAGACCATGGCGCTTCTTCGTGATTTGTTCCCTAACAAATTGATAAGCCGTTTTGCTGACATCCCCTGGCCACCCAGGTCGCCGGATCTTACCCCCATGGACTTTTTTCTGTGGGGGTACCTCAAAAGTAAAGTTTATGAAACCGCCCCACCGACCATCTCAGCATTAAAAGAAAATATCGTTCGCGAGGTTAATGGCATCCCGACGTCCCTTCTCCAGCGAGTGGCGCGCAATACTGAAGCCAGATTCCAAGAGTGTGTCCGACGTGATGGTCAACATTTAGACGAAATAATTTTTAAGAAATAAAACCCGCACTTCCCTTCTTTGTTATAGTCATTGAAATAAAAAAAAAATATTTTGCAGTTTTTTTATTATTTAATTTTGAAATCCTAATTCTGCCACCGGACACCCGGTACTTTTCTGGAAATGTGTCTGTATTTGATTTTGCCTACCTCTTATAAGTGAATTTTGTCCACTTCCTCTCAAACAATACTCTGTTACATTAACGTTCGCTATCATAGGACCTTGCCTGTTGAATCTGATATGTTCCGTGGGCAAATAATATAACTTCACTAATATATTGGAATGAGATGTATTACTAGTAAAATCAGATGTTCCTCTATTCATATTCATGCTATTCATAAAATCAGATAAATTATTATTTAATCGAAATCCTGCTCTAATCACATTTATGATTTGCTCAGCATCATTCCTGTTTTTTAATAGAACACTGCATATTTAAAAGGATTGCAGCTATGGAAAACATATGCATCATATGGGCCAAAGCAGTCTACAATGTATCCATTAGGTGTCACCAGCAAAAATGGTTTTAACAAGTTTTTGTATTTATGTAAAGAACACATAATTGGAACTTTTGTTTATAAAATATATGTCCCATCACATATTATTATCGCATTATCACTATTTTAATTATAAATTGCATTTGGAATACATGGAAGAGCACCTAAACCTAAAATGCTTCTATTTGTTTTTATAAGATGCGGCTTTCATATAATAAAAGTTCAAATTGTTGTTTATACATTCCGAGGCAATGAAACAAATGCTCATCAACTCTTTCCATACTCGACAAATCAAGAAATGTGTTGAAAGCATTTATAAAAAAAGGAGCATGTTCCAATGTAAATGTTCTCAAACTATTTTGAGAATTGAACAACATATCCCAATCAGTACTAAATGTATGTTCTACACAAATATGAGCATTTATAGGCAAGTAATATTTGTGTTAGGCATAGGCAAGTAAGAGTTGTTGCTCTTAGAGGGTCAGAAATCCTATGCAAATCTGTGTTCAGGCAACCAGAAAAAACACAATGTGCTACAGTACGCTCGTCTATACTGCGGCTAACTTAACCGCCTGGGTACTACGTCATCTTGCTGGTCGGTATTTGGAGGGCTTTATGGTTCTTGGGGTTGAGGCTCTGGCTCCTACTCATACTCTGGCTCTGTCTTCTGCATATTATGTGTTGCAACTCTCTTGAATCTCAGCCAACAGGGATGAGAAACATAGTCTGTTGAAGTTGCCTGAAACAACCATACAGCCTAATCTTAATATAAATGTTTTGACTAATTATTATTAAACCCGATCAAATAGAATCATTTTTACAAAACAATATAAAACTACATTGATAAATTCACTATAACTTTGATTTCAAGACAAAACAAAAAAAGTACAAAATAAAAAGGTAATTTTTACCTGCCGTGGGGAAATTCTATTTTCAAGCTCAACATGAATTGCTTATTGTAACTGAAGTGGATTCTCTCTCACAATAAGGTCACGTTTACGATTCCTCAGAGAACTTCCACAAACTATGCAAACATGCTTGTGGCCACGGAAAGATAAAGTACCAGATTCGTTAGACAACCCGGAGTTGATACGCTGTATTGCCAATTGTTGACAGGCATCACATACGTAATCTTCTTCAGTGATCTAAAATAAGAATTAGTTGTATTGTGATGTTTGATTGATTATAGTCTTATGATGTATGATTCATATATTTTAGAGTAATAAAAAGTAAATCGATATGTAAATACGTACTATTATTGAAGAATTCCACTCGCAGATCTTAGAAATTACTCTGGTATCAAGCTCAAAAACGACATGGTGGCGAAGTGTATCAATGCATATGTTACAATTAACACATAGCAATAGCAGTGTAGTTTGCACGATGTCTCTCACAATTATCCAAGATGTGAAAAAATCAGTCCGTAAAACAATACCGAAGTCCAAACAACAGAAGGAAATAACAATCATAGATTACTGTATATATACTAGAGAATAACAATAATGGCGCGGATTGATGACCACAGATTAAGCGATGACAAATGACGTTCCGTTTTACATATGTAATTGAACAAAACGTTTAGCTTACTATGACCTACATAATTATTTTTATGAGAAGAATCCAGTACAAAATAAATCAGCATAGTATATAATTGATTTGATGTCTACATATACTAATTTAATTGAATTAAAATTAACAACTATTCATAAAAACGTGAATAATTATAGCCTTTGAATACCAAGTCCTTTCACACATGAAATAAATAGTCATTAGGTGCGTTCTGAAACTATTATTTGAAATAATTTTGAACAGTTACAAAGATAGAAATAAATGGATACCTTTTTTGCGGCTACTTAGAAAGGTATTTCTTGTGTATTTTAAGACCTTAAACAATAAGGGTATTTTACATAAATATTTCATATTAGGACGCTATCATTTCGCTGTCGGGTACGATTTGGCCATCCTCCCTTGTGT
Source organism: Parnassius apollo (assembly GCA_907164705.1). Classification (NCBI taxonomy): domain Eukaryota; kingdom Metazoa; phylum Arthropoda; class Insecta; order Lepidoptera; family Papilionidae; genus Parnassius; species Parnassius apollo. The sequence continues at coordinate 8,709,711 of CAJQZP010000008.1, forward strand.
CGTAAGAACAGGAAACAAAGGAACGCGGGGAATGATACAGCGACTTCAGCATCACCCATAATAATATATCCGAGTGATGTTTCTATGGCACTAGGCCATTGCGAATGAATTAAGTTTTCAGGCGACCAAAGTTTTATGTAGGTATTAAACCCCAATAAAATATCTATAAACCCAAGTTGATAAAACTGATCATCTGCTAAGCGTATTTTATCTAAATATCGAATTGTTGAAACATCTACTAACGAATCTGGCAACTGACCCGTGATGGTCGGAATAACTAATTGTTAAATATGATAAAATTTGTTATCATTAAAACGAGACATTAACTGCAGTGAAGTGACACCTAAAATCTTTTGGGATACACCACCGATCCCGTGTACTTCTGTAAAACTATTTTTATTCAAAATGGAAAGAAATAAGCGTTTACAAAAATCCTTCGTAATATAGTCGCTCTGGGATCCAGGGTCAACTAAACACCGAATAAAATGTTCATTGTCGTATTTATCTATGACTTTTATTTTTGCAGTCTCCAATAAAGTAGTATAGCGCGGGAGAGTGCTATAATCGCGAGAAATACATATTACATGAAGAGGTAAGTGTTTTTTTCATCTTCCGCCGTATACGAATTGTGAGCGACAGAAGAATTAACCCTATTATCGTTAACTGCACGGTAGTTAATGGAATGTGAGCTGCATGCATTAGTGTTAGGCGTCTGCACAACCTCTGAGTGTAACGTATTGCTACTACGAAAAGCAGTCTTAGAACCATTGTGATTCGGGTCAGAATGAATTAATGAATGGTGGCGCCGCGCGTAGTACATACACTTACACTTCGATTTACAAAAATAAGTCGAGTGTTTATTACTTAACAATTAATACAACAATTGTTTTGTTTAATAATATCGTAACGTTGTTGTGTACTTAATTTTAAAAAGCGTGGACAAACATACGAGTGTTTATGCTCATTTGATTTACAAAAGATACATGAATGCGAAGGATCTGTATTAATAAATGTTTTACTAATTTTATTTGAAAGTGATTTGTTTCGATTATTATTGGATGTAGATAAAGTATGCGAATTATTAAATGTGTGACATATAGGACTATTCTGTTCGTATAAAAATTGTACTAAAGAGGCGTAGTTTGGTATGCTAATTGTGCGACAAAATATTTCAAATGACTTAACAATGTCATGATCTAATTTTCTAAGTGCAAAATTTAAAAACAAAAAATCAGCTATATCCTCAATATTTAATTGCTTTAGAGCATTAATTGAAGCATCAAATTTGTCCATAAATATATGATAACTACCTGTTGTGTTTACGTTCACCTGTGTCCAATAGTTGATTAATATACGTAGATGCAAATGTGCCTTTGTCATTATATCTTTTTATAAGCGTATTTCAAATAATGGAATAATTTTCTGCGGTAGGGGCTAACCCGGCACAAACTGATGACGCCCTGCCACTCAATTTGTTAACCAAATAATAAACACGTTCGGCATCAGTTAACTGTAAATTGTCGTGAATTAATGTCTTAAATTGTTGATAAAATATAGACCACTGGCGTATGTCTCCGTTAAATGACATTAATTCAATGGCGGAAGTGAAGTTTTTAATTTAAAAGGAAATCTATTTTCTAACGTGAAAGTGGAAGGCGATGTGGATAGTTTCGTAACTTGGCACTTAATACGACTATATAAATCTTCAAATGAGTTCCAAGCCCCATAATCAACGTCTGCATTAGGGTTTAATTTTAAATTTTTAGCATTATAGATATCTAGAATATCTTTAAATTTACTACGTAATTGTTCTATATTCAAAGCGATACTAAGAAATAAATTCTGCTCGTCCAAAGACTTCACAGATAATCGACAGATAATCACGAAGTATAGCGTTATTGCAAATGTCTATACTTTTTAACCTCCCCAACGAGCATATCGAGATATAAGCGATGCGGTTGGCTGCGTGTATTCTCAACTTGTGTGAGCCCCGTTAACACGAATGCACATGCAGATAGGAAACCCGAAAGTGGGCTTTGCAGTAATCTTATTGGATAATAATTAACGAATCTCTTATAAGCGTTATGCGATAGTGCAAAGTGGCACAAACATATGTAGAACGATTTGTTAGGTAAAAACATTCAGTAAATGTGTTAATTATAAAATGACAAAGTAAACAGTCATGGCTGTCACCCAGAGGGGTATGCAGAGACTACATACTTCCATTTGGCAAAATTTTGACACCTCTTGCCTTCTTAATATCGGTACACCTACGCATACATGCACGTCAGATAGGGGTACTCTTAATTTGACTAATTTGGTCGATAAACTTCCGCCTTATGTGCCCCTTTCCAACCCTATCGTTCACTTCTGCGAAATACATTTCCCTTCCTCTTCTACCATTCATTCTTCGTACATTACAAACCTCCAAAGTATTCCTTTCTCAAAACTTACTATACTATTCCTAGTCACAATATCATCTTGTAAACTACACTTTCCTCTTTTCACACAATTTCTCACCCTGTATTTCAAAATCAGCTCTAACATATTCCCTAAGGACTGCATTTTTACACCATTTATTCTACTCTTGTGATTATTCTGCCACACCCAACTTTCACTACCATATACTAAAGTCAATTATATATGACTAAATAAAATAAAATAATAAATATGAATAATATAACTTATTATTATTAGCTTGTTTATTGATTGACATAAATTAAGACTACGGTAAACAATTCTCATTCACTCATTACAGCTCGTCAAACTGCTGAACATAATCTTCTCCTACAGATTGTCTCTTTAGGGGATATTTTCCATGGCTGCACGTTTTGCAGGAGGAGAGCAACCGCAGATTTTTTTTATTATTGTTATTATCAAAAAAGGTACTCTTGCCAAAATCCCGTTGTATTTTATCTTTGTTGACTCTCATAACAGCACTTATTAGGTAATGTTTTTCCTTACGCCACCAATAAACGTTCAAAGAATTTAAAGTTAACAATTTACTTACAAAAACGTATTCACATTAAATATATAAACCACACAAGTTTTATTAATAGTTCGCTAATTTTTCAATACATGTCCATTCCAGTTACTCTAGATAGTTATTATACAATAACATGCTGCACATTCCGTGGTCCTATCTGCGATACATCACACGTGTAAATATTTCAGGTTTGCACGCGGACAATCACATTTTTAGAACAACGCGACGTGTCAGTAAATTGCGAGAATAAAATTTAAAATGTATGTTCCTTTACAGGCCAGTTTTTCGAACGTGTACTCGTACTTTTTCGTTCTTGTCTTCGATTTGCAAATTATTTTATAAGTAACAAAACACAAGTAAGAGGGAGAATGGAGACGAAATTTACTGTGATAATTTTTTTTCTAAAAAGCAGGAAACTTCGTCTGCACTTTGCTTTCTGCTTTTTAAAAAAAGCTTAGAATACTTACTAATACAGATCTTCTTTTAAACCAATAAAAATAATAAAAATAAAGCTTGACCACTCTTTCCATTAAGAGTCATAATAATTTTATCACATCGTTACAGCCCATCATAAGACCACTGCTGTATATATCCCGCCCAAGGCATTCGCCTTGTGAATGCATCCATTAAATTACTACATCTCTTAACAGGGCATCATTCCGTCTAGTGAGTGGCAACCCTTCATTTCGCTGGGTCGGTCGGGGTTTCGGTACGAAGCTGCCTAGAGAACCTTTTTTTTCTGATCATATGTCTCGCACCTTTAACGCTATCTGTGGTCGCTGGGTATTTTAACGTAAATGAGATTGTTATAACATCACCTAGTAGAAGGCGTAAGATATTTTTATTAGATTTACTGCTATATCCATAGTCACGCGATGGAATATGGAGATGATTTTTTAACACCGCCACTACAAGACCAGGTTTCATCCTTCATTATTAGTTAATGATATCAAAGCTTATATTGAAAACAACCTTAAGAATTATCTATATAATAGGAACTTACTCACGATTTATTTTCCACCTGTTATCTGAAATCTTAATGATATTTAAGGAGTCTTAGCGAAAAAAGAAAAAGCGTTTTCCCCTTTTAAGGAAGATTATTCTTAACCACGATCTTCCAATGAAAAATTACCGCTCTCAGTGAGATAAAATTTTAAATCACAATTTTATAATATATTCTAAGAGAATTTTACTAACGATATTATTATGTCGTATATTATTTTAACAATATTACATTATAAGGATTGAACAACTTTTTACTGCATCCAATCCTAGAGCTGTAGTTACATAAGGGCTAAGTGCTCACTGTAAATTTCCCACTATGCTAGTAGCCCGGGTTCAATCCCCACCCGGCACCAATGAAATTGTTTTACCGAGTTACCGAGTCAACTCCGCGCACCGTATAGTTTCAGAGAGCGTTAGATAGATGTCATTTAAATAATTTATTTGCAGTATAAGTTTGTGAGTCCAATTCGAGTTATCTGAATTTCAACTCGAGTTAACTCGAGTCGAGATGACCAACTCGGAAAATACTATTTTAATTACTCTCTGACTATGTGATCGCTAACTCTGGTAACGTAATTTTTTTAATATTAAGTAAGCAGAAATAATGACCTGAATACGAATATCAAAACAACTCTTTTTTTTTACATTTCTGGAATCCGTTTTAGATTCTCAAAATATCTTAAGACTATTTATAATAATAAATTCGCATCTATTTTTGTGTAATACCATTGAAGGTCATTAAAATTTCTAGTAGACCAAAAAATTATTATCTCCTTTGGTACAAAAGATCAACCCATCAAAAGGTTACGTTTTTAACAAGATATTTCTAATGGTCACTTTGATGCCTACGCTGATGCCAATGCTGATATTAACACTGTTGAGCGCGTTCAATAGCCAAAAAACGCCGTTTTGAAATGGTTGTATCTCCGATATTTACTTAACTTTCACCAATTTCTAATGTTATGCAAGACATTCATTCGCTTTCTTATACAATTATTGAATCTGAATGTGAGTCAGATTCGATTTCTTCTTTGTCTACGAATAATTGCATAGAATCTCCAACATTCACTATCCAAGAGTCAGTCCAAAATGAAATTAGTTTGACAAATCATTCACAAAAAAGACTGGGCTAGGGTTACCAATGCGGTAAGAAAACTGCAACTTAAGGATGCAAGAAAAAATATAATTAAAATGAACCTTCTAATAATCGTAAGCATGCAGCTAATTATCAGAAAAAAAAAACACTCCTCAAAGGTAGCCTGTCGTTGTTTATCAGCGGCAACACCCTGAAATACAGAAGCAGGCTGCAATTAAATATCGGCGCAAACACCTTGAAGAGTGTGACAGTTACGATATGAACGAAATCATAAGTACGGAGTAGTGCTGTTTAATTTTAAAGCGTAAAAAGCTGACATAATATATAGGCTGTGAGGCATTTCGTCTACTCTTTACTTATCTTCACGCACAATCCCTAACGGGGTAGCCAGAGAAAACAGATCGCCAAGTGTCACGATCCTTACATACCTCTTTCGCTTCTTTCAGGTTCATTAACTTCTTCATACATGCACGTCTAGGTATCCGAGTAATCTTGACCCTCCCCTCTTCGAGCTATTTGCTCACATGGTCTTCGAAAGTTAGTCTCGGTCTACCTCGACACCTTTTAATATTTACTTTCGCTCTATATATTTTCTTCACCATTCGGTCTTCACTCATTCGTTCAACGTGCCCAAACCATTGGAGTACGCCCCTATCAATTTTTGTGATAAGGTCATCTTTCAATCCTGCCATATTGCGAATCTCTTCGTTTCGCTTTCGGTCGGCTATGGTAACGCCACACATTTTACGAAGAGATCGCATCTCCACTGCATTCAACTTGCTTTTATGCTTCTTCTGGCATTCCCAGGTTTCGCTGCCATATAACAAAGTCGGTACCAACACTGCGTTATGTATTGCAAGGCGTGCACTCTTCACCACGCCTTGCCTTTTTTACTAATGCACTCAGGGCACCATTGACTTTGTTTCCGGCAGCGACACGCCTATCCACATCTAAATCACATCTTCCATCCCGGCTGACAGCACTCCACAAGTATACAATTTCATTTACCTGTTCTAGACATTCCTGATTTACCCATATTTCACATTTCGTTCTCTCTTCGTCCTTTTCAAGTACCAGAACCTTAATTTTATTAGCATTCAAACGGAGACCTTTAATTTCACATTCCTCTTTCATACACGTGACTAATGCCTGCAGTTCTGCTTCTGATGGTGCAATAAGCACTGCATCATCAGCATACAGCAGACAATTAACAATTTCAAATTCAAATTCTACTCTTTAGAAGCCAAAAACTAATAAAAAAACTAATTTCTCGTTGCCCCACAGATTATTGACCACAGTATTCATTTTCTATCAGATAAACCGGTAGTTTGTTAAATATGAACCCCACAATTACGCTTGTTTCGTTTATTGTTGTTTCAAACATCATTTTACGAGATAATCTATGGAGAAGGCTTATATTTGGCAGCAGATTATACATAGGCTGTATTAGATGGGAATATAACATTTCTTAATCTTGATACAAATAAGTACATTATCTACGAACGCTATGTATGCATCTCACATGTACAATGAAGTTGAACATAACATAACATAACATAAACACTCACGCCTGTCACCCAGAGGGGTAGGCAGAGATTACGGACTTCCATTTGGCACGATCCTGACATACCTCTTTTGCCTCCTTTACATCCATATATCTACGCATACATGCTCGTCGGTTAAGGGTACTTCTAACGTGGCCCATTTTCAAAATATCGCCAATTTGGTCGACAAACTTTTTTCTAGGGCGTCCCTTCCCGACTCGGCCGTTCACATCTGCCATATAAATTTGCTTTGTCACTCTTTCATCATTCATTCTTTCTACGTGACCAAACCACCGAAGCATTCCTTTCTTAATCCTGGTCACAACATCATCTTGCATACCACATTTATCTCTTATCACGCAATTTCTCACCCTGTCATTCAGATTAAACCCTAGCATATTTCTTAAAGAACGCATTTCTACAGCATTTATTCTACTTTCGTGCTTCTTCTGCCACACCCAGCTTTCACTACCATACATTAACGTAGGGACTAACACAGCATTATGAATTACCATACGTGCCTGTTTTGACACATTCTGGTTCTTCATAATAGAGTGTAGTGCCCCATTCACTCTATTCCCTGCATTTACTCGTCGTTCTATATCCCTATCATATCTACCATCCCTGCTAAATACACATCCCAAATACACAAACTCATCCACTTGCTCAATTAACTCTCCTTCTATTCTTATTTCACATACCGTTTTGCTTTCTTCTCTTTCAAAAACCATCACTTTCGTCTTACTTGCGTTCACTTTCATTCCCCTTTCTTTTAATTCCCAGTTCATTAATGTAACCATAACAATGAAGTTGAACTGAGACACAAATATTACATTTCATTCAATTCAATTTCATTGACTTAGCTAAGCTAATTGCAATATGTTTTCCTTCTACGGATATTTTCGTTTCATAATATTTGTTTCTACATTGTTTATCACTTTAATATCCCAGCGGTTAAGCAACCACACTCAAGTGGCGCAAAATTTTTGTTTCAGATATTACTCTAAGTTAAGGATGACTTCAAGAAGTAAATGTCTGGTGTTATTTTTAAATCAAAGTCAGTACTTTGCAGATATTTGTAACACGCTACATGTTTCATCAGTTCATCACTCCATCTAATCAACACTACGCTGGCTTGAAGTACGATACCAATATGCAGATGATACGTGCCTTCTGTCAGAAAATAAAAATGTGGATATCTCCATGCAAATATTACAACATGATTTTTCACGCCTCTCTATGTGGGCTCACAATCTAGGACTAGTAATAAATATACAAAAAACTAAGGTAATACACATTCATTCTAGTCATATAAAGAATATTAAACCAGTAAGCAATTTTGCTCATAATCATCTTTGTCTGCACAATATAATAACTTGTTCCTGAGAAAAAATCCCACTTGTTAAGTATCACACATACTTAGGACTGATTATAGATAGTAGGATGAACTGGACGAGTCATATGGATTACGTGTGTAGTAAATTAAGGGCAATTTTAGCGAAATTTCATATTATTCGTAATAAAGTTCCATTTAAAATTCGTCTAAGCCTATATAATGCTCTAGTGGAATCGATAGTATCATATGGTCTTAGTAGCTCTGGAAGAACTTTTCGCACTTACCTAGATAAAATATACAGCTTACAAATAAGAATTTTAAAATCTATGTTGTCTCAACAGACCTCTCGTCAGTCCAAAACCTTCTAAAGGTTGCTGTCAAAATGTACACATCTGTCCACAACCATCAGAAGGTTGCTGTTTACTTATAAACTTCAGATTCGAAACAGCCCTAGTAAAAGTATACGTATCTCCCTATAACTGGTACAACATGCAGAGAATTAAACAAAGACGGCAATTAATATCACACACGCTTCATAAACGAACCATAGAACCTGTGAAATAGTAATACATTTATTCCGTTCAGTTGCTCGTTCTGTGACGCGGTGTCGTGTGTTTACGTGCAAAGTATTAATTGTTGAAAGTGATTTCGGAAGTTAATATTAAAGATAAACATGAATGGGTAAGTCATAAATACTTTTCTATTAACCCTAGATCACTAACCTTCGTCGAAACGACGACGCGGACTCAAAAAATGTGGTATAAATTTTGAGTGCGTCGTCGTAAGCATTGCAGATTCCGGCTAATCTCAGTTGACCCAAGGCTCCCGCGACACACGAGTGTGTTTTTTGTGTAGGGGCCCTGTGTGCGCCATTCCAGCCACCATGAATCGTCGAATCGACGAAGGTTAGTATTAACGTTATTCTTTCAAAGTCACATTTAATTATTTTTTTTGGTGTTATAATTATTTCGGTGTTTTGTAAACTTTGTACTTAATTTGCCTACATTAAAATAAGAACTTACATTATTTTTATATTTGAATATATTTTTATTTTAGATACTATTAGTCAGCTGTTATTAGATGATAATAGTGACGAAGAAAACTGCTCTAAGAGTGAGATAGAAGACCACCTTGAGGCTGATCCGGCTTATGAAACAGATGGTAAGGAAGAAATTTTTCTGTGATAGAACAACCACCTTTAACCGAAGACATCCAGGCAAGTATAAAGCCCCAAAAGGCAATATTCCTACTGTCAACTTGTGATAAGGTAGGGACAATTGATGAGTTAACCAAAAAACCCACGATGGTTGAGTTTTACAATCAAACTAAGGGCGGAGTAGCATCAAAAATTAGTCGAGCCACACATGCAAAAAAGATTACAAACTCCGACACTTCAAACGGGACTGCGGGACTATATAACAGCGATTTTGAATATGCCAGGAACCAGTAGTTCTACTTCTACACATGAGACTGATCAAAGAAAAGATACAGTTAGTCTTACTATTGCCAAAAAAAAGAAAAAATTGTGCAATTTGCCCCTCCGCAAAGCGAATAATGACAAAGAATTGTTGCACCAAGCGCAACAAATCCTTGTGTGGCGAACATAAACTTGACATTTGTCACAAGTGTATTAATTAATACTTTTTTTCTAAACTGTTTCTTTCTTTTGTTGATTTTATTACTTAATTTTAATATTTTAATACTTTTTTAAGTGTCTGTTTCTTTTAGTTCATAAGAATTAAGCATTTAAAAAAAATGTTATGTTCAAATGAGTAAAAACTCAGGTCTGAATTAAAAGAGTGTCAAAGTAATTAAAATGTGATTTTAGTAGATAAAAAACTTATAAACATGTTAACAAATGATTAGTGTAATAAATAAGAAAAACACATATAAATATTTTATTCCATAAATCTTTAAAAGCCTCCCTTTTGTACGGCGTAGCCGAAACGACGAAGGTTAGTAATAAGCGTTGTAAAATAAGGTTAGTAATCTAGGGTTAATTTAAAACATATTAGATGACGATTTGTACATAAATTGTTCCATTTTATCAAACATTGCTTGCCATTTCGACCGCCATGTTGATACCATGTTCGTATTAATTTCCATTGTTTTAAATTAAAAGTACAATTGTGAATGGTAAACATTGTTTTAATATCGTTAACATACTTATTTACAAACATAACAATAATTACAATTGTATAGTTTCGATTGAATATTTCATAAAACTAAAAATAACAAATTGCTTAAATCTCGCGTCCACCTGGCGATCGTGGACAGACATGGGTCGTAAAGTTATTTACACGAAATCCGCCATCTTCGAGAGCAGGTTGTACAGTATGGATAGGATTATGGGAATTCCAGTGTTGGTATATTTTTACGATAATTTTTGGTGTGGATTTTTATTTGTTTTTCTTATTTGTTTTGTTTTATTTTTTTGTCAGTAAATTGTTTTACTTTTTGTATGTGCATGTCATTATATTTTTTTGCACTTGATTTATAAGTGAAACACTCTTTGTTTTCACTCTTAGCCCAAGGTTATCTGGAAGAGATTGCTTTTTGTACGTAGTAGTTTTTATTGCTAAGCAATAAGCCTTAGCTCGTTACGGTGCTATAGTTGAAATAGCCTCAAAGTACGAAACGGTCACCCATCCAGTTGCAAGCTAACGCGTGCATTGCTTAACCTTTGTTATAAATCTCGCACGCAAGCTATCACTAGGCTAGGGTCACTTCAAATTAAGTAAAATTAAAAAAAAAATCAAAATAATAAAAATATAAACTCTTATTTTGGCAAAAAAAGAATTGTCAAACATTTTTTATAATATTCAAATGTTAATTAAAAATATAAAAAAGCAAAGAAAAATAACTAATTTGTATTTAATTTTAATTTTATGTTCATGATTACAATTATTAAAGAAGTCACCACAGAGCGTATCCATACTAGCATAGCTGGGTACTACGTCACACTTGGTGCTTTTTGTAGTGAATGTGTAACTTTTAGTTGATGATTTCTAACATAATTTTGTATGAAAGATGCCTTCTTTGTTTTGTTTTTAACTTAGGAAATGTTATTAAATTTAGGAATATACATTCACATGTAAATAAATTACAAAATCGTTCGTTACAAATGCAAAAGTTTCAAAGCATTTTTTAGGGTCACTTTTTCAAGTGTTGGTTACAACTCGTTCATTTCTTAATAACTAAATAGTTGTAACATTTGAAACTGTTTATATTAAGAACAAAGACCAAACTATTGAATAAGTTAAGATTTAAAGCCCATTGTGCCTCAGGCGTCGTCGATATTGAAGTACAAAATGTGCCTTTTTTTGTGCCTGTTTCGGGTCATCTTAAGTGGCCCACATTATTGTCGAGCTTGTGGTGTGAAAAAACTGTATGTAGAGTTGTGTTTTTTTTATTCATTATTGTAAAGTGTGTTATAGTATAGTAAATAAACTAAATATTTATTGAAATAACTGCTTAATTTTTCAATGATTACATTTTATATTCAACAAACTGGAAAAAAATCGCTTCTATCAATTTTACCATCGAATTTATAACATACCAAAAGGGTGAACGTGCACATTTACACATATTCTATTAGCTTATTTAACAATAATTCTAACAACATATCATATTATATAGTTCCCATACATAAGTATTAAGATATTGCCATTTTAATGACACGCGCCACGTAGGCAATATATCACTCGTTTAGGGTTTGACAGATGCGCCAAAGCGGCTAATTTGGCCCGGACTGCTGAGAGGTGGACAAATATCGAAATCATTAGTCATACCTTTTTACGTACTGCAAAGTTTTACCCATACATAAAAAGGTAAAATATATGCTTTTAAAAGAATGTTATGAATACTCGCTATAACCCTAAGGGGACGCATTTATAGCACTAAAAATAAAACACCTTATTCACCAATTAGAACTAATAATTACTACGGTAAGGGAACACGTAAATTTCTAATACCATACATATTAAATTCTATACCTGCGGAGATAAGAAGTCAGCTAAACGCACAAAACTTGAAAACAAAATTTAAACATGCTTTCGCATAATAAGAATTAAAAAAATTTATATATTATTTCAAAGATAATCATAACGAGTTATATCTATCTATGCCAATAATTGTTAAAATGCATAAATAAACAAAACGTGTAACCAAATTAAATACATTAAAAAATCATTTCTTAAAAATTCAATCCGTGTGTACTCCCGTAATAAGATAATACAGTATATTGCATAAGGGAACAATGGAAGACAACAATCACATTTTTACTTCACTATTCCAGGTAAATAATACCAAAAACTACCTTCCCCACAAAAAAGTATAGTTTAAGAAATACATATTATACATTTTATATAAAATCTTGATGCCAAAAATTTTTAATATTTTATAGCACAATTGTTACATAGTACTTTATATTTAGTTTAAGTAAAAGTTAATTTCAATATCATTTTAATAATAAGCTTAAGTAAATTAATGTATAAGAGCAATGGCAAAAAAAAAAAAAAAAAAAAAAAAAAAAAAAAACTCCAATGGGGGGTTTAAAAAAAAAAAAAAAAAAATGGGGGAAAAAAAAAAAAACCAACAGAAAAATATATCCACTTTTGAAGCAAAAAATATTTTATTATTTTTAGTTATTTGAAGCGTGCTTGGTATGTTTATACTATCGCGGTCCCTTAATTTTTTGGTTGTAGAAAATCGAAAAATCACCCGATTCCGATGGTTTTTTTAACATCTTCATTATTACGGCGGATTTACGAAAATAGTTACAAAAAATTGAAAACTTATATTGGTTTCTAGGCTTTAAATGTTCATGAAAATGCACTCATTCACGCATAATTGTTGATAACTTTTTTTAAATAATGGAATGAAGTTGTTATATTTTTATATCTACTAATCTATACAAAAAACGAACATTAAAAAAAAGAAACATTAAAAAATGTTTGTTCATTAATTTTTATCTCACTTAAAGTTTATATGGTTTTCTGACTTTAAATGTTGTCATAAACACTCTATAAAATCGAAATAATTATAAATGTTAATATTTTAGTGTATTATTGAGTGTAACATTGAACGAAGCGAGCTGGGGACTTAGGGCATCCGTTGGAAGGAGTAGACCCGGCCATCTCCTTCGTGGTTATTGTGTCATAAACCACTCAGAAGTAGGAGACCCGCGAAGCGGGGCTCCGTCAACCGGTTTTCCTCGGCTGCGCTACGTTAAGTGGCGTGGTGCTTCCCTTCCCCAACTCACTTCCGTAGTGCAGTCGAGGGTAGCCCGGTTTAAAAAAAACCATCTAAATAGGATGATTTTTCGATCTTCTAGAGCCAAAAAACGAGGGGACCGCGAAAGTATAAAATTACCGCGTGCTTTTACTTTTATTTATTTTTTTGCACTTTTTGAGTCGGAGAAGAAATATAAAAACTTGATTGTCGTCTAAATACCTTCTAAAATATGTATCGTAGGTGGAAAAAATAGGATTTATAATATGCATATCCTGTTTTTCCACCTCTAAGTGTGTAATGTATATATAGAAGTTGATTATTTTTTTCAAATTTATGAATTATAAACTATTTAACATAAAAAAAATCTTTAAAATCGAGAAAAGAAAATATAGAGCAACATACACATAAATAAGGACAAACACTCAAATTGAGATTATTTTCCTTACTTAAAGTCCTAAATAAAAATTGCCTTTTTTCCAAATGTGTATTATAAAGATTCAAAATATACTTTTGGCACACGCAGCAACATCAGCCATAAAACTTTTAAGTTACTTGATAAATGACTTAAATTTACGAGTTCTCACAATTCAATTAATTAAATATACTTCTCAAGTATCCTAATCACCATATTTTCTCGATTCTTCCCCCTTCTGTAATTTACTGATCACTTAACTAATTGCCGGCTTGAAAATTTTTATTTTAATGTATATGAATTGCCTTGATAGAGCCTGGCTTACAAAGACTTTGGAAGCAAATTTTTCACTTGGCTATTAGGAGCAAAATTAGCAGTGCAACAACAACAATATGAGCCTCGGTTCTTTCGTATGGTTATATCCCACAGGTAAGTTATTATGCTAGTTATTATAAAGCTATTCGTTGACAGAATTGATCGAAAATCGTATACGTGACTGTAAATCGATTTACTACCTTTTATTCTAACGATTTATTACCGTTAGTGTTGAATACGATATTAACATCAATACCTATAAGACGAAGTACATGGTAATAAGACGAACACCTGAGCTTATCACGTCTTTATCCCTAAATGGTCAAGGTCTTGAACGGGTCACCAAATTCAAATATCTAGGCACAATGGTTGACGAAACAGGAGATCACAGCCTCGAAATGCGATGCAGGATAGAGCAGGCACGCAACGCCTTTTCGAAAATAAAAAAAGTTCTTTGTGACCGGAACCTAAGTATTTCTCTTCGAACACGCATAGCGCGGTGCTATGTCTTTTCTGTACTTCTCTATGGTGTAGAAGCTTGGACGCTGGCAGAAGCCATGTCTAAAACACTGGAAGCGTTCGAGATGTTGGTGTACAGACGTATACTAATAATTTCTTGGAGAGACCGCGTACGAAACACCACCGTGCTACAAAGAACGGTAAAGGTCACAGAGATACTAACAACTTAAGAGGAAATTTGAATATTTGGGCACGTGATGCGTAACACCAAAAAATATGAACTTCTTCAACTTATAATTCAGGGAAAAGTGACAGGCAGAAGGAGGCCTGGCCGCAGAAGGATATCGTGGCTAAAGAACTTGCGCCAGTGGTTGGGGAAGAGCACAAAATCACTGTTTAGAGCAGCGGTCTCAAAAGTCGAAATCGTCCTAATGATTGCCAACCTTCGCAAGGAGACGGCACCATAAGAAGAAGAATTCAAACTAAGGCTCGCCTTATTATGGTCTACTTCACAGAGAACTTCATAAACTCTTTCGCTCTTACTGTCATCCAACTCTGGAACCACATCCCTCTAGACATTAAAAAAGCTTCCAACAAGTTGGTTTTTATCATGTATATTTATTTATTTTTATTTATTCATACTTTCACGCATAAAATAGTATACCTGAAAGTCTACTTCTATTGTTTATAAGCCACACAGTTTCGTTATTTGCAATTACTAATCCATACTAATATTATAAATGCGAAAGTGTGTTTGTTTATTTCTTTTTTATGGAAGAGGGGGCAAACGAGCATGCGGCTCACCTGATGTTAAGTGACTACCGCCGCCTATGATCAACCGCAACACCAGGGGGAATTGCAGGTGCGTTGCCGGCCCTTTAGAAAGGAGTAAGCTCTTTTCTTGAAGGTCCCCAGGTCGTATTGGTCCGGAAAAATCGCCGGTGGTAAACTATTCCACAGAAAGGTTGTACGCGGAAGAAAACTCCTTTTGAAACGCACTGTGGTGGACCGCCAAGCATCCAAATAGTGTGAATGGTATCGGCACGTTTTCCGCGTAGTGCATTCACGAAATTTGGCGGCTGGGATTAATCCGAACAATTCCTCAGAGCACTCTCCATGGCATATGCGAAATAAAATGCAAAGAGATGCAACATCTCTTCGCAGTGCCAGTGAATCGAGCCGATCGGAAAGCACTCGGTTGTCGACGATTCGAACCGCTCTGCGCTGGATGTGGTCAAGTGGAAGGAGCTGGTACTACTGGGGAGCCCCAGCCCAGAGATGGGAACAGTATTCCATGTGCGGCCGAACCTGCGCCTTGTAAAATCGCAGGCGGTGTGCTGGCATGACACTGGGACAGTATGTCCCGCTATGCTAAGCTCTCCAAGATTTTTATAAGACAATTTGGCCTTATCTTCCAAGTGACCACGAAACTGCACGTCACACGATATGTCAACGCCGAGGATTCCGATACTGGCTGAGGCAGCAAGGGTAGTGCCTTAAAACTGAGGAGATACGACAAAGGGGTTCTTTTTAGCGGTTAACGCGCAAACTTGTGTCTTCTGGGGGTTAAACTGGACTAGATTTAGTCGCCCCCAATCCGAGACTCTGTTCAGCAGAGACTCGACTTCAGACACAAGTTTTTCCCGGCACTCGCAGACGTTTTCCCGAGAAATATTGGCTCGGCCGGTGTAAAGAGCATCACCAGTGCTGTCATCTGCATAGCAATGAATATTACAGCTTTGCAACATATCAATGATATGCAGAAGAAACAGCGTTGGCGATAGCACGCAGCCTTGTGGAACACCAGCATTAATAGGCTTACAATCGGAGCTTGCACCGTTTCCACAACGACCTTGATGCTCCGATCTGCAGGAAGCTCGTGATTCAATCGCACAATTTCTCGGGAAGCCCATAGAAAGGGAGCTTCGAAAGAAGCGCTTAGTGCCAAACCCGATCGAAGGCCTTTGCAATGTCCAAACTAACGGCCAATGCCTCCCCCTTAAAATCTACTGCCTCCGCCCATCTATGAGTTAGGTAGACCAGAAGATTAGCAGCTGACCGACCACGGCGAAAGCCGTACTGGCGGTCACTTATCAGCTGGTGATCCTCAAGGTACCTCATGAGCTGGCAGTTTACAATAAACTCCATTGTTTTGGAGAACAAGGAGGTTATGGCGATAGGCCGGTAGTTGGACGGGTCTGAGCGGTCGCCTTTTTTAGGGATCGGGTGGATGAAAGCAGTCTTTCATGATTTTGGGACTACGCCTAGGGAGTAAGAGTACCGGAAAAGACGCGTTAAAACCGGTGCCAACTCTGGAGCACACGTCCTCAGCACAATTGGGGGAATACCGTCAGGCCCACTCGACTTGTGGATGTCCAGGGAGAGGAGTGCGTTGCGAACATAGCGCTGTGTGAACTGCACTTCCGGCATGGAACACTCACACCGCGGGATAGTCGGCGGCATACTGCCCCCGTCATCGAAAGTCGAGTTGGGTGCAAAGAAAGAGCCTAGAAGATCGGCTTTCTCCTGCGGAGATGGAAAAGATGGCTGACAGAAATTTACCTGGACAGCCTTGGCGATAGACCAAAATGCACGGGTTCCAGAAGGAAGGCGAACTAGTTTCTCGCCAATTCTGCCTATGTGCTCTGACTTTGCCTTGGCAATGACTCTTTTGAAGGACCTAGAGGCGGAATTATACTTCTTTTTTATAGCGCTGGTGTTTAAATCCCGGGACGCTGATGCGTCAGCCCAGGCTCGGTAGCAATCCTGCTTATATTACAGGAGCGTCGTAACAGAGCGTCGGCATGGCATGATATGATGGGGATAGGTCGGTGGCTGTAGAATGACATAGGCTACTTTTTTCCGCGGAAAAATATCTCATTCCCGTGGGAAAATCGAATATGTTGCACAAGTTTGTCCTTCTTTCACGCCGCAACAGAGCGTCGGCATGGCATGATTTTTTTGTATGGGGATAGTTCTGGGGCTGTAGAGTGACATAATTTAATTTTTTTTCAGCGGAAAAACATATCATTCCCGTGGAAAAATATGTTGGAAAATTAAATTCAGCTAGTTGGCGCCACCGTGATTTTACAAGACGGCGAGGACGTCTTGAACAGACAGAGCGTCAGGCTGCATTAAGAGCTTCCGAAACACCTTCTCAAAGTCAGGAAAGGCGTCTTGAACAGGCAGAGCATCAAGCTACTTTAAGAGCTTCTGAAGCACCTTCTCAAAGTCAGCGAAGGAGTCTTGAACAGGCAGAGCGTCAAGCTACTTTAAGAGCTACTGAAAAACCTTCTCAAAGTCAGCAAAGGCGTCTTGAACAGGCAGAGCGTCAAGTTACTTTAAGAAAAGCTACTGAAACATCTAATCAAAGTCAGCAACGGCGCCTTGAACAGGCAGAGCATCAATCTACTTTAAGAGCTACTAAAACACCTACTCAAAGTCAGCAAAGGCTATTCGAACAAGCGGAACGTCAGGCCGCCTTAAGGACAGAAAGAGACACAGTGTTCAAAATTCAAAGATTCTTGCATGAACGTAACATTTTAGTCAAAATATTTAAAACTGCTTTAGAAAACCTACCTGAAAAGGATTATAAAGTCGTCATTCACGCAGATTGGACCTCTCGAGGTGAGCATGAATGGCGCTACAATGCACCTTTGATAAACGAAATAGCAACCGTTATTAGTGGTGATCAATTTTCTTCATGAGACATTGTCTTGCGAGCACGTGATGATACGTTGCTACGGGTAGCCGATACACACAAGTTTTATGACGCTCTGCAATACCCATTGATTTATTGCAAAGGACAATAGGGTTATCATTTTCAAATTCCACTCATTAACCCGGTCACAAACGAGCCTACTCTGAACAAAAAAGTATCATGTATGGATTTTTATGCGTATCATATGATGTTGCGAGAAAATGATTTTAACCTATTAGCCCGGTGTAGACAATTATTTCATCAATTTTTGGTAGACATGTTTGTGAAGGTAGAAAGTGAACGTCTCCGTTATATATCTTTAAATCAAAAAAAATCTGCGCGTTGAGAATTATATACATTTACTAGATGCAGTTTCTAGCGACGCCAATGTGAACCCCAGAGATATTGGTAAAATGGTAATTCTGCCCTCATCATTCGTTAACAGTCCCCGCTACCTACATGAGTACACACAAGAAGCATTTGCCTATGTATAAACTTACGGAAAATCTGATTTTTTTTGTTACTTTTACTTGCAATCCCACATGTAAAGAAATAACCGAGGAGCTAATGCCAACATAAAAAAGTACTGACAGACACGATTTAGTTGCTAGAGAATTTAGATTAAATGTACAAAAATTAATGTATGTAATTAACAAAGGGAAAATTTTCAGAGAGGTGCAGTGCTTCATATATTCAATTTAATGGCAAAAAAGAGGATTACCGCATGCCCACATCCTAATATGGCTTAAAGAGAAGTTGCGGCCCAGCCAAATAGACGACATAATAAGCGCCGAGATTCCGGATCATGAGCAAGATAAAGAATTGTATGATACCATCGTCCGAAATATGATTCACGGTCCATGTGGAGCACGAAATTGAATATCGACATGTATGAAAGAAGGAAAATGTACAAAGAAATTCCCTAAACAGCTATTAAAAAAACAGTGCACAATGACAATGGCTACCCTTTATACTTACGCAGATCTCCCGAAGATGGTGGCAGGAAAGTTACAATCAAAACTCGCTCTGTAGCGCTCGAAACCTTAGATAACAGCTGGATTGTCCCGTATTCGCCCATTCTATGTAAAATGTTTAATGCCCACATTAATGTAGTAGCATGTGGCTCTGTCCACGCAATCAAGTATATCTGTAAGTACATAAATAAAGGAAGCGAACAACAATATTTAATCTCAGGAGTGAAGGTGAGGCAAGTCCCGTTAATGAAGTACAGACTTTTCAATCAGGGCAACGGTTTTCAGCAGTAACGAGGCAGCGTGGCGTCTCCTTGGCACCCAACAGTTACTCACCTTGCTGTGCACTTAGAAAATGGAGAGCGTGTATATTTCACCGAAAGAAATTTCCAAGATAGAATTGCATCACCGCCAATAACTACACTAACAGCCTTCTTTCCACTTTGTAAACCCGCCCCCTTTCCAAAAACGTTGTTATATTCTGAAGTCCCCCGCTATTATACTTGAAACACATCTAGGAAGGAGTGGAAACGCCATATTCAAGGCGCGCCTGTTGCAAATTGGCCCGGTGTAAAGTCATCAGATGCCCTTGGTCGTGTGTATACCGTCCATGTAACTACTTTTGAATATTTCTGTTTACGATTGCTGCTGCACCATGTTCGGGGTCCTACATGATATAAAGACCTTAAAACTGTCAACGGTCAGGAATGCGCAACTTATAGAGAAGAATGTGAAGCTCTGCATCTTTTAGAAAACGATAATCACTGGGATGAAACCATGGAGGAAGCTGTGCGGTGCCAGTCAACAGCCAAAAGGGATCTTATCTCCATCATCTTGCGGGCTATTTAATGCACATGAATTGTGGCACAAATATAAAGAGTACATGGCGGAAGATATTTTGCGAAGGTTACAGCAGACACACGCAAACATGACATACAATGAACACACTTATAATGAAGCACTTGGAAAAATTGAAGATAAAGTAATGGCAATGGTAGGCAAAAAATTAAGCGACTTTAGAATGATAAGCCCTCAGCGAACAACCGATACTGAACTAAGTGATGAAATTATACGTTAAAAAAACTACGATATAGCAGCTTTGCAGCAGCAAGTAGCCGAATTTGTACCCCGCTTGCTTCCCGAACAAAAACGAGTTTTTGACAAAGTATTAGGACAAATTGAATCTGTGAATCTGGAAATGGTGGACTTTTCTTTTTAGATGTTACCCTGGAGGAACTGGAAGGACATTTTTGTTAAATTTATTATTACCGCAAGTACGGAAAAACAAAAACATTGCTGTGGCCGTAGCTTCCTCCAGTATAGCCGCCACGCTGCTAAGCGGGGGCCGCACTGCACATTCTATTTTAAAACTCCCTCTAAATCTAGCCCAGGAAGAATAGCCGATCTGCAACTTTAGCAAAAATTGTGCACGAGGTATAATGCTACACCAATGCAAACTTTTAGTGTTGGGACGAAAGTACAATGTCGCATAAAAAAGCTGTAGAAGCACTAAATCGAACGCTCCAGGATTTGTGCAGCAATACCTATGTAATGGGAGGAATGGTGGTTTTACTGGCTGGTGACTTTCGTCAAACTTTACCTGTAATTCAAAAGGCACACCTGCGTATGAAATTAAAGCATGGCTCAAGTCGTCTATTTTATGGAACAAGGTGACAAAATTCAGTTTAACTACGAATATGAGAGTGCATTTGTTATCATAATGATATCAATGCTGGAAACTATGCTGACACACTATTAAAAATTGGCGATGGGCAGTTGGAAACGGATGCTTAGGGTTGCGTTAAATTGACGAGAGATTTTTGTAATTTAGTAAAGAGTCATTCCGAATTATCACACAAAGACGTATGGTTATGTGAAAGGGAGATTCTTGCACCAAAAAATGAGAGCATTAACAAAATAAATTCATATATATATATAGCAAAGTAGCAGGAGAAATAACAGAGTATTTGTCAGTAGACACAGTTATGGACACAGAACAGAGCACTTCATATCCCGTAGAGTTTCTAAATTCTCTAGAGTTGTCAGGTGTGCCTCACATAAGCTTCAATTAAAATTAGGCGTCCCAGTCATGCTAATGCGAAATTAGGTGCTCCTCGGTAATGTAACGGGACAAGGCTGCGTGTGACACATCTTGGACGGAACATAATCGGTGCTACAATTCTGACAGGCGTAGGAAAAGGTGAAAATGTTATTACACCAAGGATCCCTATAATTCCCACAGATCTTCTTTTTCAATTCAAAAGGTTGCAGTTACCTATTAAGCTCAGTTTTGCTATGAAAATTAATAAAGCGCAAGGGCAAACGTTACAGGTAGCGGGGGTCAACTTAGAAAAACCAAGCTTCTCTCATGGTCAGCTGTATGTAGCATGTTCGCGTGTGTCAAATGCCCATGGACACAGAACGGATCACTTCATATCCCGTAGAGTTTCTAAATTCTCTAGTGATGTCAGGTGTGCCCTCACATAAGCTTCAATTAAAATTAGGCGTCCCAGTCATGCGAATGCGAAATTTAGATGCTCTTCGGTAATGTAACGGGACAAGGCTGCGTGTGACACATCTTGGACGGAACATAATATAACCTCTCAAAACCCACTATACGGTTTTGATGAGAGTTGAAGGAATTTGTGTTTTGAAAGAATGCATGACCCTAGAGATATCCTCATGCATTTCGTCCACCTTCTCATCGGGATGTGCTTAGGTTGCTGTGTTAACCTGTATGACCTTCAGCGAATTCCGCTTGGTGATTCTGAGTATCAGGTACGCGACCCTTGCCGACACACTCTCAATCTTTACAATGATGTTGACAAGAGACTTGTGGACGATAAATCCGACACCTCCTTGGGATAGATGGTTGCCCTCCCGGTGATAGAACAAGTTGTCCCTTTAACGCAAAACTAGGCACTAGAGAAAGCGGCGAGCTGAAGTTAGAGAAATTTGGAATAGAGCAACGGAAACAAAGGGGCCAGCAGCTGACCGACTTCATGGAGAAAGGGGAACTCTTTATGATAAACTTTTTCTTCCCGAAGCGGCCACATAGGAAGTGGCCCTGGTCGAGCCCCGACAGTTCGACAAAAAATGAGATTCACTTTACTATGATGACCAGATCACAACTGTTTATTGATGTCTCAGTGATCGCGAGGGTGAAAACTGGCAGCGATCACTGAATGGTTAGAAGCATACTGAACCTAAACGTTAAGTTGGAGAGGTCTCGTCATATGAAGTCAATGCTACATCCTCCTCGTGCTCTGATCCGGAATCCCGAAACCTTTCAGCTCGAGTTACAAAACCACTTTCAGTGTCTAGATGACTGCAATACAGTGTACGATATGAATGACAAGCTCGTGGAAATTGTCCATGCGTTCGGAGCTAAGTTCTACAGGACCCGCCGCAGAAGAACACAAAAACTCTACGATCACACTCTTAATCTCATGGATGTTAGACGGGAGATGTCCCTGCAGTCGTCAGCAGATTTGATAGCATACAGGAAACTGAACATACAGATCTCCAAATGCATGCGGCAGGACTTACGCAACTTCAATAGAGCTCATATTAAAACCAGGGCTCCAAAGTCTTCGCCAGAGATCTGTCTACCAGAAGGAGCCAACTGTCAAAGCTGAAGACTGAGTGTGGCAGCATCGTTTCTGGGATACCGGAGATTTTGAGTAAGATTGAGAGTTTCTATGGGCAGCTGTACACATCATCGTTGGAGCCACACGCAAGTGTGAGTAACGAAAGAGCAAGACTTATTCGAAACTATTCCGATGATATCCCGGCAGTCGGTCTGAGCGAGATTAGAATGGCTCTTCAGCACCTTAAAAACGGCAAGTCCCCGGGCGAGGATGGAATTACAGCGGAGCTTCTGAAAGCTGGTGGAAAACCGGTACTTGAAGTCCTTCAGAAGCTCTTTTGATTTCGTCCTCCATGGTGGCACTACTCCCGAGGCGTGGAGCAGAAGTGCGTTAGTCTATTTCTTCAAGGAAGGTAACAACGCTCTCTTGAAGAACTACAGACTGATCTCCCTTCTGACCCTCCCGTGTCTACGTGCTGTTTTTGAGATTTATTACGAATCGTCTCGCAAGCAGACTCAACGACTTCTAGGCTCCTGAACAAGCTGGTTTCCGATAAGGCTTTAGTACCATAGACCACAAAAATACCCTTCGGCAAATTGTACAGTAGTCCCAAGAGTACAATCTGCCACTTTGCCTGGCGTATGTGGACTATGATAAAGCCTTTGATTCTGTAGAAATTTGGGCGGTGTTACAGTCTTTTCAGCGGTGCCAAGTTGACTGTCGATATATCGAAGTGCTGAACTGTTTCTACAGTAGGGCTACTATGGCTATCCGAGTACAGAACCATAATACGAAACCTATTCAACTGCAGAGAGATGTAAGACAGGGTGACGTTATATTCCCCAAAACTCTTCAACGCTGCATTGGAAGACGTTTTTAAGCTACTGGACTAGAAAGAATACGGTTTTAATATTAATGGCAAATACATCACTCCCCTTCGATTTTCCGACGATATATTTCTTATGGCAGAATCGCTGGAGGACCTACGCGCTATGCTCAATGACCTCAATAGTGCCTCCCAACGGCCTATCCGTCTTAAGATGAACTTGGACAAAACAAAGATCATGTTTAATGTCCATGTCACTCCTATACCGTTTGTTGTTGGGAGCACCAAGCTCGAAGTTGTCGATGAGTACGTTTACCTAGGACAAATAGTCTGATTACGTAAGTCCAACTTCAACCGAGAGGTCAAGATTTAATTCAGCTGGGCAGCATTCGGGAAATTACGTTACATCTTCTCGTCAGGTATACCACAAAACCTGAAAATGAAATTGTATAACCAGTGCGTGTTGCTAGTGATGACATATTGAACTGAGACGTGGTCTTTCACTGCTGGCTCTATGAGGACGCTCAAAGTCGCTCAGCGACTATGGAGGGGGCTATGCTCGGGGTTTCTCTGCATGATAAACTTAGAAATGAGGATATCCGCAGTAGAATCAGAGTGGTCGACATAGCCCAACGGATTAGTAAGCTGAACTGGCAATGGGCCGGTCATATAGCTCGAAGAACCAACAACCGTTGGGGGAAAAAGGTTCTCGAGTGGCAGCCTCGAGGGCGACCCCCATTAGATGGAGTGACTAGCTGGTAAGACATGCAGGATTTAGATGGATGTAGTTCACTCAGGATCGTGCTTTGTGGCATACCACGGGGGAGGCCTATGTTTAGCAGTGGACTTGTGAAGGGCTATAATGATGACGATGATGACACAAATAAAATATAATCGAACTGAAAACCTACTCCTTTGTTTTAATTCGGTTGAAAAATCTTTCTATTCTTGTCTTTTCTACTCTATTCTATCGCTTAAACTTAGAAAAAACAACTCAATATATTTCATAACTGTGGTAGCTCAATATGGATGACATTAAAAGAATTTTGAACGAAGGAATCACTATTTAAATTTTTAATCTTATCAAAATAAATAATTAACATCTTATTTGATAATTATAAGGCAGTTCCAAGACTACCTGGTCGATATTGATAAAGAAAATGGATTTCTTAAAATGTTTATTCAGTACTTCTATTATGCTATTCAAAATATAAAAACAAAATGGAAGCTAAATGAAGAAACATATTTTTGTAGAAGCTAGCGGAAAGTACAGGCAATTACCCGTTAACGCTAAAGCAATAATAATGTGTGAATTTGGGTTTTATGTTCTATAAAATTACACTCTACTCTTAGAGTACTATTCATAAATGCTATTAGTTATTTCTGGATTCAGTTAAGAAATTTTTTTTAAAAAATTGTAGAAATTATAGCTGAATTTATTTATTACTAGCAAACAGACAAACAAAAACAAGTTATACAATGGATGATTATATTTTTATCATCATCATCATTACAACCCTTTACAAAGTCCACTGTTGAACATAGGCCTTCCCATAGAAACACCAAAAAGCCCTGACCTCAATCCACCACCATCCCACCTGCATCCATCCATTGACTTCTTGCATGTCTTACCAGGTAGTCACACCATCTAGTGGGGACGGGGTCACCCTATACTACACCTAACGGTACGAGGCTGCCACTGAAGAACATTTTTTCCTCATCGATTGTCGGTTTTTCGAGGTCTATGACCGGCCCACTGCCACATCAGCTTACTAATCCGTTGGGCTATGTTGGTCACTCTGTTTCTACTCCGTATATCCTCATTTCTAAGTTTATCACGCAGAAAAACCCTAAGCATAGCCCTCTCCATAGCTCTTTGAGGTAAACTTGACGAGAACGTGTGTCATAATTTTCCAAACGCTACTCAACCGAGTTGAATCCGTCGATTGATCTCTCGGTCGAAGTTTGACTATTTGTCCCAGGTAAACGTACTCGTTAACAACTTCGAGCTTAGTGATGCCAACAACTACCGGCATAGGTGTAATATTATGGACATTAAACAATATCTCTGTTTTGTACATGTTAATGTTAAGACCTATCCGTTTGGAGACACTATTAAGGTCATTGAGCATACCGATTTGCCATAAGGACTATATCGTCCGCTAATTAAAAAGGATTGGTGTACTCGCGATATACGATATTACAGTATTCTTTCCAGTACAGAAGCTTGAAAACGTCTTCCAATGCAGCAGTGAAGAGTTTAGGGGATATAACATTACCCTGTTTTACACCTCTCTGCAGTTGGATGTTGTACTTTTCGGTCTTCTGTACAATCTGCCGCAGGGTATGATCTATGGTAGGTTATATTTCAATGGCTTGCAAATAATCACTTCAGCTCATTACAAGTGTTATTTTGTTGATATTGACAAACACTTAATTTTTTTATAGAATAAGCGTAACAAACGAACACTCAGTTCATCTGATGGTAAGTGGATGCTGTGCCCTATAGACATCTACATCTGTTCTCAATCGAGAATCAAATAATCAACAATCAAAATGCAGAGTCGTTGACCCCTGAGTACTAAGGTGGAATTCCAGTATCTTTTCCAGTGAAAAGGGTCTTCAGTTCTTTACATTCACCATCCGAAACACAGCAGCATTGAGCTGCTTACGCTGGTTTTCTGTGATGACGTGATCTTCCCCCGTAAAGCCGACCCATTCGTGCCACTATCATAATATAGTTGCAGCAAGGCTCTACCACGTGAAATCGAAGTGACACACTAAGTATAATACTAATAACACTGCTGGGCACAGACCTCAAATTTCTAAGAGATTGTGGAACAATTAGCCATCAATTATGACCTCACATGCCTTCAAAAATATTTTATAGCTCAGACATGCAGTTCACCTCACAATATTTTCCTTTACCACCGAATAGGTGGTGACAGCATTTAAGATTGCAATTAATGATTTTATTGGTGACGGGTATTGAACTCGAGTTGTTCAAGTATTGTGAAATTTACGGAGAGTAGTAACTTGGTAGCTCACCCAGCAAGCGTTACTTATGTATACATAAGCAAAGCTTGGCAACTCAGAACCGTAGAGTTAATCAAAATTATCCCTAATATTTATATATAAGTTACACCTATATATTTTTTATTGGATAAGGGTGACAAACAAGCACACCATCCTCCTGATGGTAAGTGGTTACTGCGTCCCATAAATATCTACATATATCCTCGATTACGAATTAAAATGCAGATGCATTGTCACCCGTGAGGACTAGGGTGGAATACCTCATTTCCAGTAATAAAGGTCTTTGGTTCTCTACACTCATCATTAGAAACACAGCATTATTAAACGGCTATTTCGTGCTGTTATTCAGTGAGAGCGTGGTTCTTCCCCGGTAGTACCGACCCATTCTTGCTACAACTATACTACTAAATTAGCTGCATAACGTAGCTGTACCACGTAAGTTTACCAAGTCTCCCAAGTAAGTAGTTTTGTTTAACTTAATGAAATGGGAAGACATCCCGCCGGGCAAGGAATTCAGTCCGGGGAGCTGCCGACGCTCTGTGTGTTAGTACAGAGCTGTTCTATATATAGCGCATTACTTCGGAAATTTGACAGCATGATTTTGGCTTCGGTGCGGATGAATAACATGATATCTGAATTATTGTCACTTAGTAACGTTGAGCTTCGCTAAGTCAGGTGATACTGTACTGTATACGCTGTAACTGTATCATAATTGCTGCATAAGTGGTCAACTTGACCGGAGGAGAAACACGCACTCATAGAATATTAAAACAAAATAGCGCCATAAAAAGACATAAGATTTTATTTAATTTAATATATTATGTACAAATAATATCCTTCTGCACTTATTCTCCTTATAAATTTTAACTATACCAAGTCACATACTCCGTGCGATAAATACGCTTAAAATGGGTAAATAGGTTTTTTTCACGTATTAATATTTAAAAGCTCGTCTGTGAAATCATGAATACTTTAAAGCACTGGAAGTGTCAGAAATCGGAATAAGAAAAATAAGTTCAATTAAACGCGATAAAGCCCGTAATATTATTTTACATATCAGTTGTATGCAACCCTATGTGTTCAACATAAGGTTTCATACAAAAGTATTATAACTACATTAATTGCGCACTGATTTACTTTATAATAATTGATTTACATTACGGTATCTAAAGCGAATTCATGCTCGTCCAAGTACCTCTAAACTGTGATGTATAGTATCTGATCTTGGTCGAGACACGTTCATTTAAGGGAGCAATTTATAACCGATATCGATAAAGCGGAAGGCAGCAGTAGATTCTCTGTAGACTTTCAACGTTCGAAACATCTTATACAACACTAAAGTGAACATAAAATGTATCGAAATGTTATATTTAAAGTATTGAGTAGACTGATGAGAGATTGTATTGGTTAAGTTTTGAGACATATTTAAGTTTTTGAAAAATCTAATTTATCAAAAAGTTTAAATATCAACCTAGATATGCCTGTTAATAGAAAAATATCAAAGCATCAAATTTACTGCCGAATAAATTATGTTACCAAACAAATTGAAATTTTCACCCAATTCTTCTTATTTTATGTTATGTAAAGTTTATGTTAAGTAAAGTAAAGTTACAGTAAATATACGTCCGAATGCTGCGCACAGGCCTCCTCTCAATTTTAAGATGCCCGCCGCGCAAATACGTGTTGGAGAACTTCACATGTCTTCGAATTTTTTTTTCAGGTTTTGCAGGTCTTACATGTCTGAGAAATAAGACCTCGCGATATTTTTCTTCATTGCCTAGCACGTGGTAAATCAGCACTTAAATTTGCAATTAACAATTTCATGTGTTCCGGCAGGGATCGAACCCAGGTTGGTCTCGTACAGTGAAATATATACAGCGAGTGCTTAGCCACTGAGATAACACGGTTTACTTTATTTTGTACAAACTTTTATCCACGACTTCATTTACTAGCTATAGGATGAAACAAATCACAACTTTACTGTCCTTCACAAGTCCTCTGCTGAACATAGGCTTTCCTTAAAGAATGCCACAAAACACGGTCTAAGCCACCGGGATCCATCGACTTCCTGCATGTCTTAACCAGTCGTTTTTTATTTAGTTATCGGTCACCATACATTTGGCCTACTGATGCGAGACTGCCCCTTGAGAACCTTTATTCTCCATCCATAGTCATTTCTTCGATTTAAACGGCCAGCCCAATGCAATTTCAATTTATTGATCAACGTGACAAACTGACAAACGATCAGTGATAAAAGAGCACATTTCCACTAGGTCCACTTGATGGTAAGTGGATGCTCTTACACATAGACACCTACATCTATCATCGATTAAGAAGCAACAAATAAAATGCATAATTACCACTGAACACCATGATGTCTCGTTTCCAGTAAAGGTTTTACGGTTTTCTTACCCGCCATACGAAACACAGCCTCATCATATTGTTATTTTCCAGTGGTGTGCATTTTTAACATTTCTCTTATATGATTTAAGTGACAAACGAACAAGTTTTCAGTTCAGCTGATGTTAAGTGTTTACTGCAGTCCATTGAAAACTGCAGCCACCTTCTATCAAGATACGCTAAAGATGCGTTGCACCTTTAAAGGTATTAATAAGCTGTAAGGAATTTTATCGAGAGACCTCTACCATAAAATTTCTAAAAGCTTGTTAATATAATGGTTCTTAATATTAAGTGAAAGACTTCGGAACACCGCAGTGCAGGCACTGCAAATTGACGGCAGAAATGGGTAAGAGAGTGGTATCTACCCAGACGGGCTCCTTATTGGAAAAAGTGTCCTACGAGAGAAAAAGCTACCATTTTTGAAATAAATAATATTCGTCTAGTGGCGGAGTAAGAATATCCAACATCCGATTTCATCCTGTGTGTGTCATAAGAGGCGACACAGAGAAACAAACCAGTAGATCATTAACAGCGACTAACGATTACCAACTGGCCTGCTAAACGTGGAAACAAAGGCCGATATCCCACTTATGAGGCAATCTATGATGAGCCCTTTAATTTGCAGTGGACCTTGTTAGGTTAAGTGAATGTCTAAAAATAAAAATATAAATATTCTATTAATATTATTATAAATACATAAAATTATTGGCGATTACGCCAATTGCGCACAATCTTTTTTATATTTGTAATATTAATATTATTTTAAATACAAAAATGATTGTGTTGTCTTCGCCAACTAGAAGCGTATTTGTCATTCATAATAAACAACTACCTATTAACTTTCGAGTTTCGCAAAGTATGGGCAGCTTTACCTACTATTGTGTACAAGCTGGAACAGGGTGAATTCTAAAGAATCTACAAACATTTATCTACAAACAGTTTTAGAATGGCGGATTGCGAGCAATTATTGTGATTGTAAACGTAATTGATTGGTATTTGATATTAGTTTTGACAGATATTTCGCAAGGTATACTGTGTTATTTTTGACTATTTTTCTTTTCCACTAAATGGATTTACAGTATATCATACAGTATATAATCATACATTTTTTATAGTATAGAGTGACAAACGAGCACACAATCCACCTGATGGTAAGTAGTTGCTGCGGCCCATAGACATCTACATCTATCCTCGATTACGAATCAAAATGCAGATGCGTTGTCAACCGTGAGGACTAAGATGGAATGCCTCGTTTCCATTAAAAAGTACTAGCATATATTCATATTCATCATCATCATCATTCACATCAAAATAATCATTATCATCACAGCAACCTCTAAAAATCTATCACTTGACAATTTCCTATTAGGCAATATAATATGGGTGAGCCATATTATATTGCCTAATAGGAAATTGTCATATTTGCTGCTATCAAAGCAAGCTGCATATTAATTACTTAAAACTTCTACTTGTTCACTGTAAAAATGAAATTATTTATACGGGTTTTATTGCGTTTAATTAACGTTTTGCTAAACGACTCGGGTAATTTACAGCACCCATGGTCACGAGAAGGACTGAAATTTATGACGTCCCAACCTTTTTTTACAAGGATGTATTTTAATTTCATTATCCTCGCGTATTATCCTTGGTAGGAAGCGACACTAGCCTAATGACAGGGCGCGGACCGCGAACTCAAAAAGGTCGTGGGTTCGAATCCGCCATTCAAATACTTGCGTACACCACTCGTAACACAAGCAATTTAAGCTTACCACGAGTGGTTAAGGGAAATATTAAGATAGCATTTTTAATATTCTTTTTTTTTTTGAGGAATCGGTGTTACTTTTCAAGGATTTGCGATTTGTCATGGTGAGGACGATCTTGAACATGTTCACAGACTGCAGGATTCCCGGAGCGTCGGTGCTTCACGTCAGCTATATGTTCTTTCATGCGGATTTATATAGATCTTTTTGTTTGTCCTATGTTTTTGTATTGTAAGAGAGTATAATACAAGCTACATTCACAATGTAGCTTGAACCCTCCTGCATTTTGTAGAGGAATATTACACTTGATGGATGGTAGAAATTGACTAATCTTCTTCGGCGGCTTGTGGTATATTTGAATAGAATCTCCCAATGTAGTGGTGAAGAGTTTCGGGGGTATAACGTCACCTTGTCTTAAACAGACCCTCTAGCAAGATGCATAGAGGGAGATACGTACTCTGGTTCTTTACTCTGATAATCATCGTAGCCCTACTGTAAAAACACTTCAGCACTTCGATATTATGACAGTCAACTTGGCACCGCTAAAGGGACTGTAACACAGCCCAAATTTCGACGGAATCCAAGGCTTTCTCACACTCCACATACGCTACGTAAAGTGAGAGGTTGTACTCTTTGATATTCTGTACAATTTGACTAAGGGTATGTAAGGTATGCCTTTTCGGAAACCGGATTGTTCCGCTGGAAGTCGTCAAGTCTGCGTGTGAGACGATTTGTAATGACTCTCGAAAACAGCACGTAGACGCGGCTCAGAAGGAGAATTGGTTTGTAGTTCTTCGAGAGAGCGTTGTCACCTTCCTTGAAGAATAAACCACTGCAATTCTGCACCTCGCCTCAGCAGTGGCGCCGCCATGGGGGGACGGAATTAAAGAGCTTCTGAAGGACTTCGAGTACTGGATTTCCACCTGCTTTCAAAAGGTTTGCTATAATTTCACCTTCGCCCGGGGTTTGACGTTTTAAGATGCTATAGAGCTTTTCTAATCTCGCTCAGGCATCCGGGATATCATCGGACTCTTGGACGGTACTTACACTTGCGTGTGACTCCAACGATGGCATGTACAGCTACTTATAGAACTTCTCATTGTCACTTAAAATCTCAGGTGTCCAGGAACCGATGCTGCCACACTCGGTATTCAAATACGACTGTTGGTTGATTAAAACTACTTTTACGGATTTTATCGCGTTTTATTTATATTAATTTTAATACCCGACGTTTCGGGTGCTTTTCAGCACCCATAGTCACGGGGGACTGAGGTGACTGACGTCCCGATGTCAAAGTTAACCCGGAGTACCTTCAGCTTTTTAATTATTGTTTTTGGTCCCATCTACGCAGAATGAAATAACTGTATTTTGAAGTCTTGCAGTGGTATGCTTGGGTTTAGTTTTAATTTTATTAATTATAGGATCCCAAGCAGGTGGTAGTACCCAGCCTCCTTCTCTATTGAAATTAGGATGTTTTTTAATTTCAATAGCCTAACGTATCATCCTCGGTAGGAATCGATGTTCCTTCGCGAGGATTTGTAGTCTATCAAATCTGATGTAATGGTTGGGGCCATCTAGAATATGATCGCAAACTGCAGACTTCCCGGAACGTTGATGCTTCACGTCAGCTATGTGTTCTTTTACGCGGGTTCTAATTGATATCTTTGTTTTCCCTATATATGAGAGACCACAATCACAATCAAGCTTGTACACTCCTGCATCTTGTAGAGGAATATGACACTTGAAGGATGGTAGGAACTGACTAATCTTCTTCGGCGGCTTGTAGAATGTTCTAATAGAAGCTCGCTTCAAGGTGAAGCCAATCTTGTCAGTGCCACCTCTGACATATGGTAGTATAGCAGGCACACGCTCGACTGTGGCCGGCTTCACTTGGTTACTGTGACGGAGGCGCGGGACCCGAAGCTTGTTGTCGTGCAGAACCTGCTTGACGTGCTGAAGCTCGGCGGCCAGGTGTTTGCTGTCACAGATCCCTCGTGCTCTCTGAAACAAAGATTTGCCCACGGTAGTTAACTGTAAAGGATGATGGTGAGATTCATCATTTAAGTATCGGTTTGTATGGGTCTTTTTTCTGTACACAGTATGACCTATCGTGTTGTTGGGATTTCGGATGACTAACACATCTAGGAAAGCTAAGGAATTATTTGCCTCTAACTCCATAGTAAATAGAATTTTAGGGTTTATGGAATTAAGATGTTCTAAAAATGTAGTTACTTTGTCTGATGGTAAAATTGTGAAAGTATCGTTTACGTACCGCTCGTAGAACAGTAGAAAAGCTTGTAGAACCTTGGGGTAACAGGTGCAGTAAGGAGGGCTTTCTCCTCAAAGTCTTCCATGAATATATCGGCGACAACGGGAGATAAAGGTGAGCCCATCGCAACACCATCTACTTGCTTGTAAAACTCTTCCTTCCACAATAGATAGCCATATGTAAGGCAATGTCTTAGTTGCACTGCATATTCTGGTGGCATGTTATTTTCATCTAGTTTCTTAGTTATAATTAAGATGCAGTCTTCAACAGGTAGGCATGTAAATAGAGACTGAACATCAAAACTGACCATGGTTTCATTGTCAGCAAGACGTAGGTCCTATATCTCACTGACAAAATGGTAGGAATCCTTAGTATGTGCTTTTGTGTGTCCTCTGCACGTCAAGCAGGTTCTGCACGATAACAAGCTTCGGGTCCCGCGCCTCCGTCACAGTGACCGAGTGAAGCTGGCCACAGTCGAGCATGTGCTTGCTATACTACCATATATCAGAGGTGTCACAGACAAGATTGGCTACACCTTGAAGCGAGCTTCTATTAGAACATTCTACAAGCCGACGAAGAAGATTAGTCAGTTCTTACCATCCGTCAAGTGTCATATTCCTCTACAAGATGCAGGAGTGTACAAGCTTGATTGTGATTGTGGTCTCTCATATATATGGCAAACAAAGAGATCAATTAGAACCCGCGAAAATAACACATAGCTGACGTGAAGCATCAACGTTCCGGGAAGTCTGCAGTTTGCGATCATATTCTAGATGGCCCCAACCATTACATCAGATTTGATAGATCACAAATCCTCGCGAAGGAACATCGATTCCTACCAAGGATGATAAGTGAGGCTATTGAAATTAAAAACCATCCTAATTTCAATAGAGAAGGAGACTGGGTACTACCACCGGCTTGGGATCCTATAATTAATAAAATTAAAACTAAACCCAAACATACCACTGCAAGACTTCAAAATACAGTTAGTTCATTCTACGTAGATCGGACCAAAGGCAATAATTAAAAAGCTGAAGTTACTCCGGGTTAACTTTGACATCGGGACGTCAGTCACCTCAGTCCCCCGTGACCATGGGTGCTGGAAAGCATCCGAAACGTCGGATATTAAAATTAATATAAATAAAACGCGATAAAATACGTAAAACTAGTTTTAATCAATGTATAGTGTTCGCGTAAATATAAGAAATCAATACGACGGTTGGTTCTTTCTGTCAGACAGATCTCTGACAAAAACTTTGAAGCCCTCGTTTCATTCAATAGTTGCCGAAGTTGCGTAATTCCGCCGCATGTATTTGGAGGTCTGTCTGTTCACAAGCCTGTATGTTGTCAAATCTGCTGAATACTGTAGCTTCATTTTCTTTTTAACATCCTTGGGATCAAGAGTGTGATCGGAGAGTTTTATAGTGTTTTTCTGGGGGGCGGGTTTTGCAGAAATTAGTTCCGACATAATTCACGGTTTCTATGAGCTTATCATTGATATCGTCAACTGTAATGCATTCTTCTAGGCACTCAAAACAGTTTCGTAATTCGAGCTGAAAGTTTTCGGGGCCCTGGATTAGCGCACAATGGGGACGGAGTGTTGACTTCATTAGATGAGACCTCTCTAACTTAATGTTTAGGTTCAGTGTGCCTCTAACCATGGTAATCGCTGCCAGTTTTCACCCTCGCGATCACTGAGACATAACTGAACAGTTGGCGTCTGGTTGTCATATTGAAGTCAATCTCATTTTATGTCGATCCGTCAGGGCTCAAATAGGTCCACTTCCTGTTCCTGGGCTGCTTCTGGCAGAAATAGTTCATCATAAAGAGTCCCTTTTCTCCATGAAGTCGGCCATCTGCTGACCCCGTAGATTTCATTGCCTTATTCCAAATTTGTCTACCTTCAACTCACCGCTTTCTCTTGTGCCTAGTTTTGCGTTGAAGTCTCCCATTAACATCGTATAGTGGGATTTGGATAAATACATGTCTCTAAGGATATCCTCATATATTCCATCCCCCTCCTCATCTGAGATGTGCCTAGGTTGTTGCGTAAACCTACAAGACCTTTAGCGAATACCGTTTGGTGTTTCCGATTATCAGTTACGCAGCCCTAGTAGGCACATCCCCGATCTCTACAACGTTGTTGACGAGAGACTTGTGGACGATAAATCCTACACCTCCTTCGGAATGATGGTCGCACTCCCAGTGATAGAACAAAATGCCGAATTCGAGGATTACTAGAGTTTTCTCCTAGTGTTACGTTTTCGACGAACTTAGTTAACGGCAGGCAATAAATCTGTGACCTCCGTGAGACGCCCTCACGATAAGACAATTATTTAACTAATTCGAATACTATCGTTAAGAGAATTCTATATAATCTAAGCTTGGTATATCTTTCCCTCACTTTAGCACTCCTACCTATTTTTCCTCGCGCGGAAGGAGGCGGCCGAGTCACAGAATGCGGGAACACTAACATACGCCAAAAGAGCAAAAACGAGTTGTTTTTTTTTTATTATTTAAAATATTTAAAGTGTTCATCCACACGCGTCGCATTCAGACGAGTGTCTAAGTCCGACTGTTATTGATTTGGTTATTATATTAATCACGGAGATACGAGATGTTTAAGCTGGCATCTATTGAAAACCATGAGATCCTTTGAGCATTTCAAATAGTTGCCTCTTACAACACCCGCGGGAGATAATAAAGTGATGTATTCTTTTAACTTGCCATTATATGATTAAAACTTTAAACGAGCGAACGAACTTTAAACGAGTTAAATAATATATGTTTAAATGTAGAGAGTATGTTAAATGCATTCTTAAAAAGGTTCATTAATATAAATCTTACGGCTTCGGCTGTGGCGTTGGAGGGCCGCGGGTTCAAATCCCGCACGGAGCAAGTGATCGTATGGCCTAAAAATAATTGTTCTATATCTATATGTATATCTTTGTACAATTTATAGATGCAAACCGCCTCCACCACATAGGAGAAAATTAAAAAAAAACTGTAAAAGTTATTTTTTTTAAAAGAAAGAAAAAAACATGAATCACCACTTTAGTTGCTAAGTGTTGTAATTTTAATTGGTACATTAATATTTCGTAATGGCGACACTCGCCGACGTTAATTCAGCGTACCTGGAACCACAACGACCTTAGACTATAAAAATATTGTTTATTTATTCGACGGTGTAGATGTGTATGATTTCCACTCGTTTATTCAATGAAATAAAAGGCATAGTAAAATGCTTTTTACTACATTGAATTTTTTTCACCTTCTCTACAACCCATCAGTGTCCATTGCTAAACATAAAGACATTTATTCCAACACTTACAACTACACACGCAAAGAAAAAAGTGACTCATTAACAAACAAATAAAAAATAAGGACATAAAATTAAAAAAAAATATAAGTACGTCCATTATATGTACATACAAACACATATTAAATAAAAAAATCGTGTGCTATGATGAAGTGGTGGAAGGGACCATCTCAGCGTAAGGTGCAAGATTTCAGCGCCGATTTTTGGGGGGCCCCGAATAAAGTCGGTCAACTGTATGCGAGCAAAAAAATTTGTAAACATATGCTCCCCCATAGATTGCGGCAAAGTACGGACCTCAGCCACCTGCGTCCATCGACTTGGCGTTGCCTTAAATTACGCTGGCTAGTACGAACGCTAATACGTTTCACTTGAGAAACTTTATAGGCATTAACGTACGTCGATTATCGATACAATCTATCAAAAGTCCACATCTAAATGTAGGTCCCACCCATAGGTCATGTATATTTAAACATACGTAAAAATCAGCATACCGCATTGAGCCAAATTTTAAGAGTATTGCAAATTCTCGCCAAAAGAGTGGCCCGTATCCAGTCGAGGATTATTGCAGTCCAATAAAGAAAGAAAAAATATTATTTCTAGAACGAGAGTGACAAACGAACAAACATTCCATTTGTGCTAAGTAGATGCTGTGGCCCATAGATATCTACATCTATCTTTGATTGAAAATCTAAATAAAAGCCGTTTTAGGCACTTTAGGATAAATTGCGCCCGATGACAATGGTTTTATAAAAAGTCAATAGACTAGGAGCAGGTAAGCAAAATTTAAGTTATATGTATTTTACTCTTACTTTTATATATATAAAAATAATATTTAGTAGACTCAATGCTAAAATGCGCTAAGAAGCTCACACCAACATGGTTAGAACCAAACGGTACCTGTTCGTCGTTTATATTTCATACAGCAAAGGAATGTTATAAGCTAGCATCTGTCGTTCCATCTGATTATAATGTGAGTGCCTTCAAGGCATGATAATGAATAGGGCTTTTGTTAAGCAAAGTCAGGGCGCTTCCTTATATTTGGTTGCATCACCGCTTACCATCAGGTGGGATAGTAGTCAAGCCCTGGATTAAAATATATTAAAAAACTATGAGTGATTTGAAAATATTTGCGATAAAAATTGCACATCTATCAATATTACGTAGAAACATCTTTTTAACTTGTTCTTCATCATTACAGCCCTTCACAAGTCCACTGCTGAACATAGGCCTCCCCCAAGGTATCCCACAAAGAACGGTCCTGAGCCACCTGCATCCATCAACTTCCTGCATGTCCTACCAGGTCGTCACTCCATCTAGTGGGGGGTCACCCTACACTTTGCCTACCGGTACGAGGCTGCAACTCGAGAACATTTTTTCCTCAACGGTTGTCAGTTATTCGAGTTATATGGCCGGCCCATTGCCACTTCAGCTTACTAATCCGTTGGGCTATGTCGGTCACTCTGGTTCCACTGCGGATATTCTCATTTCTAAGTTTATCACGCAGAGAAACTCCGAGCATAGCCCTCTCCATAGCTCGCTGAGCGACTTTGAGCATCCTCATACGGCCAGCAGTGAAGGACCACGTCTCGGTTCCGTAGGTCATCACTGGCAACACGCACTGGTTATACAACTTAGTTTTTAGGTTTTGAGTTATACCTGACGAGAAGATGCGTCGTAATTTCCCGAACGCTGCCCAGCCGAGTTGAATCCGTCGATTGACCTTCTCGGTCGAAGTTGGACTTACTTAGTCGGACTATTTGTCTCAGGTAAACGTACTTGTCAACAACTTCGAGCCTAGTGCTCCCAACAACTACCGGCATAGGTGTGACATGGACATTAAACATGATCTTTGTTTTGTACATGTTCATCTTAAGACCTATCCGTTGGGAAACACTATTGAGGTCATTGAGCATAGTGCTTAAGTCCCCAAGCGATTCTGCCATAAGGACTATATCGTCGGCAAATCAAAGGTAAATCAATGGTGAGTGATATACTTACCATTGATGTTAATACCGTATCCTTTCCAGTACAGTAGCTTGAAAACGTCTTCCAATGCAGCGGTGAAGAGTTTCGGGGGAAGTAACGTTACCCTGTCTTACACCTCTCTGCTGTTGGAACTTGTTCTTAACACTGAATGAATTAAATTAAATGGTGTTGAAGTAAAGCAAATTCAATATTGTAGACAGATACTTTTATTTTCTTTCTATATATAGACTCTTTTCAATTTTACAAAATAGAAAATTAATGACTAATTTTTTTGTACGGATAAAAATTGCTGTTATAAATGCACGCCATCTTGAATTTCTCTTTCTCTCTTTTCTGTTTGTGTGTTTAACTAAGGGGTAGTTAGACTGACGGTGAAGAGCCCACAATAATATTTAATGTGAACTTCTAACTTTTGTTTTTAGATAGGTCCTTATAGAAAGACTCCTGTTTTATGTCTTTGTCGAAAGATTCGAAAAATAATGAAAGTCAACATATTAATTACAACGTCAATTTTATTATGTCTTAGAAAGGATTTGTTGAAAGAATATTTGTTTTGTTTATTATTTCCAATGTGGTACTTCAAATTTCTTTTGGTACAATAAAGTCCAGGTTTCCTATTTTTTCGATTTGTAAAGACTTCGTATCTATTTTCTCGAGGTTGCTCTATACTCTCTGTGAAAGGTGTCAAGGCTTCTGTAATTTGTTTATTACCATGATGCAAGGCGGTTAAACTGCATTAGCTCTCGCTGATCACTTAACTTAAATATTTAGTCATTGAATTTAATCGGTGGGTAAATCCCAAAAAATATTGTATGGTTTTTATTCGCCTGATCACCCAGCAGTGTAAGGAATTTTCAAGTTTAAAAATGTAATACAAACATACAAGGGTAGCCAATTCACATTTCTTCTTAAACGGCTCCATAGCGCTGCTTAACAATGAGTTGCTGTGTTAAGGGTCACTGGTTCGAATCTCACAACACACAGGTATTTGTAAGGCTTACAAATAATTATTCCGAGTCTGGATGTCTGTCGTTATGCAATGTATGTTTGTAAACTCCCTCCACGATGCAAATAAAAATTCTAGGTTGGGTGTAATTTTTTTTACTTACATACTTTGCATAAATATTAGTGCTACCATGGAGGGCTTTAATTTAATCCTCCCTGAAGGACTTGCCGTGCTTATGGTGCTGGAGAGCCATTCTAATCTCGTTCATAGTGACGTGCGGAATATCATTGGAATAGTTTCTAATAAGACTTGCACTCGGATTGTTACTCATATTTGTGTGTGACTCCAACGAGGATGTGTACAGCTGCACAACTGATAATCTTAATTGCAGTCATATTTCACTGATGATTGAGATTTTATTACGCGATACCGTCTATTAGAGGGTTTATAATCGTGAAAATGGGGTGGTCTCGGTGGTCATTACATCATCACCTCAGCCCCTAACCAAGCCCATGGGTACTCCTCCGTCGAAGCCAACTCTTCTCGTCCGGCATCCTCTTGTTGTTGAAAATAATAGAAAAATTAGTTCCTGTCGTGACCGCTTAATTAAATATAATGATGTGTCTTACCTAGATTGAAGAGCACCTCCCGCCCGCCCTCAATTGCGTGCACTAATCCCGTCACCACTAATCCCAGCACCACTACTCCCAACACCACTACTCCCGGCACCACTACTCCCAACACCACTATTCCAGCAAAGACACACCATCGACGCGATAATACTATTATAGTATTATCGTACCGATGGTGTGTCTTTCCTGGAATAGTCGTGCCGGGAGCAGTGGACGCAATTGAGGGAGGGCGGGGGGTGCTCTTCAATCTAGGTAAGACACATCATTTTATTTAATTAAGCGGATGGTTGCGAATTAACTATTAATATATTTACTTTGCGTTAATATATTTACTTTACGGAGTCTAATCCATTTTTAATAATGTAAAAATCTGACTGAAAGAACGGTTTTTTATTAATTGTTTTGGTTTTGAGGGATTAAGGTAAATGAAGAAGAAGTTCAATATATAAAGATTTATGATGGGCACCTTCAGCTATTAAGGTTCTATCCTAGACCCGTAAACAGCAAGCAGTGTTAAAAAAAAACTAAATCGAGTAGTATGTCATTTGCGTCAAATTCATAATTTAATAAAAAATATATATATATATATATATATATATATATATATATATATATATAGAATAGGAGGTTTATATTTTTAAGTCCTTGATGACTGAGAAAAAATATTAGTATTATTATTTATGTCACATAATCAGATCTATATTTATATTCTCATCTATTTTACTATTACTACAATAGTCGTACTAACGAAAACAGATTGAAAGTAATGGTTAAAAGCAACGCAACCGTCTCTACCATCAGACTTAATCTCACCGTCGTCGACAACCCTGATGGGTCAGAAATCTGGGAGAGAGGAATGTCTCTTTGTATTTTGCGGGAACCTGGAGTACGAAGGATTCAAAGATCGTTTACCTTTTAGACTCCAGACGCTGCAAATGTAAAGCGATCCGATCCTCTAAGCGGAATCGGCTTCGAGAGAACGTCTTCTCCCTACTACGTACTTCAGTCCAAACGCGAGATGCAGAGCTGTACGGTGGTCTCCATAAAACGCAAAGTTTTACTTTGATTTGTTTTTTCAATTGGAGAGTAGTTTTATGATGATGATATAGCTAGCATGAACATAAGAAAAAATAATTATTCATTAATAGCTATTGAACCTTTCCCTGTAGTAGCAATTCAATTATGAATTTGACGCAAATGACTACATACTACTTGATTTAATTTTTTTTAACAGTGCTTTTTTTTATAGAAGAGGGGGGCAAACGAGCATGTGGCTCACCTGATGTTAAGTGACTACCGCCACCCATGATCAACCGCAACACCAGGGGAATTGCAGGTGCGTTGCCGGCCCTTTAGAAAGGAGTAAGCTCTTTTCTTGAAGGTCCCCAGGTCGTATCGGTCCGGAAAAATCACCGGTGGTAAATTATTCCACAGAGAGGTTGTACGCGGAAGAAAACTCCTTTTGAAACGTACAGTGGTGGACCGCCAAGCATCCAGATGGTGTGGATGGTGTCGGGACGTTTGCCGTGTAGTGCGTTCACGAAATTCGGCGGCTGGGATTAATCCGAACAATTCCTCAGAGCACTCCCCGTGATAGATGCGATAAAATACGCAAAGAGATGCAACAACTCTTTGCAGCGCCAGTGAATCAAGCCGATCGGAGCCTTTCGGATCAAGCCTTTCGAAGCTCCCTTCCTATGGGCTTCCCGAGAAATTGT
Source organism: Parnassius apollo (assembly GCA_907164705.1). Classification (NCBI taxonomy): domain Eukaryota; kingdom Metazoa; phylum Arthropoda; class Insecta; order Lepidoptera; family Papilionidae; genus Parnassius; species Parnassius apollo. Next base: position 8,751,252 of record CAJQZP010000008.1, read on the forward strand.
GCGATTGGATCACCAGTTTTCTTGCAGATCGGAGCATCAAGGTCGTTGTAGACGGTGCAAGCTCCGATTGCAAGCTTATTAATGCTGGTGTTCCACAGGGCTGCGTGCTATCGCCCACGCTGTTTCTTCTGCATATCAATGATATGTTGCAAACCCGTAGCATTCATTGCTATGCAGATGACAGCACTGGTGATGCTCTTTACACCGGCCGAGCCAATATTTCTCGGGAAAACGTCTCTGAGTGCCGGGACAAACTTGTGTCTGAAGTCGAGTCTCTGCTGGACAGAGTCTCGGATTGGGGGGCGACTAAATCTAGTCCAGTTTAACCCCTAGAAGACACAAGTTTGCGCGTTAACCGCTAAAAAGAACCCCTTTGTCGTATCCCCTCAGTTTCAAGGCACTCCCCTTGTTGCCTCAGCCAGTATCAGTATCCTCGGCGTCGACATATCGAGTGACGTGCAGTTTCGTGGTCACTTGGAAGAGAAGGCCAAATTGGCCTCTAAAAAACTTGGCGTGCTCAGCAAAGCGGGACAGTATTTCATGCCGGCACACCGCCTGCAACTTTAGAAGGCACAGGTTCGGCCACACGTGGAATACTGTTCCCATCCCTGGGCTGGGGCTCCCCAGTACCAGCTCCTTCCACTTGACCGCATCCAGCGCAGAGCGGCTCGAATCGTCGACGACCGAATGCTTTCCGATCGGCTCAATTAACTGGCGCTGCGAAGAGATGTTGCATCTCTTTGCGTATTTTATCGCATCTATCACGGGGAGTGCTCTGAGGAAATTGTTCGGATTAATCCCAGCCGCCAAATTTCGCGAACGCACTACGCAGCAAACGTTCCGATATCATCCACACAATCTGGTCTTGGCGGTCCACCACTGTAAGTTTCACAAGGAGTTGTCTTCCGCGTACGACCTCTCTGTGGAATAGTTTACCACCGGCAATTTTTTCGGACCGATACGACCTAGGGATGGTTCAAGAAAAGACCTTACTACTTTTTAAAAGGCCGACAACGCACCTGCAATTCCCCTGGTGTTGCGGTTCATCATGGGCGGCGGTAGTCACTTAATATCAGGTGAGCCGCATGCTCGTTTGTCCCCTCTTCTATAAAAAAAAAATTGGAGTTGTAATTTCATACCCAATTTTGAGGTCATTCAGGATTTTCTTCACGTCAGCCATCACGTTGTCAACTCGATTGTTCACTTGATCGATTCGGATTGCAGCTTCCAACAGGCGGTTGTCATGTTGCACAACCCTATCCTTCACCTCCATTAGCTCTTTCCCGAAGGTAACGTGAAGGTTCTTCATGAGGAGCATCCGCTCCTTCTGTACACGCTACAGCTGCTCTTCCAACCGACGGGCTTTTTCCTCCTGTCGGCGAGCCTGCTCCTGCAGCATCATCATTTTAGCTTAAGGAGACTCTCGGGGATGCCGAAGAAATACGCACAACTTGGGACCTCATTCCCTTGAGATGAGCGTTAGACTTGTGACACGCTCTGCGGCTAGAAGCTGTATATATATATTTGTGTGTGTGTGTGTGTGTATGTGTGTGTGTGTGTGTGTGTGTGTAATTATATATAAACGGGTAAATAAAATATATAAGAAGGGGGTGGACGTTACATTACCATCAAGTGAATCGTAAGCTTCTTTATTCAATAAAATTAAAAATATAAACCATTTTCATGAATGCCATTATTTATTTAAAGTTATATATCGTAATTTATAAGCCTGCGTACTAAATGATGCAATAATTTGCAACATCGTTCGTAATTTGGGCTGTGTTAAAGTACTACTTTACTGTAGCCGTAAAAACAGGGACAACAAACATCCCATTTTTAAGACGGATATTCGTCCAATATTAAAAAGAGACCTTGGAATTTTTCATCATTAAAAAGAAATTGCAATATACTCCAGGCTTAACAGAGGCTGGAAATATAAAATGATGCGACGTAAGCGTTTTAATACGTACGTGCGGAAATTTCACATTGCCGTTTCACATTTTCATTATACTAACCTTACGACTCTTGATATTAACTCAGTTAATATTACTCTCATAAAAACTACAACTTAGTTGAATTTTTTTTACGATCATAATGGTATTAACTACTATCGGTATATTAATGATTGAAAAAAAATTGACAAACCAAATTACTGTCCACTTGATGATATATTACTTCTGCAGTCCATTCAAACTGAGAAGGCTACAGATGCGTTGGAAACCTTGAGAATTAAGATGGAATGCCTCACATCTTGTGATTGTACTGTTTCACGGCAAATATAAATTAGAGCATGGTACCTACCTGGACGGACTCCTGGGCAGATAAGGGGTGCTACCACCTGGTAAAGTGTTTTCAAATTAATAATAAAGAATGAGTAATCAACATTACTTACTATACATTACATTTTCCTTTTTAAGTGTTCTCATTAGCGTGTTGTTCCCATAAGGGAACTTTAAAATGAGCATACCCAATTTTATTGCAGAGACATTTAAAGCTGTTGCCCGACGTCAGTTTGGATATTTTACGTCTGGCCTTATCGAGATTGTATACCGCCACCTACCAAAAGCTATGAATTTATCTGGCACATTTCACAGTCTGGATATTAGCAGTAGAACTAGAGTAATCGATAAAGTCAAACGGATTACTAGGCTGAAGTGGCAGTGGGCCAGCTATATAGCTTGAAGAACCGACAACCGATGAGTAAGAAGTTTCTCGGGTAGCAACCTCGTACCGGTAGGCGAAGTGTAGGGTATCCCCCCATTGAGTGGAGTGAATAACTGGTAAGACGTTCGACGGATGCAGGTGGCTCAACACAGTGAAGGACTTGTGAAGGGTTGTAATGATGATGATGGTGATGAATTTATAGTCCGTTTTGACCCGTTTTACGCCGACACAATACGGCACATTATGTTTTGTAGATTACTAGTGACCCGCACCCTGGCTTCGCCTGGGTAGTATCTATTAATGTGTTGTTTACTAGATTACAGATATTCAAAGACAAATTATTTAAAAAATATTTTTTAAATATTTTTAGGTATATAGAATCATCAATTTTCAGATTAAATATAGAATCTCCTAGCATTGCCTTTTATCCGTTCGTGAAGTTTAATATTAACCTGTTCAGCCATTACGAAAATAAAACTGAACAAACAAACAGAGAGACCCATAAAATTTTGATAATGTTTACAAATATTTTATTGTATATCATGCGTTAATTACACACACATACAAGGTCAGTTGGTTTGATTACTAATAGAAGACCTCAGTGCATCCACAGTAACTTTTATTTTAAGTCTTTGAAATTATTGAACTTTGAATTTCGTGAACTATAGCCATAGCAGCGATCACAATAGATCTTATAGGTCGCAGTGATACTGGTCTCTTTCTGTAGATCTGCATGGCTGCTCGCATATAATTAAAAAAATGTCTTTGAAAGTTGCCAAACAAATATTGTAATGAAAACGGTTTTACATCCACTTTGTAATAATAAAACTTATCTTACGAAACAAACATTGCTTGAATATAGCAAGCGGGCATCAGCAAATAAAACTAAGACTAAGAGCCTTTAACTTTTTGAGATTTCTTTACAGTTAAAGCCGTACAAGTTTCGTGTGCTTAGTACTTCTTTGAACAGTTCAAAACTCCAGAAAGAATCTATTTATTTGCCGTTCTTTGTGACTCACAACTGTGTTGTTGAAATTGAACGACGTATGAGGACAAAAGTCTTGTCATAGTCTTAAATCGAATGGTATGCAAAGTTTTCGTCACAAACATTTATTAGAAAGAATTTCTTAGTCACTTTACAAAAAGATTGTAAGAATATTTAATTTAGTTATGCAAATTATTCATTTCTAAATATGTACTATATTCACATTTAATATTACATAACATAATATAAACAACATTCGAAATTCTAATTCTAATACTAAAAAACCTTTAAAATATATATTATAATAACTAAAATATATTAATTAAAAAGGAGGCCCTTTAGGCAAGGTTCCGAAGATACTGGCAGCGTTTCCCCGTTGAATAGCTAGACTAATTCTTTGTGCGAGGTAGCTGCCAGCTCTTCGGTCTCCTGTGACGTCGATTAACCTTTTTGCTATTTCCTTAAAAAGGCTTATAGCGCTAGGACCCCACGGACCAAGGGTCTCGACACCGAAAGGGACAAAAATATATTCGGTGCCTGGACCCCTGTATTTATATACTTTAGCTTTTTCAGCCGCTTCACAAGCCGCACAAGCTCTGTTGTTGGTTCCATGTAGATGGGAAGGGGCCAGTGTGTCTGAACAGATTGCATCCCATACCAGCACCCGGCCCATCTTCCATGGAATCAAACTCATACCGTCTGGTCTCTTGCCATCGCCTCTTGCAATACCAGACGGCTCAAGTAGACTTGGCACCTTGACGGTGGCAAGAGACCGCCGTATGATATCGTTAAGTGCTGCATGTCTCGAGAAGTGACCTGCACTTTTTTGGCATGATAGCCCGTGATGTCCTAGCTTGTCGATGTCACTGCCACACGGACATTTATGAGGAGCGCAGATAGGAACCCTAAGCTGTAGACAGGTTGCAATTCGGAGCATGCCAGGCTCAAGAAATGTTCCTGTATTTGACGAAGGGTACGTGTGAAGCCAGTAGCCGGCCTCATGCGTACCCACGGCCAAAAGCCTAGCACGCGCCGAACCTGTGCTAAAGCTCAAAAGATTTTCATAAGTCAATTTGCAGTTTATGTCTTGCTCCTCTGTGAATTTAGAGGAAATCGAAAATTTTGACCAGGGCATGCAATTAAGAAAGCGTTTCTAGCTTCTTCCAGGCCAGCAATCTCAAAGTTTGAAGGGGATGCCCTTAAAATTTTACTTATGAGATTTGCTGAACTATGGACGGAAGATAGGAAGGCTGATAAAGACACTGGAAATTTTGCGAATCCTTAAACCACCATAACGGATGGGTAGGGATGCTTGGGTTCAAGATTGCTCTTTCAGGTATATATTAAGAATCGATTCTAAATTAATTTTGATTAAGTTGTCTACTTGTGTCAAGAGGTCTGAGTGATTCCAAAAGGAGCAGCAACGGAGCACATATGTAAATTTTGGGACAAAAAGACAGAATTTTAAAATGGAAAGTGCATAATGTGGACTAATTTCAAGGAGACGGTCAGCAGAATTTTGAAATTTAGAAATTGAATTATTAATATATTCAGACATAGATTCATTAAGAATTGGAGAACCTAAAAGATAAAGGAAATTACTGTTAACTATTTTAATATTTGGTGCCAAAATATGAAATTTGTATTTTACGTCATTTAAATTTAAGTTGCAGTTATTTATAAAAATATAATATATTGCTAAAGTTAAGCTCCAAAACAATGGCTTCAAATTTGTTTTTGATTGAAAAAAGGTCAGAAAACACAGTATCCATATCATCTCCTAAGGTTCCGTCATCCAAATACCAAACATTGAATTTAGAATTTAAATTTTTTATAATCGGATTTATAGCCAAACTAAAAATTGCTGGTCCAAGGGATCACCTTGTTGACAACCTACTTCCGAGGATAGTTCAACGATATAACAATTTTGTTGGGTCAGCGTAACTGAGAAGAAGATAATTGTATATTTTCGGTTAGTATTGATTTATTTCAGTCACCAAGGTCTCCCTATTTACCGAATTGAAAGCATTTTTGACATAAATTTTGAGCAACACGTCAGGATGTCCGTAAGTTAGGAAAGAACGTAGGGCGTGGACGGCTGCCTCACACCCTCTTTTTACACCGAACCCTAACTGTACGGGTTCACATTCCGAATTTAATTTCGGTAAAATATGTAAAACAGCAATTTTGGAGGCCAGGAGCTGAAAGCACAGTTATTTTTAATCTTTTGTGTCAAGGATAAATTTGGTTTATCAGTTTTTGTTATATGTTGTGTGCTGTATGAAAATAAAAATTGGTTCTGCCAGTCTTGAGTACAATTGCTTATGTAACATTTGGTAACGTCGGTATACTATTTTTCAAATGGCTAAGATATATATGGAAAGGAGTTGGAAAGTTGGCTACAAAAGTAGGCGTACTTGGAATAATAGGGTGGGTGTATGTCTAAAGGTGAACTGTTTTGGCTAATACATTTCCTGTGTATTTTTGTAGTGAGTATGTTGAGACCTTTTAAAGATTTGAATGACTTGTTGCACTGTGTACATATAAGGGTCGCGTTCGCCGTGCTATCACTAGATTGGGTCACGGACTGCATTCACAACAGTCAAATACAATAAAAAAAAGAATAACTTAAAACAAATTAAAAAAACACAGTAAAGTAACTTAAAAACTACACTGAAAATATAAAAAAGTCATAGTCAAAATATGATATGCTTGTTTTGTAACAAGACGCATGCGTCGTTACGTAGGTGCGTAACAGGACGGTCCCGCAATTGGACGCTGCAGTGGAAGAGATCCAGGGACGTATGGCGTCGCTAGAACAAACGATGGCGGCCTTGGCAACCGTGTCTTGAAGTTATCACACGCGGACTAGAACTTTTCAAATGCTCAACAGGCACTGTGGTGGGAACACCAACAAAATCCCCATGCTCAAATATGAAAAATATTCCGAAAAACTCTTATAATATATAGGTCTAAGCAGTCAGGAGATTAAACTGGCTTAAAATAAATATTTTAAGAGACCCGAGCCAGCTTGTCAATTTTGTTTTTATATAAACTGTAGCCTTGTTTTTGCTTTGCGATACGATAGCTCTTCATCAGTCAATCAAATATATATTTTAGAAATCCTTTGTTGCGAATTTTTTTGTTACATTTGGCATATGTCACAATCTTGATATATTTTTATGTCTCGTAGCTAATTTCAAATATTAGTACCCAGGTGACCGAGCCTTGCTGGTTTTTTTTTTCGAAATTACATTTATAAATTACATACTGATTAAACTTAAATAATATTTTTTGATCTTATTGACAGAATAGAAAAAACTGAACTGATTATTTGAATAAAAAATCATGAGTGCAATTTGTTTTATTAAAATTTTCGTATTTTTCAAAAATATTAAAAAAAGGCCTTGAAATAATAGATTTTCTCACAAAAGAAGGGAACTTAAAAAAAAAAGGAAAAAAGCTAGACCAGAGACAGGACGCGAACCACGGAACTCCGATATCACGCCCGACCGACATCCCACCTGAGCTATTACGATAGTTAGTGATCTGTCAAAATTTACCTTCTTATATTGTAGCAGTTTTTTTTATTGCCTGATAGACTATTTTTGATGCCCCTTTATATTGAGTTTATTTACTAATAATAATATTGGGCCGTCACATTATGTTTATTATCCGTTGTAGACTTTTTCAGAATTTGTTCAGTTTATTTTGCCAAAAGATTAAGTTATTTTTATTAAAAGTGTAATTAATAATTTAAACGCGGTAGAGTCATACTACAGTTATATTGGTAGTATAGTTGTAGCACGAATGGGTCGGTTCGACCGGGGAAGGACCACACTCTCACAGAATATCAGCGTAAGATAGTAGCTTAACGCTGCTGTTTAGTGTGTAGTGTAGAAAACCGGAGACCCTTTTGACTGGAAACGAGGTATTCTTTCTTATTCCTCATCGTAGTTTGATTCATAATCCGTGATAAATGTAGATGTCTAATGGGCCACAGCAACTATTTACCATCAGGTGGACTGTGTGCTTATTTGTCACCCTATCCTATAAAAAATGGCAGCTACTATCGTGTTATGAATTTTTTTTGGTCCCTGAACTACGGCTTTTCCTTATTTCACGACCGCGAGAAAATTAAATTTTCCTCACTTTCTAAGTCTTGTCAACTTTATAAGTACTTCGTTCGCCGGTGATTCGCCATTTTATGTTTTCTGTGTTGAAATTTAATAAAGAGCAACGTAAAAGTCCTTAGAAGTAAGGAGATTTAAATTCACGAAGAAGTATTATTTAAACATTCTTATTAATACAAAATGTGAATAGATAAATCTATAAACATAAATAAAATTTAAGTGTCTGTGTACAATATTAAAATAACTGGCTTCTATTACGCTTGGGGGGTCGTTTGAGTGCTATCAAGACATAAATAACCACTTTGTCTATCCAAGCTAATCTTCAGAATGGCTGAACCGATTGTAATTAAATTTCACGAGCGGATAGAGAGCAATGCCGGGAGTGATCTAGGCTATATTTTTCTGACAGATTTTATTTTGAAAATTCGAAAAATTCATGAATTTAATGACAACACAGTCTGAGAAATCAAGAAAGAGGAGGTCTGTCTAAATATTTGAGACGTGTTTGAAAAAGCTGTATAATTTGCAGTGTTGTGACGGTGTAAGATGTGCAGTATCTCATATCATCCCGTGGGTGTCGTAAGCGGTGTTAAAGGAAAACAGAACAGGAGATGGGCAGCAGCGTCTTCCTAATAACGATGCAAAAATTCTGTTGCCATCCCACTTGCCACGCGTGGCAAATTCTGCAAATATGGCGAATATAAGGCAATCTATATGGGAAGGCCTATGTTTAGCAGTGCACTGTTATACGCTGTAATGGTATATAAGCTTTACTGTTTGGGTCAAAATACCGTTTTATGGCTCTAGTGCGTGTTGCAAACATATAAGTTTCGCCGTCTCGTCTAGAACGTATTACATATTATTACTCCAATAACTTTACCTTATTTAAATGAATAGTATTTTTTGTGTGTTGTTTTACGAATTTAACAATTCATATTATTTAAGTCTTAAAATAACAATAATTCTAAATCCCCGTACTATCTTTCATATCTTAAGGGGGGAACATAACCTCAAATGGCTTAGCAAGATCCTCCGCTATGCCGAAAATATTGCAGCATTAATTTTGAAATAAATATATGGTAAAGTTGAGGACTAATTTTAAGTACTATGTTAGACGAAAACATGATTCTGTAAAATATTCTCGATAGAAAAAAATCCAAAGTTACCTCCAAACTGAAAAATTATCCGCTGTTATTCATAAAATACTTTAAATAAGATCATGAAACTTTGCATAATAACTGAACTAACTGTAAAGCAGTGCTTACGTTTTTTTTTTAAATTACCATTATTCTCACTGTAAAAATAAATTACCTAAACTATCGGCGTCCTGAAGCTTGTTTCCTGCCGCCCGGTTCCAAGCTTCAGGACCCTTTAAGGGACAAAAGTACAAATTTCTGGATGCCTGGAGCATCTTTTAGTGACATTCTAAATAAAATTACAGTTACCTTTTTTTCAAATAGTACAATAATAATTTTCGTTGGTGAATGCGCCTATATAAATCTAATGTGTATATGAAGTTAAATAAATAAATAATTAAAACTACAAGAGTCAAGATCCTTCTAGAGATTTCCATGCCAGAACACTCTACACCTATTCTGCAGCACCTGACTTAGGTGCTCAACAAGACAACCGCCTGTCGGAAACTGAAACCCGAATCGACCAGGTGAACAATCAGGTTGACAACGTGATAGCTGGCGTGAAGAAAACGCTGGACGACCCTAATTGGGGGATGGAATTACAGCTCTCGTAGTAGCTACAACACCTTCGCTATGTGGATTCAAAGTGCCACCGTTCGATGGGACTTCTTCCTGGTTACCTTATAACTGGTTAGGACTATTTACTGGTATAGTTGTAGCAAGAATGGTTCGGCTCAAGCGGGGAAGGACTATAGAACACTTTCAAATAATACCAGCGTAAAATAGCAGCTTAACGCTGCTACGTTTTGTATGGTGGGTGTAGAGAACCGGATACCCTTTTTACTGGAAACGAGGCAATCTTTCTTTGTCATCACGGGTGACAACGCATCTGCATTTTGATTATGCTGCATATAATTGAGCATTGATGTAGATGTCTGTGAGTCACAGTAACCACTTACCGTCGGGTGGACTGAGTGCTCGTTTGTCACCCTTATCCTCTAAAAAAAAGAAAGGGGCTATCGTCTAAATGTCATAGTTAACCGCGGTTACCATAGATTAATATTATTAATTTTTGTTCCGATCTATGCAGTACGAACTTATAGTATCTTGAAGTCTTTAAACAAAAAAAGGAAGGTCAAAAACTGAAGGTCTAACTATGACACTGGGACGTAAAACATCTCAGTCCGCCCCGTGACCGTAATAGCTAACTATTAATAGTTAAAATGGTCTTCGGTGCTCTACACTCAACATACGAAACACAGTTGCATTAAGGTGTTCTGTAAGAGCCTGGTTATTCCCCGGTCGGGTCGACCCAATTGAGTCACAACTATAACATGGATTCAACGTAACACTGCTTTCAAAATAGCATTTAAATATGTAACATTTTCATTAAAAACTAAAGTATTATTTTTTAAATAAAACTTGTTCCGTAGTTTTATTAAAATTAAGTAGAAAAGTTATCTCAGAAAGAAAAATTCCATTACTGTTCTGTTGTTTTGTTTGGAGTTAAGCCAATGGAAAGTCCGATAGTCAGAAATGTTTTTGAAATACACAATGGAATGGACTAATTTACTCAAAGTTAATACAATACACATCTATCTTGGTTAAGAAAACTCTCCAGTGTCTCTCTCTCCAGTCCATTACAAATACATACAATAAAATATTCATACTAAAATATCAAACCTATGATTAATAATCTGTGTACAAGCAGTCAAACGGAGTAAAGATTGGCGAGACAGATTTAAACTATATTAATTTGCATTTGAAATCATTAGTTGTATATATATATATATATATATATATATATATATATATAATTTTCATCATATTATTATTTCATTATATATATATATATATATATATATATATATATAAGTTCCAGGGTTAGCCTAACGGTCAACCGCGTCAACGTCTAAAACTAAAATAAAAGTCGTTTACATCTAAAATAAAAGTAGAAGCTTTATTTACCCGTATTTTTAAAACTGCTATAACGGTATACAGTTATTTATAAGTTTTAACTTAAGTTTAAATTTTGGCTACTTTTCAACAAAAAAATAACCCTGTATGTCATTCAACTTCAAATAATGTATCATCATTTCCAAATTTAAAACGATATTTCCGAAATTATTTTTTCTGCGGCTGCAATACGCCGGTAACCAGCTAGTTTTTAAATAAAAACAAATATTTAATTAACGAATTTTATTACAAACAGTCCATCAAATGGTAACCTGCAGTCAACTATAGACAAAAAAAACCACAAATGCTTTTTCACTTCTGAGGACTGACTAACCTGTAATAACCAATTACCTCGCTATCTTAACCGATAAACCGAAATACAGCACTGTTGCTTGGTGGCAGAAATAGGTATTAGAAATAGATTTTAATAAATAAATGGAAGTTGGACATAATCTCGCTTAGCTTATTTTGTCAAAATCATTTTATATTTTCATAAACAATAACGAAACACTTACGATTACACATACGATAACAATTTCAAAAACGACGCTAAGCAAAAAGGCGTTATGGCTCAAATTTCAGCCACCTAGCACAGTATGTAGTCTTTTTGTGGCCCTCCAGTCCAGAATTTCAATTAAGCGCGCCCAGTCTCCACGACCGAGACCAGCCATCTGCCCAGGGCAAGATTATAGTGCCCAAGTGTTTACACAGATGCACTCTCTACTCCCTCACTCATAGTCCGATGGACTGGTAAACACCGAGACTACCAGAGAGAGATCAGGCGCAGAACCAACGAATTTTCATGTTTTCCGAGACACTGGGGTGAAATATCACAATTTTTCTGACTCCGGGCTGCTACTTGTCAGAAAAACTCAGTAATTGATTTTCACCCGACCCGGGATTCGAACCCGACTTTTAGACTGCCTCGTTGGTCTAGTGGTCGCAACCACGACTAATGAATATGTACTAACTACACGAAATGCTTTTGTATCTCATATACATGTGCTCGAAAGGTAAAATAGGCTTAAAATAGTAGAGTTGTAACTTGTTTGCATGACTGTCTCAAGCTAACTGATACACAAACGCTTTCGCCTTTTAATGTTAGTAAAAATTGGTAGAAAAACACAATTATTTTGAATGATAAGAAGAAAAAGCCTACTCGCGAAATACTTATACATTCACAATTGTGCAAACATTCAATCGTATGTCACGGTTATAAAGGTAGTTTGATCCGGATCATTCAATATATGTGATTGCAATCATCAAAATATATGAGTCATCATCATTATTTCTAATTTAAATCGGTTGCATATAAGAAATTTCCGTAATAGGAGTTTGTGCTTAACATTTATCCTAAAATATTATTTATATTGATATACATTAAATCTCAAATATTTACACACGAAAAGCAATAAATGACAAGCACTTAACCAAGCGTTCGGTTTCAGCATTCCGTGATCTATGAGATAGCTCGATTCTGTTCGGATTCAGTAGAGCAACCCCCACTAGATGAAGTGAAGACCTGATAAGACATGTAGGAAGTCGATGAATGCGGGTGGCTCAGGACTGCGCTTTGTGGCATTCCTTGACGATGATGATGATGACTGAATTAAGTACCTAGGCACTGAAATTGTGAGTGTTTACATCTGTATCCGTTGTTTCATAACTCACACGCATGACTACGAAGATTAGTACTAAGATTCAATTTTATTAGATGATAAAAAATATAATATGAAAAAGATGAGATCTCATCTAACTGCTGACATTTTATAATATTTTTCAGTAGAGTTTTTAAAATAAACTTCTGCAATCCAGACTTTGATATTACCCATTATTGATTATGCTATGATAGCTAATGTGTTACCAAGATCTATCTCAATATCTTCTCGAGAAGTTGGAGCGCCTTCTCAACAATTGCATTAGATTCATTTACGGCTCACGTAAGTATGACCATATTTCCCGGTACCGATCTAAGCTTAAATGACTCTCTATTCGTCAAAGGCGTAGCTCCCGAACATTGCAAGTACTGCATTCAATTTTAAATTATCCCAATCTTTCCTCTTATCTTAAGGATAACTTTCAATATTTGTATACTACTCACGATAGAGTTCCCCGTTCCCAAAATTGTCTTAAAATTCGTATTCCAGCACATAGGAGTGGTTTCTTTAATTCCTCTTTTACTGTGCAGTACATACTGCTTTGGTATGCCTTGCCTGTTGATATGAAGAAACCTACTAACAAGAATTCTTTTAAAGGACTAGTTCGAGAGTTCTATCGTAAGAATAATAACCAACTGACTATCCGACTATTGTTTTTTTTTAACTTTCACTTTATATGTGATATTTTGTATAATGGATTTTAATATGTATTGTGTTAATTTATTTTTGTCTCATAATATTTTATTTACTTATAGATTTTGTATAGAAGTCCCCTTTTATATATTTATTATTTATCCTACACTATATATTAAGTAAGTATGTATATTTTACTAACTATATCTATTCTTTTCGTTTGCATTTTATTTTGTTTATATCCTTATTATTTATTTATGAAGCGATTGATTACACCTGCCACAGTTTAACAAATCATCCAGGGTTGACTGGCAGAGAATGCCATAAGGCATTAGGTTCGCCCTTTATTTGCCTAAGTATAAGGTGTATAATAAAGATTAAATAAATAAATAAATAAATGTTGTTATATTTTGTCCTTTTTTGCTCCAACTTTAAATAAATAGATTTATAAACAAATTGCGTTTACGATAATTAACAAATAATTTCAATATAATTAAGAGTATAATTACGAGACATATATATATATATATATATATATATATATATATATATATATATATATATATATATCATCATTACAGCCCCTCACAAGTCCACTGCTGAACATAGGCCTCCCCCCAAGTAATGCCACAAAGCACGGTCCTGAGCCACCTGCATCCATCGACTTCCTGCATGTCTTACCAGGTCGTCACTCCATCTAGTGGGGGTCGCCCTACACTACGCCTACCGGTACGAGGCTGCCACTCGAGAACCTTTCTTCCCCATCGGTTATCGGTTCTTCGAGCTATATGGCCGGCCCATTGCCACTTCAGCTTACTAATCCGTTGGGCTATGTCGATCACTCTGGTTTTACTGCGGATATCCTCATTTCTGAGTCTATCACGCAGAGAAACTCCAAGCATAGCCCTCTCCATAGCTCGCTGAGCGACCTTAAGCGTCCTCATACGGCCAGCAGTGAAGGACCACGTCTCAGATCCGTAAGTCATTACTGGCAACACGCACTGGTTGTACAATCTAGTTTTTAGAGATTGAGGTATACCTGACGAAAAGATATGTCGTAATTTCCCGAACGCTGCCCAGCCGAGTTGAATCCGTCGATTGACCTCTCGGTCGAAGTTGGACTTACCTAGTCGGACTATTTGTCCCAGGTAAACGTACTCGTCAACAACTTCGAGCATAGTGCTCCCAACAACTACCGGCATAGGTGTGACATGGACATTAAACATGATCTTTGTTTTGTCCATGTTCATCTTAAGACCTATCCGTTGGGAGGCACTATTGAGGTCATTGAGCATAATGCTTAAGTCCTCCAGCGATTCTGCCATAATGACTATATCGTCGGCAAATCGAAGGTGAGTGATGTACTCGCCATTGATGTTAATACCGTATCCTTTCCAGTCCAGTAGCTTAAAAACGTCTTCCAACGCAGCGGTGAAGAGTTTCGGGGACATAACATCACCCTGTCTTACACCTCTCTGCAGTTGGATAGGTTTCGAACTCTGGTTCTGTACTCGGATAGCCATCGTAGCCCTACTGTACAAACACTTCAGCACTTCGATGTACCGACAGTCAACTTGGCACCGCTGAAGGGACTGTAGCACCGCCCAAATTTCGACGGAATCAAAGGCTTTCTCATAGTCCACATATGCCAGGCAAAGTGGCAGATTGTACTCTTCGGTCTTCTGTACAATCTGCCGCAGGGTATGTATGTGGTCTATGGTACTGAAGCCTTTTCGGAAACCGGCTTGTTCGGGAGTCTGGAAGTCGTCGAGTCTGCGTGCGAGACGATTCGTAATGACTCTCGAAAATAGCATGTAGACGCGGCTCAGAAGGGAAATCGGTCTGTAGTTCTTCAAGAGAGCGTTGTCGCCTTTCTTAAAGAACAAAACCACCGCGCTTCTGCTCCACGCCTCCGGAGTAATGCCACCATGGAGGACGGAATTGAAGAGCTTCCGAAGGACTTCAAGTACCGGTTTTCCACCCGCTTTCAGAAGCTCCGCTGTAATTCCATCCTCGCCCGGGGCCTTGCCGTTTTTAAGGTGGTGTAGAGCCATTCTAATCTCGCTCAGACTGACGTCCGAGATATCATCGGAATAGTGTCGGATAAGACTTGCTCTTGGATCGTTACTCACACTTACGTGTGGCTCCAACGATGATGTGTACAGCTGCCCATAGAACCTCTCAATCTCACTCAAAATCTAAGGTGTCCCGGAAACGATGTTGCCACACTCAGTCTTCAGCTTTGACAGTTGGCTCTTTCTGGCAGACAGATCTCTGGCAAAGACTTTGGAGCCCTGGTTCCGCTCGATCGCTTCTTTAATACGAGAAGTATTAAAGTTGCGTAAGTCTCGCCGCATGCATTTGGAGATCTGTCTGTTCAGTTGCCTGTATGCTGTCAAATCTGTTGACGATTGCAGCCTCATCTCCCGTCTAACAGCCATGAGATTAAGAGTGTGATCGGAGAGTTTTTGTGTTCTTCTGCGGCGGGTCTTGCAGAACTTAGCTCCGACCGCATGGACAGTTTCCACGAGCTTGTCGTTCATATCGTCCACTGCATTGCAATCTTCTAGGCACTGGAAGCGGTTACGTAACTCGAGCTGAAAGGTTTCGGGATTCTGGATTAGAGCACGAGGGGGACGGAGCGTTGACTTCATTAGACGAGACCTCTCCTACTTAACGTTTAGGTTCAGTGTGCCTCTAACCATTCGGTGATCGCTGCCAGTTTTCACCATTGCGATCACTGAGACATCACTGAACAGTTGGCGTCTGGTCGTCATAATGAAGTCAATCTCATTTTTTGTCGAACCGTCGGGGCTCGACCAGGTCCACTTCCTGTGGGGCCGCTTCTGGAAGAAAGAGTTCATCATAAAGAGTCCCTCTTTCTCCATAAAGTCGGCCAGCTGCTGGCCCCTTCGGTTCCGTTGCCCTACTCCAAATTTCCCTACCTTCAGCTCACCGCTTTCTCTTGTGCCTAGTTTTGCGTTGAAGTCTCCCATCAGCACCGTGTAGTGGGTTTTGGAGGAATGTATGGCTCTGGAAATATCCTCATACATTTCCTCCACCTCCTCATCGGGATGTGCCGAGGTTGGTGCGTAAACCTGAATGACCTTCAGCGAATACCGTTTGGTGATTCTGAGTATGAGGTACGCGACCCTCGTCGACACACTCCCAATCTTTACAACGTTGTTGACGAGAGACTTGTGGACGATAAATCCGACACCTCCTTGGGACAGATGGTCGCCCTCCCGGTGATAGAACAAGTTGCCGGACTCGAGGATTGCCGTGTCCTCCCCCTCTCTTCGGACCTCGGATAATCCAATAATATGCCAGCGCAACTTGTCTACCTCTTCTTCCAGCTCTAGTATCTTCTCGTCAGTCCTCAGGGTGCGTGCGTTATATGTTGCCAGGTCGAGTCGTCGTAGGTGGCAACCGAACCTCCACCGGAGATTCTTAGCACCCCCTGCCCCGCCGTTACCATGGTCGCCACCGTAGCCAGGAATAGCGGGGCCGCCGGGGACTGGGGGCCGTCTGTTTGTGTATTTATTCATTGGGGGGGTATTTGCCATAGTTGCCACGCTTGGCGAGCGGGTTGGCAACCGCAGTTTTTTATTACGTCACAGTTGTTATCAGGAAGATGCTGCTGCCCATCTCCTGCCTGTCTCCCTCTGTCGCCTTTTACGACACCCACGGGAAGATATGGGGTAGTGGATATTCTCAACCGCCACTACACGGCACGGCACATATATATATATATATATATATATATATATATATATATATATATATATATATATATATATATATATATATATATATATATATATATATAACAATAGCGTCTTTTCGCAAAACTCAGTAGTTCTAAATACACACAAAGAGCTTCTTCGTGCAGTAAACATCACAATAAATAACTAACATAAAAAACAAAGAAAATAAGATAGTAATAATATTATCTAGTGGTTATGTGACATGAGCAAGCACGTGCCCTGGTTGACGCGGTTCCAAACGACTTAAATTTAACCCTCAAGAGCCAGCCGCTCGCTGACTCCTGCTGTTCCGCGGGTAGTGAATACGCCCAGATTTTAAAATCATTTCTTTATGAAATTAAATTTTGGTCTTTTGAAAAAATTAACTTGAGCAAAATATTTATTGATAAATTACCTATCCATCAGTGTCAATCGCAAAATAAAATAATGCTTACTTTACGAGGAGACGCATGTTATCAATAATTATTTTTTTTTATAGAATAGGGTGACAAACGAGCACACAGTCCACCTGATGGTAAGTGGTTGCTGCGGCCCATAGACATCTACATCTATCCTCCATTAAAAATCAAAATGCAGATGCGTTGTCACCCGTGAGGACTGAGATGGAATGCCTCGTTTCCAGTAAAAAGGGTCTCCGGTTCTCTACACTCACCATACGAAATACAGCAGCATTAAGCTACTATTTCATGGTATTCTGTGAGAGCGTGGTCATTCCCCGGTCGAGCCGACCCATTCGTGCTATAACTATACTACTAATATAACTGCAGCATGGCTCTACCACGTTACCTACGTCTTATTTTACATTTCTGTTATTTATCCGTGCCTGTATTCTAGTTATTTAGCCGTTAATTATCGCGTTGATGGACGTTGAATGTAGGTGTGGCCACGAAGTAACGCGATAATTTGACAAATTTCCCGTTTGCCGATAACTCGAGTGGCGGTACATCAAAGGATTAACGCGCGAATTATCGCGTTGAAGCGGCCACACTACGTTTGTCTCATTGTGCACGGTGAGTGCCACGGGGTTGCACGTATGGCTGCGATGGAGTGGAGTAATGAAAAAGCTTTTCTAGATTGAATTAAAAAAATATTTCAAAAGTACTTTAATTTACGGTATGAAACTAAGAAAAATAAGCTGGGGGAAAAAAAACAATTTTTGCAGGTCAAAATTCATAGTGTACAGTGGTACGAAACGCTGGGTACGTGTACATAATTCGCACTTGACCAGTATTTATGATTGGCTTATTAGTTATTATTTCATTAAAATATATTTACATTTGTCTTATTATTTAGCTTAAACCAATGGACGTCTTTCAAGTGCAATTTGGGTGCGGGAAAACAAAATAAAACATAAATAGATTTACAGTGTACGTTTCCTGTGCATTTGTAGCATCCACCATCTTCTTTTTCGTTGTATTCTTTTTTCTTTGTTTATTTTTTTATTTTATAGGACAGGGTGACAAATAAGCACACAGTCCACCTGATGGTATGTGGATGTTGTAGCCTATAGACATCTACATATATATCCTCGATTACGAATCAAAATGCAGATGCGTTGTCACCCGTGAGGACTAGGATGGAATGCCTCGTTTCCAGTAAAAGAGTCTCCGGTTCTCTACACTCACCATACGAAACACAGAAGCATTAAGCTACTATTTTACGCTGGTATTCTGTGAGAGCGTGTTCCTTCCCCAGTCGAAACATTTTACGCCGTTCAACGGCAATTTTAACGCCGTTCATGGCCCGGCCACACTAAGGAGAAATGCCGTTAATTATCGCGTTGATGGACGTTGAATGTAGGTGTGGCCACGAATTATCGCGATAATTTGACAACGGCATTAACAATGCCGTTTCCCGTTTGCCGATAACTCGAGTGGCGGTACATCAAAGGATTAACGCGCGAATTATCGCGTTGAAGCGGCCACACTACGATGGTCTCATTGTGCACGGTGAGTGCCACGGGGTTGCACGTATGGCTGCGATGGAGTGGAGTAATCAAAAAAGCTTTTCGAGATTGAATTAAAAAAATATTTCAAAAGTACTTTAATTTACGGTATGAAACTAAGAAAAATGAGCAGGAGAAAAAAAAACAATTTTTGCAGGTAAAAATTCATAGTCTACAGTGGTACGAAACCCTGGGTACGTGTATCTAATTCGCACTTGATCAGTATTTATGATTGGCTTATTAGTTATTATTTCATTTAAATATATTTACGTCTGTCTTATTATTTAGCTTAAACCATTGGACGTCTTTCTAGTGCAATTTGGGTCCGGGAAAACAAAATAAAACATAAATAGATTTACAGTACACGTTTCCTGTGCATTTGTAGCATCCACTATATTCTTTTCTTTATTTATTTTTTATTTATAGGATAGGGTGACAAACAAGCACACAGTCCACCTGATGGTATGTTGATGCTGTAGCCCATAGACATCTACATCTATCCTCGACTACGAATCAAAATGCAGATGCGTGAGGACTAGGATGGAATGCCTCGTTTCCAGTAAAAAGAGTCTCCGGTTCTCTACACTCACCATACGAAACACGGCAGCATTAAGCTACTATTTTACGCTGGTATTCTGTGAGAGCGTGGTCCTTCCCCGGTCGAAACATTTAACAACGGCAAATTTAATGCCGTTCAACGGCAAATTTAATGCCGTTCAACGGGAAACGACGTTGACCGTTCAAGTGTAGCCACTCATTTTATCGCGTTAAATTTATAGCAATAATTGTAGCGTTTATGGGCATTGACGTTGATCCTTAGTGTAGCCGCAGCATCAAAGGCAAATTTAATGCCATTCAACGGGAAACGACGTTGACCGTTCAAGTATAGCCACTCATTTTATCGCGTTAAATTTAAGGCAATAATTGTTGCGTTTATGGGCATTGACGTTGCTCGTTAGTGTAGCCGCAGCATAAGAAGATTAATCAAATTACTCCTTTAAAAAAAATTGTAATCATCTATTATGGAATCCAGACTATGTAGAAGTTTAGTGTATTTTTATTAGTTGATATATCTTCTTAATAACAAGTAGATAATATCTAAAAACCGTACAAATAATACTAGCGCAGCATTTTACTCAAACATGCGCTATAATATTGTTTGTTCTATTAGTGTATTCATGTGGAGTTTCATCCGTTTTGAGTATCAAGTTTAAGTTTTTGTCGCCTTTAATAATTACATTTCTTTTTTTTTATATATAAGAAGGGGCAAACGAGCATGCGGCTCACCTGATGTTAAGTGACTACCGCCGCCCATGATCAACCGCAACACCAGGAGAATTGCTGGTGCGTTACCGGCCCTTTAGAAAGGAGTAAGCTCTTTTCTTGAAGGTCCGCAGGACGTATCGGTCCGGAAAAATCGCCGGTGGTAAACTATTCCACAGAGAGGTTGTACGTGGAAGAAAACTCCTTGTGAAACGTACAGTGGTGGACCGCCAAGCATCCAGATGGTGTGGATGGTATCGGGACGTTTGACGTGTTGTGCGTTCACGCCACCCCCAAACAAAGAAGAACCTCACGCGCCATCGAGCCGATCGGAAAGCACTCGGTCGTCGACGATTAGAGCCGCTCTGCGCTGGATGCGGTCACGTGGAAGAAGCTGGTACTGGGGAGCCCCAGCCCAGAGATGGGAACAGTATTCCATGTGCGGCCGAACCTGCGCCTTGTAAAGTTGCAGGCGGTGTGCTGGCATGAAATACTGTCCCGCTCTGCTGAGCACGCCAAGCTTTTTAGAGGCCAATTTGGCCTTCCCTTCCAAGTGACCACGAAACTGCACGCTACTCGATATGTCGACGCCGAGGATTCCGATACTGGCTGAGGCAACAAGGGGAGTGCCTTGAAACTGAGGGGATACGACAAAGGGGTTCTTTTTAGCGGTTAACGCGCAAACTTGTGTCTTCTGGGGGTTAAACTGGACTAGATTTAGTCGCCCCCAATCCGAGACTCTGTCCAGTAGAGACTCGACTTCAGACACAAGTTTGTCCCGGCACTCGGAGACGTTTTCCCGAGAAATATTGGCTCGGCCGGTGTAAAGAGCATCACCAGTACTGCTCTTCTGCATAGCAATGAATGTTACGGGTATGCAACATGTCATTGATATGCAGAAGAAACAGCGTTGGCGATAGCACGCAGCCCTGTGGAACACCAGCATTAATAGGCTTGCAATCGGAGCTTGCACCGTCTACAACGACCTTGATGCTCCGATCTGCAAGAAAGCTGGTGAAACAATCGCACAATTTCTTGGGAAGCCCGTAGGAAGGGAGCTTCGAAAGAATCGCTTTGTGCCAAACCCGATCGAAGGCCTTCGCAATGTCCAAACTAACGGCCAATGCCTCCCCCTTGAACTCTACTGCCTCCGCCCATCTGTGAGATAGGTAGACCAGAAGATCACCAGCTGACCGACCACGGCGAAAACCGTATTGGCGGTCACTAATCAGCTGGTGATCTTCAAGGTACCTCATGAGCTGGCAGTTTACAATGGACTCCATTGTTTTGGAGAACAAGGAGGTGATGGCGATTGGCCGGTAGTTGGACGCAGACGATCGCTTGAGGTATTTAAGAGGAAATTTAAAGAGTTTATAAATACGTCAGCGTTTCGTATGGTGAATGCAGAGAACTGAAACCATTTAAACTGGAATAATTTTTATTATAACATTCACTTAATTATGAGTATAGCACCTAAAAATATTCTAGTAATATATAAGTCAATGCCCAAAACAATTTTAAACTCCAATATGTAATCCCATTATTCAAATATTTTGACACGTTCAATGCGCAATGAATTAAATAAGTTTTATGAATACTGAATGATGTTTAAATAAAGGTTTATGTAGTTAACTGGAAGAATTTATTCCCATTGTAAGTTCTTGTAAGAATTGATTGACAGTTAAAATACTCTCTCAAGTGGAGAAACACATCAGCCCTTTAGAAGTCCACTGCTGAACATAGGCCTCCCCCGAGGAATGCCACAAAGCACGGTCCTGAGCCACCTAAAACCATCGACTTCCTGCGTGTCTTTCGAGATCATCACTCCATCTATTGGGGGGTCACCCTTCACTTCGCCTACTGGTACGAGGCTGCCACTTGAGAACCTCTTTCTTCCGTCGGTTGTCGGTTCTTCGAGCTATATAGGCCATTGCCACTTCAGCTTACTAATCCGTTGGGCTATGTCGATCACTCTTGTTCTACTGCGGATATCCCCTTTTCTAAATTTATCACGCAGAGAAACCCCGAACATTTCCCTCTCCATAGCTTGCTAAGCGACCTTGAGCGTCTTTATACGGCCAACAGTGAAGGACCACGTCTCAGTTCCATAAGTCATCACTGGAAACACGCACTGATTGTACAGTCTCGTTTTCAAATTTTGAGGTATAACTTAGAGTTGAATCCGTCGATTGACCTCTCGGTCAAAGTTAGACTTAAATTGAAGTTGTAAGTTCTTCTGCGACAAGTCTTACAGAACTTAGCTCCGACTCCATAGACAGCTTCCACAAACTTGTCATTTATATCGTCCACTTCCATTGCAGTTTTTTAGGCACTGATAACGAGTTTGTTACTCGAGCTGAAAGTTTTCGTGGCTTTGGTGTAAACATGTGTCCAAGCACGAGAGGGACGGAGCGTTGACTTCATTTGTTGCAAAAGCAAACCTTAACGGAATGAAATAAACTTACAATTTCTAGATTACAACAGTTTCTTTGAAAGTTTACGAACGACGCAGGTGCACTGTCAGTACGTTTCACTGTGATGTCGATTGAGGGTAATTTTTTATATTTATTTTGTATCGAAGGGAAAAATAATTTGCATGTGTATCTAATTTTATGGATAGAAATAAATTTATTGGGTTGGATGATATTTGTGTTTTGTGGTTTTGGGATCTGCTGTATGGGTATTTTGTACAATTGTTCTTCGTTGATAAAATACGATTCTATCTATCTAAATCTAGTAATTTAATTATTGAAACTTTCCTTCTCTAATGAAAGAAGATTTATTAACGGAAAACAATGTAAGAAAACAATAACAATATTAATTTTTACAAAGGTATTTGTTACGAGAAAAACCTTTTATTAAGGGTTATTGTTACCTAAATTTTATGATTACTTTGTTAGATATTCATGTCAGGTTTCTGAAAACTTTTAAGAATTTTACTAATTAAATAAAACTAAATTTACGGAATTTATCGCGTTTATTTAACTGATTTTACTTAGTTTTAATTCCCGACGTTTCGGGTGCTTTACAGCGCTCATGACCACGGGGGGAGGGGGGACTGAGATGTTTGACGTCCCAATGTCAAGGTTAGCCCGGCTACCTTCAGTTTTTTTAATATTAATTCTTCGGTCCGATTTACGCAAAACGAGCTTACAGTATCTTGAAGTCTTGCAGTGGTTTGCTTGGGTTTGGATTTAATTTTGTTAATTATAGGATCCCAAGCAGATGGCAGCACCCAACCATCTTCTCTATTGAAATTAGGATTGTTTTTTAATTTCAATAGCCTCGCGTATCATCCTTGGTAGAAATCGGTGTTCTTTTTCGAGGATATGTGGTTTATCAAATCTGATGTAATGGTGGGGACGATATTGAACATGTTCACAGACTGCAGACTTTCCGGAGCGTCGGTGCTTCACGTCAGCTATATGTTCTTTCACGCGGGTTTTTATGGATCTTTTTGTTTGACCAATG
Organism: Parnassius apollo; assembly: GCA_907164705.1. Taxonomy (NCBI): domain Eukaryota; kingdom Metazoa; phylum Arthropoda; class Insecta; order Lepidoptera; family Papilionidae; genus Parnassius; species Parnassius apollo. The sequence continues at coordinate 8,774,863 of CAJQZP010000008.1, forward strand.
TAGGACAGACCACATTCGCAATCTAACTTGTACACTCCTGCATCTTGTAGAGGGATATTACACTTGACGGATGGTAAAAATTGACTAATCTTCGTCGGCGGCTTGTAGTATGTTTTAATGGAAGCTCGCTCCAAGATGTAGCTAACCTTGTCTGTGAGTCCTCTGATATACGGTGGTACAGCAGGCACACGCTCGACTGTGGCCGGCTTCACTCAGTCACTGTGACGTAGGCGTGGGGCCCGAAGCTTGTTGTCTTACAATACTTGCTTGACGTGCTGAAGCTCGGCGGCCAGATATTTTCTGTCACATATCTCTCGTGCTCTCTGAAACAAAGATTTACCCACGGTAGCTGTGAAGGATGATGGTGAGATTCACCATTTAAATATCGGTTGGTATGTGTCTTTTTCCTATACACAGTGTGACCAATAGTGTTATTAGGATTTAGAATGACTAAAACATCTAAGAAATCTAAAGAATTATTTGCCTCTAACTCCATTGTGAAATGTAATTTAGAGTTTATAGAGTTAAGGTGGTCTCAAATGCAGTTACTTTGTCAGATGGTAAAATTGTGAAAGTGTCGTCTACATACTGCTTGTAGAATCTTGGATTTACAGGAACAGTAAGAAGGGCTTTCTCCTCGAAGTCCTCCACGAATGTGTCGGCGACTATGGAAGATACAGGTGAGCCCATCGCCACACCATCTACTTGCTTGTAGAACTCTTCCTTCCACAATAGATAGCCAGATGTGAGGCAGTGTTTGAGTAATACAGCATATTTGGCAGGCATGTTGTTATCTTTTATCTTCATAGTTACAATTGAGATGCGGTCTTCAATAAGTAGGCATGTGAATAGTGACTGAACATCAAAACTGACCATAGTTTCATTTTTAGCGAGATGTAGGTCTTTTATCTCACTAACAAAATGGTATGAATCCTTTGTGTGTGCTCTGGTATGACCTCTCGGTGGTGACAGCATTTTTGCCATGTGTTGTGCCAGCTTATTAGTTGGTGAATCGATCTGGCTCACTATAGGACGTAGTGGGGCGTTTGGTTTGTGTATCTTCGGTAACCCATACAACCTCGGTGGTTTGGTACATAATGGTATTAGCGAATTCATGTCGAGATTTAATTTTTCGGAATATTTCTTTATTAAATTGCCAGTTACTTTAAGCGTGTTAGTTGTGGCGTCTGTTTTGGCCTTTTTGTATGTACTTTCGTCCGATAAAAGCTGTAGTATTTTAAAATTATACTCTGACGTGTCCATTATTACCGTAGCATTTCCTTTATCCTACATCCTTTAAATAGATAAAACGTAGGAGTAAATTTACTGACTTAAAAATTAAAGCTTTTAGTTTGATCTAGAACAGTGAAACTTTCTAAACTTAGAATTGTAATAGCGAACATTATAGGGTTGTCACAATAATAATAAAATAATGCGTAATTTCGCACTATCTTGGTAATTTGAAATATAATTATCATGAAAAAGTCACAATGAAATCTACTTAAATTAAGCTGACATATTTCTGACAAATCGTCTCTAGGCTTATTAAACGTTATACAGAAAATAATAACTGTAGATCCAAGTACCCATTTGAAATATTTTATTTATTTGTGTTTGTCTCATCGATACCGGGTATGCTTAAAGGAACGTAGGTGGAGAGCATTACTACAGTATTAAAATAATCACAACACGATCGCGGTATACCTCCTCAATTCTCAATTTATCACAACTAGCAATAAATCATTCATAAATTTTCATTCATTCATTAATTACAGTCTGTCAAAAGTCTACTGTAGAACATACTTCTTTTCACGTAGATTGCCTCATATGGATAATATTTACTATAGTTCCCTCTCTCAGCGAGTGGATTAGTAACCGCAACTTTTTTATTACTTGTTATTTAAGCTCTACGCATAAATTATACGCAGTATATTTTAATAGTGTTTCTCTTTTTACCTTATTTGAGAAAATTAAATTAGAAAAATTGAGATAAATATATTGACTCAATTTATGGCAAATTGTGGGAAAATTAATGTGAAAGAATTTGACATAAACTCAGAATGGTGGAGAGGAGTAGACAGGAATAAATTGTGTGAAGATCGGAGATTGAGAGAATGAGTATCACTACGGAATTGGAATCTTGCTTTTAGGTAAAGGGGTGAGGAAGAATCATTAAGAACTGAAAACAGAGAGGACAGCATTCGAAAATCTATGCGCTGGCGTATAGTCAACCACTTTAATTGGGAGCTAAATTCTGATACGTGATCGTATTTTTTTAAACGTTACCCCTACGCTAAGACTTTCTCTTGTATCGTGGGGGCAGTTTACAAACATAAATTGTACAAGGACAAACATCCAGACCCGGAACAACTATATGTAGGCCATACAAATACTTGTTCCGTGCGGGATTTGCGCAGGCCAAAGATGAATCGTATGCAGTTGTTAAGTAACCTGTCCAACCTGCTTAGCAGCTCCTGAGAAATATTAGAGATACAAACATCGGCATAGTAATGGAAGAATTAGAGATTGGATGAGTAGAAGCTTAGTTAAAGGAGGCAAAAAGAACTTAAGACGATAGATGGAACGAAGTATGCCTGTGAACCTCCAACTAAGGGTCGGGTCAATAATTAAACCCAGATCCTTGACACTAGTGCGGAAAGGAATTACATAGTTTTCGTAGCGAATGGATGGTAGTTCAGGTATGTTAATTTGTGACACCAATCGACGACTACCAATGATAATAACCTGGCATTTTCTGGGATTTACCGTTATACCAAATCGCTGTGACCAGTATGAAATGCGTTGTAAGTCCTGATTAATAGCTGCAATAGCGGTAGCGATTTCAACCGAGGACTCTTGTGAGTATAACTGAAGATCGTCAGCATAGAGGTGGTGAGAACATTGAAGGTGGGTAGTTAGAAGATTGATAAAAAACGAAAACAAGAGAGGAAAGAGAATGCCGCCTTCGGGTACACCTAGATATAGATTGCACTAGTCGGAAAAACCCTGACCAGCCCGAATAGCTTGCTGGTGACCGCGAAGATAAGAGGAAAACCAGTTCAGTACTGACGAGGAGAAGTTTAGGCGTGAAGTAATTTAAGGAGTAAGTCGTGATCGACAAAATTAAATGCGTTTGAAAAGTCAATAAGGACCAAAACAGTCAAACATGACCTCTCCATGCCCTCTCTAAAATCTTCTGTAACTTGAAGTAACGCTGTAGTGGTACTATGTTCCGGGCGGAAGCCAGATTTATATGTACTAAGGTAGTTGCATTTCGAAATAAAAGAGGTGACTTGTTTGTGTACCAATGATTCAAGGGCTTTGGAAAGAAACGGCAGTATAGAAATAGGTCTAAAATGAGAGGGTAGGGATGGATTGGGTACTTTAGCAAGAGGCAAGATAAAAGCTTTTAGCCATAACTTGGAGAAAATACCAGTAAAGAGGGAGAAATTGATGATGTGAGTCAGAACTGGAGTAATAATATCGTATGTGTAACTAGTATCAGCGTTTTTATTAAGAAAGAAGTTGTAGTTGTTGTTGTTGTAGTCGTTTGTAGTAAGTAGCTATTCTTTTAGAATAAAGGTTATAGACGAGCACCCGATACTCGATACGATAAATACTTATATCTACCCATGATCCCGTAAGCTCCGACAGCTCGCGACAAGTTATACTAAATAAGATTGTCACCCCTAAAGACTAAGATAGAATGCCTCGTTACTAGTAAAAAATGGTCTTTAGTTCTCTACACTTATCTCACAAAACACGACAGCATTAAGACCCTATTTAATGCTGGTATTCTGTAAGAGCGTGGTCCTTTTCCCGGTTGAGTTGATCTATTCGTGGTGCAACTACGTTATAGCTGCAGCCTGACTCAACCACATTAAAAATTGCTACTTTTAATGTATTTAAGTGATAGGAGTGAATTATTACACTAGTCTAATGTTGATTTCTTGAATTAACAGTTCAGAATGTAAGCTTTAATTCTTTTTTATTTGTATCAATATTCTTAGCATTTAATAAATCAATTATTGTTATGTCTCACTCGAAGTTCACGAATTTCAGTCTATGCTCGAGAAAACACATTCATCAAAACTTTTTTTAAAGTGTAAAGGACAAACGAGTACATACTACACCTAACTTTTATGGATGCGATGGCCCATAGATACGTATGTATCATAGATTAAAAATCAACATTCATATGCGTTATTACCTCGACAAATTTCATAGAATGCTTCATTATCATTAAAAAGTCTCCTCCTCTCATCTCTCAAAATACGAAATACTATATCAATAAACTGCTATTTTACGCTGGTAATGTATGAGAGCGTGATTCGTAATTAGTCTAGCCGACTTAATTCGCAGCCTTACCGCACCTGAGAATTTAGGAGTAAAAGAGCAAGATATAAAGACAAAAGATTTAATATTACTACTACCATACGATGAAAAAATAAATCTTTAATAATGTTGCCGCAACTAACTGACTACGAGATAACCTAATCAAATATTTCCAAGTAACAACCTTATGAACTTAAAAATATCTCAGAATTCTTATTGTCCTAAAATTATTTCGATTTTGTTTTTAGTTTGCAGTCGTGGTTACCCAGAGGCTAAGCGCTCTTTGTAAGTTTTACAATACGCGAATAGTCTGGGTTCGATCCCCGTCGGCACTAATGAAATTTTTGATTGTAATTTTTAGTGCTGATTTACCAATTGTTTAAAAAACATCGCGAAGAAACCTGAAATGAAATAAAAAAATATTTTGAATTTATTCGAAGTGCAGTAACGCGCATTGGGTCAGCGCAGTCGACATTTCCTTCAACGGTAACGGTAGAAGTGTCATAAAACCCTCTCAGAAATTAAATATTGGCTGTGCCTAGCAGTGGAACGTTTATAGGCTGTAACTTTAATTCATTTTACTAAGTATGTCTTTATTCGAAGTACTTGCACCGATTCGAAATAACTACGGAAGAATCGTTTTGAACTCCATAAAACTTAATAGAATCAGGTTACTTTACGGAAATCCATAATATTTTATTCGTATATAAACTAGGTAAAACTTAACAGTAACAAAGTCGTTACATACACACATATATCTACACACCTGCATTTATATCACGCAAATACGTGAAGCAATAACGGAATTACAATTAAAACAATTTTGGTCCACCCGATCCCTAAAAAAGTCAAACGCTCAGACCTGTCCAACTACAGGCCGATGGCCAAAAACTCCTTGTTCTGTGAAATAATTGAGTCCATTATAAACTCCTATGAGGTACCTTGAGGATCACCAGCAGATTAGTGACCACCAATACGGTTCTTGTTGTGATCTTCCAGTCCACCTAAATAATAGGTATGCGGAGGCAGTAAAATCCAAGAAGGAGGCATTGGCCTGTTGGCAGTTTGGACATAGCGAAGTCTGGCACAAAGTGATTTTTTTGGAAGCTCCCTTCCAAGCATCAAGCAATCATCAAGGCCGTAGTTGACGGTGCATGCTCTGATTACAAGCCTATTAACGCTGGTGTTCCACAAGGCCGCGTGCTATCACCAACGATGTTTCTACTGCATATCAATGAGATGTTACAACCTGGTCATATTCATTGATATGCGTGCGACATTACTGGTGATGCCTTATTCACCGGCCTTGCAAATAACTCTCGAGAAAACTTCGCCGAATACCGGGACAAGCTTGCGTCTGTAGTCGAGTCTTTGCTGAACAAATTCTCGGATCGGAGACGAATAAATCTAGTCCAGCTCAATCCCCAGAAGGCACAACTTTGGGCTTTTATTGCAAAAAAACCCTTGGTCATAAATTTTCATTTTCAAGGTGGAGTACCTTTTGCTGCCTCAGCTAGCATCGGAATTTTGGGCGTCAAAATATTGAATAGTGTGCAGTTTCGTGTTCACTTGGAAGGGAATACAAAATTGGCCTCTAAAAATATGACGTGCTCAGCAGAGCGAGACAATACTTTATGCCGGCACATCGCTTGCAACTTTATAAAGCGCAAGTTAGGCATCACATGGAATACTGCCTCTGGGTTGGGGCACCCCAGTGCCAGCTCCTTCCCCTTGACCGCATCCAGTGCAGGGCGGTTCAAATCGTCAGTGACCGAGTTATCTCTCATCGGCTTGATTCACTGAAGCTGCTTAGGGATTTTGTATTTCTTTGCGTTTTATATCTCATCTACCACGGAAATTGCTTTTGTAACGTTGCACGTACATGTATGCATAATTATAATTAAACGGTTTATTAAAATCAAATAAACATTTAATAAACTAAATAAAAATAAAATAGAAGTTATTAACAAAAATAATTCTATAATTAACTTAGGTATCCTATTAATAAAACAAATCAGTAAACTAAAAGAACGAATTAAATAATAAATCAAATATTAAAATATTGTATTTCGAACAAACACTCTGACGCTTCGTTACTCTATGCGCTTTGCAACTCTCGCGTCAGAGTTTTACCCGACCGGTATCATTCCACGGCGTCGCGCTCCCGGTCATTCTCCGCCCGAGCGCCCTGGGAGGCGCACACTACCACTGCAGCCGCGTTCACAAGCTCTGCTTTGTGTCCTCGTACGCGCTTGCAAATTTTAATCCCATTTTGGAAAAAGTTTAAAATAATATAATAATTCCGGCACTGTGGCCGTATAGTTTTTCCGTTAATTCTCGTCACCGAGACCTCCGTATCGTCTTGCACCCCGTAAGGGTAAGTGTTGAAACGTTACCTAGTTTTAAGTAGTGAAAGTGTTTTATAGGTAGTGTAATTTGATCATGCCAGGCTGTTTGCTTTTAGCTATTTAATTGCCACCTTATTAGTGTTATTTGCATGTAAGTAATGTATGTAGCCGCTGTGTGCGTTGGCAAAAGTACCGTTACAAAATGGCGTCTCATACATTTCGCACCGCGATCAAATATCGCAAGTCACCATCATGTTTCAACCAATGCACAGCCTAAATTAGTTATCCTGGTACATTTAAACAGTATTTTACACTTGCCGTAATTTTAATTCATGTGTATTTTAATTTGCGCCTCACCGCTATGACGCTTGCCTTCCATTCCGCCTTGTAACTCCGTTCTGATTATGAACACCCGCCAGCTACTCTCTGTGCTCCCATCTACTGCTAGCCTGCGATATACCGGGGGTTCATAATCGGCGGCATTTTATTACCTGGACCTAAATGTGGACGACGTTGTTTCCAGGGTGCAATTTTACGACTACAACCGTGGCGGTCGTCCTTCTTAAGAGGGTCTAGGCCTCCCCCTCGACGCCGACACCGCCACAGCCAGCTGCCCACGGCGCTCCCCGTGAACAGTCCAACCCCCCGGCCCTGCTCGACCACCTCGCGGCCACATAGGGGAGTACCTGACCCTGCCAGTGAAGCCAGACGGGCATTTTTTTTAAATTATCGGCACCACGCCCACGACCTTTTCTTTACCAATATATAATTTTTTTTTATGACTGGTTGTTGCCTTATTTTAAACAACAACCGCCACACTGGCGCCCATAAACGTGGTAAAAAAGGTCTGGTTTCACTGCGTAGGAGTAGTTGGTGTTTGTGTCGTTTTGTGTTTGTGAAACGTTTTTGTTTTTTTGTTTTTTGGTTGCAGCAACTAATGTGTACGAATTTCATTATTGTGTTTGTTTTAGGAATTTTATTGAATTTCAATTGATTTATTTATTTACTTGTATTATTTGAGAGATCATAAACTTTAATCCCTAACTAAGAATTTGTTTAGTTTCGAATAACTTTTCGTAATCACTCTATGCCGTGCACTACCCTATGTTGTTTACGTTCTATCATTGTACAGAGTAGTTAGCGTGCAGAGTGGTCACTGTGTAATCTGTGATAGGGTAAATTTAATATTGTTCCGAGGTATTATTATTCTATTCTGCAGTAGGTTTTTTCTTCTCGTGGTTTTTTTTTCTTCTGTGATATTATTATTATTGAAATTTTATGAATTGTAACTATTCCCTATTGTTGCTGCAGAACTCTAGTTCAGTTGAGTCACGCATGCGTTGGTAGTATTTTAAATTATTCAATCAATTGTTTTTTATTTTAATTCTTAGGCATATTATTATTATCTTGTTGTTGTTTTATTTAATTGTTCGAGTACACATTAGTTGCGTAATTTAATTTTTTGTTGCGCTGCTTCTTTTATTTTGGTGGCAGTTGCTTTATTCTTTTTACTGCTTCTTTTATACGCCAATCGTTTTAGTCAACCAGAACGTTCTTAGTACCTGATATTATAATTGTAACGGAACGGAGTAGATTAAGTCAGTAACGACTCAACACTTACCTCTTTGCGGTTATACGCGGGTTATAATGGCGCACTCGGTTAAATTCCTATCGTTGCAAAAGTCGGAGTTAGAATACGAAGTTGCCATTAGAGGTGCCACCCCGGCTGACACAGTCAGAGAGTTACGCGAGCAGATTGCTAAATTAGGTCCACTCTTTCCTTCGGAGGACATTCTCGAGAGCGTTTTGTCTGTCGGCGATGATTTAAAGGGAGTCAGCGATGCTTTAATTAAGCTAAGAGCATATATCGAGGCGCCTAGCGATGGGAATGCGTTGCTTCGTGCTCGCAACCTCATTAACCACCTCCATCATCGACTCAACCGTATAGTTTGTGATAGCACGACCCAGCAAGGGGTGGTGGATACGTGTGTTTCGGAATACAGGCAACTTTTGGAACGCTATAATGCTATTACTGCTACTGATTCCACCCCTTCTCTGGCATCTAGAGACCCTCAGTCTACTGCTGCTTTACCTCTCAACGTTAACGTAACTTGTGAGCGCGGCGTGGCTAGTGAGTTCACTAAGTTTAAGTTCGACGGCAAATCTTGCGTTCGTGCATTTATCCAGCGCATCAATGAATACAGCCAGTCGAGGAATATACCGGGGGAAAAACTGCTGTCTTACTGCGCTGAGATTTTTACCGGCGATGCCTTGCATTGGTATCGTGCCATTCGGGACCAGGTATCTAATTGGGACGAGTTAGTTTCCCTTCTTAGAGAAGATTTCGACCAGGCCGATTATGATTACAGACTCTTGTCGGAGATTCGGGCCAGAACTCAGGGCGAGTCTGAAAATATAAATATTTACATTTCTATTATGACTGGGCTATTCTCACGTTTGTCCAAGAGCCTTTCTAACGAAGACAAACTTGAGATCATTTTACATAACATCCGCCCATGCTACGCCAGCACCTTAGCTTCTGTCCCGAAGATCTCAGACCTCGACACCTTGCGTTCGCTCTGTCGTAATTACGAGAACATTCAGGCTCGCCTAGTGGGATTCCACGAACCTCCGAAGGTCTCTTCAGGAACACTGGCGCCAGAGTTTGCTTACGCTGGTCAGTCTGCAAGTAGGTTTAATCAAGGCAGCGGCCAAAGTTTCAATAAAAGACCTTACAATAACTTTTACAATAGAAGCAACAATAATTACAATACAGGTAATAAAACTTATACTAAAAATAATAATTATGTGCATGCGGTGCAACAGCAGTACCAAAAGTCTCCTTATTGTCCTAGGTGTCGTAATAACACCCACAACCTTCGTCAATGCAAAGCAAATAGGGATAGAATATTTTGTTTTGTTTGTGGCCAGGAAGGCGTCAAGTCACCAGACTGTCCGAAGTGTGGCAAGGATAAACCGAGCACTTCAAAAAACTGATAGACCAGCAGAATTGTACTGAAGTCCTGCCACCCAAGTTTGACCAAGAGGATTGGCAGAGCTGGCTTAACACTGTTAATGTTTTCTTCAATTCTTATAAAGTTGATACAATTCTGCTGGACAAACCATTGCATGATCCTAGACCTTACGCTTGTGTACAAATCAATGAGTTTAAGCTATTTGGCCTCTTAGATTCAGGCTCAGCTGTGTCCATTTTAGGTGATAAAGCTTATAGGAAGCTAGAGGAACGGGGTTTACAGCTGCATAGGGACAACTTAATTACAGTCACGGCTGCTGGGGGTCAATCTATGACCAGCATTGGCTATATGTTTCTCCCTATAAACTTTGAGAATGAGTACCATATAATTAAGTCATTTGTTGTGCCAGACATCAATATTGATCTCGTGTTGGGGATCGATTTTTGGCGCGAGTTTAACATTTTTCCTAGACATTTCTCAAGCATTACATTTTCTAATGCCGCAGTATTGAATGCTAGCCTTAGTACCGATTCTACCACTTTCATACAAGCGTATGACCACTTAACTGTTTCGGAGAGATCAGTGGCGGATGACATCATTTCTCAATTTAGCGACATTTCCGCCGAACGTCGGGGTTTGGGCGAGACGAGTTTGGTCACTCACCGTATTGATACGGGAGATGCTGAGCCAGTTCGTCAAAGGTACTATAGGTTGTCTCCAGAGAAGCAGCGGATCCTTGCCGAGCAGGTCGACGAGATGCTGGCTCTGGACGTAATTGAGCAGTGCGAAAGTGCTTGGTCATCACCAGTTCTCATTGTTACGAAGAAAAACGGTCAGCCTCGGTTTTGCCTCGACAGCCGCAAGCTCAATTCCATCACGAAGCGCGACGCCTATAGTCTACGCTACATTTCCGAGATCTTGGATAATCTTCGCGATGCTCGCTACTTATCTAGTATCGATTTATCCAAAACCTTTTGGCAGATACCTATAGCACAGGAGGACCGGGACAAGACTGCTTTTATGTGCCTAATCGCGGTACCTATCGTTTTAAGCGCACTGCTTTTGGTTTAACTAACGCCCCGGCTACACAGCAAAGGTTGGTTGATCTGTTATTTAGGGAATTTGACCTCAAAGTCTTTTCATACCTAGACGACATTATTATCGTCTAAAACGACTTCAATTCCCATGTTTCCCTGTTACTTCGGGTTCTTAATAAGCTGAAACAGGCCAACCTCACTGTAAACCTAGAGAAATGTCAATTCTTCCGCAGTCAGCTCAAATACCTGGGTTACGTCGTTGATAGTAGTGGTTTACGTACCGATCCTGAGAAGGTGGAAGCAATCCTCAATTACCCGACACCTACATGTCGTAAGGACGTTAAGCGCTTCCTCGGGACTGCTACTTGGTATCGTCGTTTCGTCCCCAATTTTAGTACCATTGCAGGCCCCTTAAACAAGTTAACTTCGAGTAAGAAGGGTGGACCACCTTTTGTCTGGTCTGCCGAAGCTGATGCTGCCTTCAAGAAACTTAAGGAGTGTTTAGTTTCCGCTCCTGTTCTTTCCTGCCCTGACTACGATAAGCCATTCGAAGTACACACCGATGCCAGCAATTACGGCGTGGGTGCGATGCTGTCGCAGACTATAGATGGTAAGGAGCACCCCGTTGCTTATATGAGCAAGTCGTTGTCAGCAGCAGAGAGGAACTACAGTATAACGGAGCGTGAGACATTAGCTGTCGTCATCGCCCTGGAGCACTGGAGGTGTTACTTGGAGAACGGTAGGCCATTCACTGTCTATACTGATCACAGTGCGTTAAAATGGTTTCTGTCTCTCAGGAACCCTACCGGTAGATTAGCTCGCTGGGGTGTAAGATTGTCCTCATTTCATTTAGAATTCAAGCATCGTAAGGGTGTGGACAATGTGATCCCCGATGCCCTCTCTAGAGCTCTTCCCGTCTCGGCGATTAGTACTTCCGGTTCGAACATGGTGACATCGGATTCTTGGTACAAAAATATTTATAATTCTTGCCTTTCTAAGCCGCAAACTTTCCCGAATTTCATTATCAAGGATGGCAAGTTATTCAGGCGTGCCAAGAATAATCACTCACTTTCATCCGAGTTCTTATGGAAGGAGGTTGTACCTTTTGAGCTACGCGAGCAGGTGATCAACGAGAATCATGCGGAACCCACGGCTGGACATCTCGGCGTTTTTAAAACATACCATCGTATTGCCTTGCGCTACTTTTGGCCTGGTATGCACCAGGACGTGGTGAAGTTCGTTGCCTCCTGCGAGAAGTGCTTGTCTTACGAGACTCAAAATCACCAAACCTTGGAAGAAATGGGCCGCCCGAAGCAGTGTTCTAGGCCATTTCAAATGATTTCAATTGATTTGATGGGCCCCTTGCCTGTCACTAGGAAGCAGAACACTTATATCTTCGTAGTCACATGCTGCTTCTCGAAATATTGCCTAATTTTCCCATTAATAAGTGCTTCTGCCACTACAGTCACGAAGTTACTGGAAGAGTCTGTTTTCCTCATTCATGGTGTCCCTCAGACCATATTTTTGGACAATGGCAGCCAGTTTATTTCAAAGTTCACTGAGTCACTTTTCCATCGTTATAAGGTCCCTAACGTGTTCTTCACGCCAAAGTACACCCCTCAAATTAATTTGGTAGAACGACATAATCGTTCAATTATCACGTGTATCTCAACTTTCGTGGACAACGATCATCGCAGTTGGGATACATATATTCCGAAGGTTCAGTTCGCCCTCAACAATTCGGTGAGTGAGGCGACTGGTTTCACTCCATCCTTCCTGGTGTTCGGCAGGGAGCTCGTTACATGTGGCTCGCATTATTTAGATAACGATTTAGGCGATGAGGTTTTATTCCTTCCCCGTGACATCTACGCGGAAGATTTGGGTTGTCTTAAGGAAGTTTTCGATACTGTAAAGGCCAAATTGTGGCATGCTCATGCTAAAAAACTCAACCCACTATAACCTTCGGCGCAAGCCTATGGAATTTAACATTGGTGACACTGTAATGAAACGCGCATATGTTTTAAGTGATAAGGATAAGTTCTTTAGCAAAAAAACTTGCGCCAAAATTTATTAAATGTCGCGTCATCGGTAAAAAGTCACCCCTAGTTTACATCCTGGCTGACATGTCTGGGAAAGATATTGGCACCTGGCACATCAAGGATTTGAAATTAACAGGACGCAATACTTAGTCATATACGTATACACTTTTTTTTTTAAAGTGTGTACTTCCCCGTGTGGTGTCGGGTTAGAATAGCACCACCCCATTTCTTCCTGTGGGTGTCGTAAAAGTCGACTAAGGGATAGGGTAGTAGTGTGTTGTGGGAGATGGGCTAGCAACCATCACTGCAATATCACAAGATCTCCATGTTACACCTACAAGTACACTTAATTAAGTTGCATGTGTTCTGCTTGTTACTTAGGAATACACTAGCGTTATATTTATATATATACATGGTGCTCGTTTTACCCTGGTCACACTTTCACACCTTTAGCTCTAGGTATTCGTATGGATTCCAGTCTAACCGATGCTGGAACACCTTGCCAAATGACAGGATGCGTCAACTACCCTATTGATGTTCGTTGACGCTGATATAATCGCGTGAAGTATGAGAGATGTTGTATAAAAGGATAATGCGAATACATAACAATTTAGAGCGGATTTTATTAATTAAGAATAATAAAATCCTTATGTAGCGCGCGGGGTACTGTAACGTTGCACGTACATGTATGCATAATTATAATTAAACGGTTTATTAAAATTAAATAAACATTTAATAAACTAAATAAAAATAAAATAGAAGTTATTAACAAAAATAATTCTATAATTAACTTAGGTATCCTATTAATAAAACAAATCAGTAAACTAAAAGAACGAATTAAATAATAAATCAAATATTAAAATATTGTATTTCGAACAAACACTCTGACGCTTCGTTACTCTATGCGCTTTGCAACTCTCGCGTCAGAGTTTTACCTGACCGGTATCATTCCACGGCGTCGCGCTCCCGGTCATTCTCCGCCCGAGCGCCCTGGGAGGCGCACACTACCACTGAAGCCGCGTTCACAAGCTCTGCTTTGTGTCCTCGTACGCGCTTGCAAATTTTAATCCCATTTTGGAAAAGGTTTAAAATAATATAATAATTCCGGCACTGTGGCCGTATAGTTTTTTTCGTTAATTCTCGTCACCGAGACCTCCGTATCGTCTTGCACCCCGTAAGGGTAAGTGTTGAAACGTTACCTAGTTTTAAGTAGTGAAAGTGTTTTATAGGTAGTGTAATTTGATCATGCCAGGCTGTTTGCTTTTAGCTATTTAATTGCCACGTTATTAGTGTTATTTGCATGTAAGTAATGTATGTAGCCGCTGTGTGCGTTGGCAAAAGTACTGTTACAAAATGGCGTCTCATACATTTCGCACCGCGATCAAATATCGCAAGTCACCATCATGTTTCAACCAATGCACAGCCTAAATTAGTTATCCTGGTACATTTAAACAGTATTTTACACTTGCCGTAATTTTAATTCATGTGTATTTTAATTTGCGCCTCACCGCTATGACGCTTGCCTTCCATTCCGCCTTGTAACTCCGTTCTGATTATGAACACCCGCCAGCTACTCTCTGTGCTCCCATCTACTGCTAGCCTGCGATATACCGGGGGTTCATAATCGGCGGCATTTTATTACCTGGACCTAAATGTGGACGACGTTGTTTCCAGGGTGCAATTTTACGACTACAACCGTGGCGGTCGTCCTTCTTAAGAGGGTCTAGGCCTCCCCTCGACGCCGCCACCGCCACAGCCCACGGCGCTCCCCGTGAACAGTCGAACCCCCCCGGCCCTGCTCGACCACCTCGCGGCCACATAGGGGAGTACCTGACCCTGCCAGTGAAGCCAGACGGGCATTTTTTTTAAATTATCGGAACCACGCCCACGACCTTTTCTTTACCAATATATAATTTTTTTTATGACTGTTTGTTGCCTTATTTTATACAACAACCGCCACACTTTGAGGTATTGTTTGGATTAATTCTAGCCGCCAAATTTCAAGAACGCATATCGCGTCAAAATTTACGATACCATCTTCTCCATCTGGATGCTTGGAGGTTCACAATTGTGCGGTTTATTAGGAGTTATTTTCCTCGTACGCTTTTTTTATGGAATTGTTAAACACCAGCGATTTTTCCGGACCGATACGACTTAGGGACCTTCATGAAAAGAGCGTACTCCTTTCTTAAAAGCCGGCAACGCACCTCCAATTCCTCCAAACCAATTCCCGTGGTGCTGCGGTTGTTCATGGGCGGCGGTCGTTACTTACCATCAGGTGAGTTGCATGCCTGTTTACCCCTTCTTCTATAAAAAAGTTGTTGATTCTAACATCAAAAACTGTTATTAATTCAGCCGTAGATTGATTATCAAGAGAATCTACTATCACTATCGACTTTAATACGTCGTTGTTAATCAAAGTTTTCAGATGACCAGAGGGTTCACTTTTCAGGTCAAAAAAAACAAACCAAACAAGTCGAACAAGGCAATAAACAGGTTATGGGTTCGTATGTAGTATTTTCCGTGCCGTGTTGTTTCCACAATCGTACTCATACTCCATAGTTACTCAAATTTTTACGTATCCATAATGACGAAAAAGATTTAAATGCGATGAAACAATAACGCTAATTAATAAACATTATGACTAATTTTGAAAAAAGTGTCATGTCACTCCATGATTTTAAAATAAATAAATTAGAAATTAGAATTCTTAGCCAAACAAAAATTATATATATTTGAAATGCCAAGTAATTCAGTGTTGTAATTTCATAGGTAAAAACCTGTAATTACAAAAAGAAAAGATTCGTTTTTTGTATTTCTTTTTGTAATGGTTAAACCCTAAAACTACTAAACTAATTTTCAAAATTCTTGCATCTTAGAAAAGCGACACTGTCAGTAAACAAAAGTGCACATTTTTAAAATTGAGATCCCTAAGAAAATTTCTATATTTAAACCCAAGTTATCAAAAAAATGTCTGTAAAAGTTATTATTAGCGTGCGTTGTAATAATTGATGGTAAAATAAAATAATGCACCAGCCATTTATAGAACTTATCAATCTACAAAAAATCCGCGATACAATATGTGCAGCTGTTATTTATGTTGCTATAACAGCTTTTGTGTTATTAAATTTAAATAATACACTGATAGAAAAGGAATATGATCACATTTGAACTATGGTGTTAATTCTTATCAAAATAAATAATTTCATAATTAAGATTGTTTGCATATATTATGTAAATTCCTCCTTAAATTATTGGAATGGGATCTTTCCTTTAGACGTTACCATGAATATAAAAATGTTAAACGGGAGGGGGGAGGGGGTTAAAAGGAAATACCGCGGTCACGCCGCGATATTATGTATCCTAATACTAATATAGTACCATCAAATAGAATAAAGAAAGAAATAAATTAGGTCAAATTTTACACAGTTTACATTGTAACAGTATCATGTATAGATGCAATATGTCCCGATATTTAAAATCTGCAACAAAGATAGCTTTGACGACTTTTAAGACTGCAGTGCAGTTGATCCCGCTGGGGATCTATCCACCCATACACCTACCTACCTAAGTGCTGCTTGCTACCGTGCTGTATGCTAACGGACTGTTGGCCTACTATCCTGCCAACAGCCATCATCACCGTCGGACCTGGGTTACCGTCCGCTAGCTGGCTGTCTGCGACCTCAAAAACTTCAACTGGACTTCGGCTCCCTACGGCAGGTCAATGATCCCCTTCCTAAACCTAAACTTGTACGTGGGTTGAAGTAAGATAAATAATAATATATTTAATATAACTATTGACTACTTAAAGAACTCACCTATCTTCTGAACCAACCTAACGACACAGCAGTTGACGTGTGTCAAGTCCGTTGAACTGTGGTAGCTCCGTGAGTGAATCGATCACCTCCTTCCACTCTTTAATTGTTCATAAAATCACTCTCAGAGATCAAAAAATCATGATCGATAAGAGGTAAATAACGGTGGCTAATAGCCTACTTGAAGTAACAATATACCCTGGTCTTAATTAAATCAAAAACAAAAATAAGGGAGACGGCCTGCCTCAACGGAGGTTAGCCATCGGCGTAGGACAGGATAGGATTATAGTGCTCAAGTGTATGCGCAAACACAGGTGTACTCTCAATTCCTAACACTCGTAATCCGATGGGACGGTAAACCGATACGACCGGGAGAGAGATCAGGCGCAGAACCAACGGCTCTACGTGTTTTTCCGAGGCACGGGGGTGAGACACCGCCAACTTCGTAACTCCGGGCAGCTAATGAGAATTTCTTGACAGAAAAACTCAATAATTGATGGTTTGGGATTCGAACCCAGGACCTCACGATCAGCAGTCGCACCACTAAACCAACGAGGCAGTGGTCAGCTTGTAAACTAGTAACAAAGTACCAAGACCAGCGACAGGAAGCAGCGTCAAAAGTGTGTGACATTTCCTTCCTACAAGTCACAAAAGAGTTGAAAATCTTAAAAAAAGTCTGAAAATATAGATTACAAAAACCATGCTAGTAACTTAAATAACACTGGTCGGCATCAAAATAAGAGCAAAAAAAATGTATATATGGAAGTTATTACGTTAGTTACGTTAAATCTAAATATGTAGTTAGATTTCACCTAGCACGTCTAGTTTCGACGCAATAGCATTTTTTGTTTGCACTAGAATTGTTTGCTTATAGTTGCAGGCAGCGGTACTTATGAACGTTGGTATGTACATGTATTTAGTTGTGTCTGTTAGTTGTGTTTTTACTTTGTTTCTTGATGTAGCTTTAAGTTTGTTTACAAATAGTAAACTCACAAGCTAACCTTGTGAGTGTACTTTTTATTACTTTAGTTATTAAGGAAGAGCTTGATATGATGAATACGAGTAATATCATATAATGTGTTGTTACAGATTATTAAGAACTAATAATGCCAAAGAAAGCCAGACAAACATTAGAGCAGAAACGAGAGTGCGATCGATTACAAAAAACAAAGAAAGTATGCAGAAATTAAGGAAGATCCTGAAAGTATTCAGATCTGAAGGCAAAAGAAAGAGCAAGATACCTTAAAAGAAAAGAACAGAAAAAATAAGTAGCGCAAAAGATATGACACCTAGACAAATGAGAGTTCAGAGGAAGAAGTGAAGAGTTAATTCAAAACGTCATTATGAAAGAAAAAAGAAAGAGAAAGCTATTCAACAGCTGTTAATAGATAATTCTCCACCAAATAGTGACAATGAAGTACATCCAGCTGAACAAGATCCTCTCACTCAATCAGCTCTAAGCCTCATACCTAATTCATATCTAAATCGTTTGGATTACGGTAATAGTAATTCTTGTCAAGGGTGCCTAAAGAAAATACTCTTCAGAGCAAGGTTCGCTACCTGCATAAAAAAGAAATAGGCATTTTGAAACATGAAATAGAAAAAACGAAGAAACAGAAAGATGGCAATAGAAAAATGTTATATAGAATAATGTGAAATAAGAAGAAAAATGAAAATATATCGACTGAAGAAAAAGTAGAACAACTAGTAGAAAATTTTAATACACAAAAGCGTGAAGAAATTAAAGAGCCACTAAGGTTTGGTGAAATACTTTCAAGAAGTGTTGGAGAAGGGTATAAGTGCTTGAGGAAAAAGGATAAGAAAGAATTCTCTAATGTAGTTATGACGAAAAAGGAAGTTTAAAAAAATATAAACTCTTGACACAAACAAAAATATTAACAGTAAGAGATAAAAAAAGAAAATAAGACAGCTAAAAATGAAAACTTGAAAAAGCAACTAATTTTGGAGTTTTTGGACGATGAAGAGATGATTAGAATTGCAGCTGATAAAAAAATATATAACTAAAAACCAAATATGGAAGCAGAAAAGATACTTAACGGACACATTGACTAATTTGTACAAAAAAAATTACGCATAATTCGCATGTTGAAGTAACGTATCAAAGATTCTGTAAATATCGCCCATTATGGGTTTATTATACTATTATATTATATATTATATCTGTTATACCCAAAGGAGTCCAGTAGAAATACGTATGCTTGCAAAGTTTATATTAATGTCGATTTGTTGATAAAATGTCTTAATACTAATAAAATACTAAAACAATCTAACAGGACGGGTGTTTTAGAAAGCTTAAGTTGCAACGTCTACGATGAAAATCCCTCATCATCTCTATCCTTTAACTTAACTACTCAATATCATTCCCTTCCTTGACGTTCTCATTACCGTTTCATTACGAAATTTGATATGATAGTAATTTTATTGTTATCTATACAAGGAAGGTAGAAACCACAAAAAGTTGAAGGATTTTATGGATATTAAAGATATTAGGGGAAAAAACGAAGTTATTCGGCAATAAAATTGACATTTACAAATGTCGTGGAATTTGCACGAAATACGCGAAACACCCACAGCGGCAAGTGGACCCCAGCAATGCTAGCTGATTTTTGCTGGGAAATAAATCGAGAAACAGCAGTTAAAATTGAAATAATACTAGTTTTTACGGAATTTATCGCGTATATTTAACTTTTTAATTACCCGACGTTTCGAGAGCTTTACAGCACCCATGGTCACGGGAAGGACTGAGATGTTCAACGTCCAGCTGTCATAGTTAACCGCGGTTACCATAGATTAAAATTTAACTTTTGTTCCGATCTACACAGTATGAACTTATGGTATCATGGAGTCTTGCAGTTGTATGCTTGGGTTGGGATTTAATTTTATTTATTATAGGATCCCAAGCAGATGGTAGCACCCAGCCATCTTCTCTATTGAAATTAGGATGTTTTTTGATTTCAATAGCCTCGCGAATCATCCTTGGAAGGAATCGGTGTTCTTTAGCGAGGATTTGTGGTCTATCAAATCTGATGTAGTGACGGGGGCGATCCTGTACATGTTCACAGACTGCAGACTTATCGGAGCGTCGATTCTTCACATCAGCTATATGTTCTTTGACGCGGGTTTTAATGGATCTTTTAGTTTGTCCTATGTAGGAGAGACCACATTCACAATCAAGCTTGTACACTCCTGCATCTTGCAGAGGGACGTTACACTTAACTGATGGTAAAAACTGACCAATCTTCTTCGGCGGCTTGAAGTATGTTTTGATGGAAGCGCGCTTCAAGATGTAGCCAATCTTGTCAGTGACTCCTCTAACATATGGCAGTACAGCAGGTACACGCTCGACTGTGGCCGGCTTCACTCGTTCTCTGTGACGTAGGCGCGGGACCCGAAGCTTATTGTCATGCAAAACTTGCTTGACCTGTTGGAGCTCGGCAGCCAGGTGTTTACTGTCACAGATCCCTCGTGCTCTCTGAAACAAAGATTTACCCACGGTAGCTAACTATGAAGGATGGTGGTGAGAATCACCGTTTAAATATCTATCTGTATGGGTCTTTTTTTCTATACACAGTATGGCTCAAGGTGTTATCAGGATTCCGAATTACTAACACATCTAGAAAAGCTAAGGAATTGTTTGTCTCTAACTCCATTGTGAACTGAATTATAGAATTTATAGAGTTAAGATGGTCTAAAAATGCAGTAACTTTATCTAAAGGTAGAATTGTGAAAGTGTCGTCTACGTACCGCTTGTAGAAACTTGGATTTATGGGAGAAGTAAGCAGGGCTTTCTCCTCAAAGTCTTCCATGAATATGTCGGCGACAATGGGAGATACAGAAAAAAGACCCATACAGATAGATATTTAAACGGTGATTCTCACCACCATCCTTCACAGTTAGCTACCGTGGGTAAATCTTTGTTTCAGAGAGCACGAGGGATCTGTGACAGTAAACACCTCCGGCTGCCGAGCTCCAACAGGTCAAGCAAGTTTTGCATGACAATGGCTTCGGTCCCCCCGACGAGTGAAGCCGGCCACAGTCGCGCGTGCGTACCTGCTATACTGCCATATGTTAGAGGAGTCACTGACAAGATTGGCCATCTTGAAGCGCGTCCATCAAAACATACTTCAAGCCGCCGAAGAAGATTGGTCAGTTTTTACCATCAGTTAGAAGTGTAACGTCCCTCTACAGCAGGAGGTACAAGCTTGATTGTGAATGTGGTCTCTCCTACATAGGACAAACTAAAAGATCCATTAAAACCCGCGTCAAAGAACATATAGCTGATGTGAAGAATCGACGCTCCGATAAGTCTGCAGTCTGTGAACATGTACAGGATCGCCCCCGTCACTACATCAGATTTGATAGACCACAAATCCTCGCTAAAGAACACCGATTCCTTCCAAGGATGATTCGCGAGGCTATTGAAATCAAAAACATACTAATTTCAATAGAGAAGATGGCTGGGTGCTACCATCTGCTTGGGATCCTATAATAAATAAAATTAAATCCCAACCCAACGCATACAACTGCAAGACTCCATGATACCATGAGTTCATACTGTGTAGATCGGAACAAAAGTTAAATTTTAATCTATGGTAACCGCGGTTAACTATGACAGCTGGACGTTGAACATCTCAGTCCTTCCCGTGACCATGGGTGCTGTAAAAGCTCTCGAAACGTCGGGATAAAAAGTTAAATATACGCGATAAATTCCGTAAAAACTAGTATTATTTCAATGTGTAGTGTTCGCGTAAATATAAGAAATCATTAAGCAGTTAAAATGTATAAAAGAAAGCGATATACCAAATAGTTATCATTTTTATGTTTTTTTATATTTTTTATTTCATATTTTATTTTAATTTGTGTTGTAAAAATCATCAATCAGTGTAAATTTTTTCGTTCTAAAATATAAACATATATTTAATATATATATATATATATATATATATATATATATATATATATATATATATATATATATATATATATATAGTGTGTCCGGTCACGGACTAGCGATATTTTAGGTACTTATAATACAGCTATTTTAATATAAAAATACACTACACAAGGTCTAATCCCCCTCCCCCTCTATTTGGCAGCCATTTTGTCTTTCTCTTGAGATATTCTCTACGCGTTTAGGAAAAAAGTCATATCTCTCAAAGTTTTAGTCCTACTGAGATAAAAATTAACTCATTCGAAGGCCAATAATATTGTTTATCGTTTACATTATCAAAATTTTTGTTGACGTACTTGTAACTTTGAAGAAAAAAAATTTTACTTCAAATAAATATCAAAAAATATGCTAAGCGGCAAATTATTGTAAAATACTGCAAAAACAACCCCGTTTACCCTTCTTATTTTTATACTATATCGACAGATTTTGAGTTACGATACAATGCACAACATAAAGTTTACAGCTGTATCTTTATTACTTTAAAGAATTATTGTTGTTTGAATATAGCATATGCGCAAACACAAAAGGCCTTTGTTAAATGACAACTGGCACTGCTGCCTAGGAGTAATAGTAATCTGAGATTACTTATGATCTTCGATGAAATAGAGATGAATAATGAGAGATCAGAGAATCAGAATCATCATTTATAAGTAGTATAATTTGAGAGCAGGCAGCACAGAACACTATTACTCCTAGGCAGGCAGTGCCAGTTGTCACTTAACAAAGGCCTTTTGTGTTTGGGCATACGCCATGTTCAAACAACAATAATTCTTAAAGTAATAAACATACAGCTGTAAACTTTATGTTTCATTGTATCTTAACTCAAAATCTGTCGATATAGTATAAAAATAAGAAGGGTAAACGGGGTTGTTTTTGCAGTATTTTACAATAATTTGCCGCTTAGCATATTTTTTGAAATTTATTTGAAGAAATAATTTTTTTCTTCAAAGTTACAAGTACGTCAACAAAAATTTGATAATGTAAACGATAAACAATATTATTGGCCTTCGAATGAGTTAATTTTTATCTCAGTAGGACTAAAATTTTGTTTGAGAGATATGACTTTTTTCTAGTAAACGCGTAGAGAATATCTCAGGAAAAACAAAATGGCTGCCAAATAGAGGGGGAGGGGATTAGACCTGTGTGTAGTGTATTTTTATATTAAAATAGCTGTATTATAAGTACCTAAAATATCGCTAGTCCGTGACCGGACACACTATATATATATATATATATATATATATATATATATATATATATATATATATATATATATATCAATACCGATATTTTATTTAAATCTAAATATCTGAAAAGCTAGAGGTGATAGTTGAAATCTTTAAACAGATTTGGACTCAACAAATCAAAGCCAATAGAAATCACATAGTAAACTTTTTTGCTCCCGGATTTTTATTTTTTTTGCCGACCAGTGTTATCAAGGATCTTTCATCATCATTACATACATTTACAAGTCCACTTCTGAACAGCCTAGCTTAACATAAGCCTAGTCTCCTGAGCCACATGCATTCATCTAATAACACCAAATTCATCAACTGTTCTTACAAGTAGGTATATTATCTGCCATAACTAATAAATAGTCGATTAAAACTCACTTTCTTATACAAATGTGTGAATGTCTAGATTTACCTATAAAAGTTAATTTTATATTACAAAGTAAGCTTCTAGTGTGCTTTTTTTTAAATTTGTACGTTCAAGCATTTAATGATAAGTATTTGAATGTATTTAAACCAAAAATGCTAAAAAAAACACTTTGTTTTGATTCATTTGAAGTACTAATCAATACTATAATAACTTTTGTAATATTGACAACTTAAACTCTGTAGAAGATAAAATATTTAGCGATCCATTAATTAAATTTAAACGCCCTATGTATTAGAAGATTAATAATATAAATTAAAGGGTACAGTCTTGTTTAATATAAATATCGCATTTCATTATATCAAAGAAATTTAATCTTTAGAAGTATTAATAAAGTTTTTTAACTATCTTTTATAATATTTCACTTAAATTCACTATTAAATATGTACTAAAGGTATGTAAATCTGTATCTCAATATATTGTAACTGTTATGTTTAAATGATGTCAAAATAAAAGGAATAAATAAAGGCATTAAAGTTTAATTACGTGTATGAGCGTTTTCCATATTTAAATTATCCATATTGCGTACAATAAAAATAGCATATTCTGAGATATTTTTTGCTCTTTAGTTCTTTGTTTGCTTGGAAATAAATAAACAAAGTATCACACAGCAAATTGTCTTAGGGAATTTGATTTTGCTTTGAGTTCATCCTTTATAGAGGGTTTGACTCAAGTGCTGATTTATCACGTTATCAACGGTGAAAGAAAATATCATGAAGAAACCTTAGCATGTTATAGAAATAAGAAAAAATATTTCGATGTTAAGGGAAGTTCGCTAACACGCACTGAGGCATCGCGACGGATATTTTCTTACCCTATAATCCTCTCAGAAATTAGAGAAGGCCTATGCCCAGCAGTAGGATATATAGGTTGTAACTTTAACATTTTTAACACTCATCGCTGCAACTTCTTTTTAAGCTACTGGTTCACGGAGCCGTCAAAAACTAAACCTATTACTTAAATGTCGTAAGCGTCCGAAAATTATTACGTTTTTCATTTTGAAAAGATTTAAATTTGCGCACTGTTACGTTTACATGTGACGTTTTGCAAAAGAGAAATTGATGAGTTATAAGGTTGCGCTAGCCACCGTATATTAGCGAAGTAAGATAATCCACTAGTCCTTGTCAACCCGTACGTATCGTAAGAAGCGACAGAGATAAGATGAAATAAGACATATCCTGTTCTTTAGCATCTTTTTGACAACCACTAAAATTAAAAATTGTGTTTGCTGACATACCTGAGAAGTGTAGTTACTATAATAAAATCCGTGATGCTAAGATTCAATTTATATGAAGCAATCTAAGGGGGAGGATTATGTTCAGCAGTGAACTTTTTAATGGCAGTAATTAATGAATAACAACTACTATCGCTATCACTACAGCCCTTCACAAGTCCACTGCCGAACATAGGCCTCCCCCAAGTAATGCTACAAAGCACGGTCCTGAGCCACCTGCATCCATCGACTTCCTGCATATCTTACCAGGTCGTCACTCCATCTAGTGGAGGGTCGCCCTACACTACGCCTACCGGTACGAGGCTGCCACTCGAGAACCTTTCTTCACCATCGGTTATCGGTTCTTCGAGCTATATGGCCAACCATTTGCCACTTCAGCTTACTGATCCGTTGGGCTAATTCGGTTACTCTGGTTTTAATGCGGATAACCTCATTCCTAAGTCTATCACGCATAGAAACCCTGAGCATAGCCCTCTCCATAGCTTGCTGAGCGACTTTGAGCGTCCTCATATGGCCAGCGGGGAAGGACCAAGTCTTGGTTCCGTAGGTCATCACTGGCAACACGCACCGGTTGTACACTTTAGTTTTCAGGTTTTGAGGTATACCTGACGAGAAGATGTGTCGTAATTTCCCGAACGCTCCCAGCCGAGTTGAATCCGTCGATTGACCTCTCGGTCGAAGTTGGACTTACCTAGTCGGACTATTTGTCCCAGGTACACATACTCGTCAACAACTTCGATCATTAGTGCTCCCAACAACTACCGGCATAGGTGTGACATGAACATTAAACATGATCTTTATTTTACCCATGTTCATCTTAAGACCTATTCATTAGGAGACACCATTGAGGTAATTGAGCATAGTGAATAGGTCCTCCAGCAATTCTGCCATAAGGACTATTTCGTCGGCAAATCGAAGATGAGTGATGTACTCGCCATTAATGTTAATACCGTATCCTTTCCAGTCCAGTAGCTTGAAAACGTCTTCCAATGCAGCAGTGAAGAGTTTCGGGGATATAACGTCACCCTGTCTTCCACCTCTCTTCACTAATCCAACAGATTTCGAACTCTGGTTCTGTACTCGGATATCCATCGTAGCCCTACTGTACAAACCCTTCAGCACTTCGATATGCCGACAGTTAACTTGGGACCGCTGAATAGACTGTAGCACCTTCCAAATTTCGACAGAATCAAAGGCTTTTTCATAGTCTACATACGTCAGGCAAAGTGGCAGATTATACTCTTTGAAAATCTGTACAATTGCAGAAGGGTATGTATGTGGTCTATGGCACTGAAGCCTTTTCGGAAACCGGCGTCTTCGAGAGGCTGGAAGTCGTCGAGTCTGCGTGCGAGACTATTCGTAATGACTCAGTTCGTAGACGCGGCTCAGAAGAGAAATCTGTCTGTAATTCTTCAAGAGAGCGTTGTCGCCTTTCTTAAAGAACAAGACCACCGCACTTCTACTCCACGCCTCCAGAGTAGTGCTACCATGGAGGACGGAATTGAAGAGCTTCTGAAGGAACTCAATTTCCGGTGTTCCACCCGCTTTCAGAAGCTCCGTTGTAATTTATATGCCCTTTCCCAAATTTCCCTACCTTCAGCTCACCGTTCTTTCTTGTGCCCAATTTTGCGTTGAAGTCTCTCATTAACACCGTATAGTGAGTTTTGGAAGAATGCATGGATCTAGAAATATCCTCATACATTTCCTCCACCTCCTCATCGGGATGTTCCGACGTTGGGGCGTAAACCTGTATGACCTTCAGCGAATACCGTTTAGTGATTCTGAGTATAAGGTCCATGAGTATAAACCCTCGTCAATACACTCCCAATCTTTAAAACGTTGTTAACAAGAGACTTGTGGAAGATAAATTCTATACCTCCCTGGGTCAGATGGTCGCCCTTCCGGTGATAGAACAAGTTGCCAGATTCGAAAAATCACTGTGGCCTCCTCCTCTCTTCGGGCCTCGGATAATCCTATAATATTCCAGCGCAACTTGTCTATCTCTTCTTCCAGCTCCAGGATTTTCTCGTCAGTCCTCAGGTTGCGTGCATTAAATGTTGCCAGGTCGGTCCGTCGTAGGTGGCAACCGAACCTACACCGGAGATTCTTAGCAACCCTCGCCCCGCCGTTACCATGGTCGCCACCGTAGCCAGGAATAGCGGGGCCGCCGGGGACTGGGGGCCATCTATGTGTAATAATAAACCCAAAAAATTCTTCATGGGGGGTTATTATATTTGGGGTTTATTTCCATAGTTGCCACGCTTATCGAGCGGATTGGCAACCGCAGTTTTTTTTTGTTGTACAGTTGCTGTTATCAGGAAGATGCTGCTGTCCATCTCATGCCTGTTTCCCTTTGTCGCCTTTTACGACACCCACGGGAAGATATGGGGTAGTGGATATTCTTAACCGCCACTACACGGCTACTACAACAGCAACGCTGAAATCTTAATACGGTTCCAGAACAAACAGTTCGTCTTGATTGCAAAAAAAGATAATAATAGTAAAAAAATAACTCTGTTGTGTTCCGCATGGATAGTGAAGAGAATTGGAGATCTTTTTAATAGCAACGAGGCATTAAAGCAAAAATAATTATATAATTTCTATTAGAATTACTTGTAATCTGTATTGAATGATAGTATTCGTATATGATAAATCTTAGTGGATTATAATATCTTAATTAATATATCAAAATTATATTAATTATTCTGTTCTATTCATTTTAGCACTCCAGGAGTAGTAGATGTAGGTATTGGTCACAGCCCCTGTTCACTTACCATAACGTGAAATTTTTGTTTGTTTGTTACCTTCACGTTTGTATAAAAAAATCAAATAAACCGAAAATACAAATAGAGAACGTGCAACGAAAAATTTTTTTTCCTTTCTAAAGAGTCACAATAATTATCGTCAACCTTATGTCTGTAGGCAAATATTGAAGGTGATGTTAAATTCATTTTCCAGCAAATGATTTTCGATTGGTCTAATTGAAATATGCTGTATCGTGTGGAAGCGTCACCATGAAGTAAGCAAACAGTAGTATACCCAGAATAATCCTTCATCAGATTTGCAGTCAGTCAAGTGAACCTTACAGCGGTCGCACCCTTGTGCCTAACACAGGCAGTCGCGCGCGGTCTGTCGTTCCGCAACTTTAAGGGTCTTGTTTGGGAAAACAAATGAATATTTCTTTTCCCAAACAAGACCTTTAAAAATTAATATTTAGAGATCTTGTACGTGTAAAGTAAAATAAAAACAGTTTACTTATTTGTTATTTTTTTATTTGTACTTAATAGAACCAAGGTCTATAAAAACTCAGAATTTTTGTCTCTGGGTGAAAATCACCATTATAAATAAACAAAACAAAGTAAGCAATTTTCTTTTCTAAACAATGGTTAGTTCGGCAAATGAATGAGTCACCGTTTAAAATTTTTTTGGAATATTATTGCTAAAACCTACAACTTTAGCTTAAGCTTTAAACCTAAAAAAAAAACAAATGTTGCCATCCCAGCTACAAATATTTTTAGATTTTACATTAAAATTGTTTCGGGTAACACGAAAGATAAATCTAATTTAAAGCAATGGATTGCAAATTTGATTTGTGGACAATTTGAATTTTCTTAAATCAAAAGAACAAGTTAGAGTAATTTGCTTCAATATCAATACTATAGGATTTCAACTCCTTTAACGACTTGCTTTAGGTAACGAAATTATTGTTTCAAATCTGTCTAAACTTTATAACCATAATGAGAATAACAAAATACAGAAATGATTCCGTATCTTAGAAATAACATTTTTGTAAAATTGGAACCATGTAGTGGCGTATTAAGAACATCTACTATTTCATATCATCCCGTGGGTGACGTAAGAAGCCACAGAGGGAAGCTAAACCGGCTGAATGTCTGATAACAGCTAAATAAAAAAACTGCGGATAGACTTTTACTGTAACGGTAAATGTTAAACCATAAACGCTACACCGTTTTTTTTTCTACTACACGGTACTATATAATTATTTAACAAGTAATTTTATAAAACTGTGAAAAAAATTAAATATGAGATCAAATTCAAAATTTATCGAGATTGTCAGAAATATCTAATGCTTCTATTATTTATAATTTAACTTTCAATAATATGTGCAAACCGGGTGCAACTTAAAAGAGAGCAACAAGAATATCAGTTAGTTACATTCACATTTTCTTCTCTTATTTTTAGAAGCTTTTCTTTATGTTTTATATGGAACTACTACTGTAGTACAACCCATTTAACCAAAAAAAAAAGTTATTAAGTTCACTTATAAGAATCTTCGAACATATGAACATAAGCATACGCATTGAATATTTATATTATACTTGGTTGCGCGGAAAACCATTCGTATTTATTTATTAGTAGGCTTGCCAAATCGTTTATCCCTTCCAAACGATATCATTCATACCCTCTATCGACACATCGGGGTGGTGCAGAGGGAGGGGAAAGAAGATGATTCTAGAATATCACGTAATCATCGCAACCGAAGGAATAAAAGGCACGCGCGGCCGACGCGCAGCCTCTTCCCGCCGCGCTCGTCGTTGGAAACACACCGCCTAGGATAATAGTGTCCTAAAGAGCTCTTGCCCACGCGCACCGCTAGTATAACCGCTTAGCCTGAAGCAGTCGAGCTCCAGGAAACCCGCCTCACCTCGTGTGAGAAATAGTCGCGCACCGCACTCTCTCCCGACGCGTCACCGGACAAGAAAGGCTGGGGCCCCAGAGAGTCTACCCAGAGTATCTTCCAGAAGTCGCAGCATAGAAGCAACACCCCGGTGAGTGAACATTCCTAATAGTTCCTGCTTGATATAATTGTGTTTAATAGTTAATCCGCTCCAATTTTATTTTCTCCTAATCAAGCAGGATTCCTTTCATAGATTTGGCAAATAATAGTTCGTTTTAGGGAAGAGCGAGTGCATTGTACCGTGTGCTATAGTCGCCATTTATGTAAACGAAGAAGCATTTCGCATATACAGTCCGCTTTGGTTAATATCTCGCGTAATAGGTATAAGGCTCGACCGGGGAATTGGACTTCGGTAGCCTTAGGCTCGTCGCTCCACCAATACTCTTATTTTTTTTAACAAACCGACTCCAAGTGATAACAAATAGAATGTCGTCTAAATCGTTATATTAAAATCTTTATCCCCTTTTTCCTACCCTAAGAGATGAATTTCTTATTTTAATTTATTTCCTCAAATTAATTTAAATTTATTATTATATTTAATAAGAAATAATCATTTAAGTTGGTGTAGCCGTTTCAGAAAAATACACGAACTTCCAGTAAAGAACTTCTAATTTTTTGAACTCGGTTAATGATTTAAGCAAATAACGTGGGTAATAAAGTATAAATAAATTTTCAAGAAAATGTTCCATTTCCCATTTTAATGAAAAAGTAACATATAAAAATAAGGAAAATAAACATAATTATAAAATGATATCTCATAGAGAATTGGAGGATTTCGTTCACAGTGTCTACGTGATGCACACGGAACGTGAGCAGAAATTGAAGCGTCAGTTTAGCATCTTTTATGAATAAATTTCTACATGTATCGTATTATGTATTATAAGGTAACAATAATGTATTACATAAATAAAACAATAAGTTATTTATGATCATATACATATATGGAGAGTGCTACGCTGTAGTTCAGAGGCAGATTATTCTAAAGGCAAACAAGGCACGTGCCTAGGGGTGCGAGCGGAAATTTTCAAACGAAAAAATAATCAACTATCTTCCTACTAATTAACACTTAAAAAAATCATACTTTCTATAGAGATGTAGAGCTTTGAAGCGTCCTTCTGTCTACTTTTTTATAGCATTGGTTGACAAACGGGCACACAGTCAACCTGATGGTAAGTGAATGCTGTGACCCATAGACATCCACATTTATCTTCAACTAAGGATCAAAATGCAAATGCGTAGTCACCCCTGAGGACTAAGATGGAATGCCTCGATTCCAGTAAACAGGTTCGCCGGTACTCTACACTGACCATACGAAAAACTGCTGTGTTTACTTCTCACATCAATTTTTCTCGCACTCTCTCTCTCACAAATTGTGTTTTGGAGTGGCGGAGATCGCATTTTGGATGTATATTCCAAGATCCATCGTCAACGTTGTACGGTTTCAGTCGATAGAAGTCGGACAACCACCCATTTTTTTCTGGGTTAGACTTGTAACCATGAGAAACTACCCACGTAAAATAAAACAGCAGACCAGCTAAATGTCAATTGATGGTAAGTGCCTCTTTAGCCTGTGGTCACCTGGAGACATCTACAAACAATAAGGGCTATGAATGTGTTGAGCGTACCAATGAGAACTAAGATAAAATACCGGTAGAGTTTTAACCCGCATCTGGATGTTTGTTCGTGCGGTATTTATATATGTCTTTTGCTGAAAAGAAGAAAATTCTAGTATGGGGGAGGAATTCTTTTTTAATATATAACTTAACTTATAATAACTGTAGTGCCTATCGAATCTTAGCATGGCTATAAACCATGGTCTTGACAAAACAAATAATATATTGTGTCTCTACCAGACACATTAATTATTAAAATATTATATACAAATATATGTAGATACGTCAGATAAATAGAAATGGAAATATAATTCTACAGGTAAAACATCATTAAGTTAAAGCTGTATACACTTTTATTACACATGTGCTTACGTGCGAAAATTTAACAATGCCTTTTCACATTTTCATTTTACCAATCGTACGACCATTAGCTACAACCTCGTTATTGTGGGAGTCTATAGAAAAGTACTTTTTAGGCTTCTGTTATCAAATAATGAAATCTTATTATTTCGTTTTGCACTTGAGTATGTCACAGCGTAGTACCTACAATTATAACGTTCAATATTTGTTGACAAAATTTATGTTACCACTTGGAAATAAGCTAAACAATGCTCAGAAGGAATAATTTCCTATCATGATCATGTTTTGCATAAAGAAAGCAAGACTTTCCTTTTTTTGGCATAATTACTGAAATAATAACAGTCTGTGTTAACAGCCTATTAAAGGCCACTGCTGAACATAGGCATTGCCTTAGATTGTCTCATAAGGGGATATTTACCATAGTTGCCACGCTAAGCCGGCGGTTTGGCAAACGCAGATTTTTCTTCGTGTTGTTATTAAGAGATGCTTCAGCCCATCTCCTATTTTAATACCCTCTGCCACCTGATAAAATACCCACGGGACGATAGGGGTAGTGGATATTATTACACCGCCACTACACGGTCAAATACATAAACAGATTAATTTAATTGCAAATTTTCTTTCAATAAATTACATTTTTAATTCAATAACCTGTATGTGAAATTTGGTTTTAGTATTTCCGAAAGCCATAAGTTGGCATTTGCAGAAGAAGATACATCAAACCTTACAAAATATCACGTTCCAAAAATCAGTCAACACCTATTTTCTATATATAAATATATATCAAGTGTATTTTGGAGAAGTTTGAATCCTTTTTTAAGAATTATAATGTTATATTTATAATTATATGTTTCGAATTTAAATTTATTAGCTCACCTGTGGGAAGTTATTGTAATGGGTCCGATTTTGCTAATTGGAAATTTTTCTTATCTCCACGTCTCAAGGTCTTTAGAGTAGAATAGTATGGTTTTTAAAAAGATGTCCTTATGTGCACATGTACGTATGTATGTATGAATGTTCGGATTCAATTTTCGCCTCGTGTATCTACAGAACAAAGAGTGATATCGACATGGGATCAGTTTCATTTAACGCATAATTATGTAACTTAGACCTCACTAAATTTTGAGCAAAATCGGTCAAGTCGATTTTTGTGCCGAATGAAAAATTGCATAAAATATTAAAACAACTGATATTTTTTTATTCTTTCCACTGGAAAGTTAGTCGTGTGGACTTTTCGGGTCGCACCCAGATTGCTTTTTTAATGTCAGTGATTATCCCCACCACGGCAGTTCCGCATTCGTAATCGTATAGGTCGTATTTTCTTTCACTGTTATGCACTTTCACACTACTACAGGTATTAAAATACTAAGGCTAGATATTGTATGTAAGCATATAAATAAAAATCATTTCTTGGTAACGGTAAATATTTTCCGTTTTATAAAATAAAAAGAATACCGCAATACTCTATTTATGTGGCAAGTGTCGAACTATAAACTCTTTAATGTGGCATAGAAAGATTTAAAAGGTTGCATTGGATTCTAAAACTAAAAGTTTCAAGCTTAGTCGCGCTAAGAAATATCAACCATAAATATACAAATTTTCATTTTTATTTTTATATACTGGCCTAATTTTCAATAAATTACCTATTGTAGATAGATAACCAAGAAGCTGTAGTAGTTCAGACAATAAGTCATTCGCATTGTAAATTTCAAGGTACGTGAAAAACCAGGGTTCTATCCCCACCGGCATCAATTAGATTATTAATTTCTATTTTAAGGGCTAATTTAGCACATACTGCGGCAAGAAAATTCGTTTTTCCTGCATATCCAAGAAATAAAATATTTAGAAAACAAATGAAGTAAGCCAGCACTCAATGAAGCAGTCTCTTTTTTATAGAATGAGGATGACAGACGAACACAGTCCACTTGATGGTAAGTGGATGCTGTGGCCCATAGATATCTACATTTATGTTCAATTAAAAAACAAAACGCAGATGCGTCGTCACCCCTGAATACTAAGACATAATGTCTCATTTCCAGTAAAAAAATGATCTCCGGTTCTCAAAATATCTCTATCTCTCTCTTCCTATCTCTTTCTCTATCTTACTTTCCCTTTCTCTCTCTCTCTCACTCTCTATTGAAGTGTGGTAGCGATGTTTTCGAAACGTATGATTGTTATTCACCTACCGCCAGTTCATTTGGTGGGTTTTTACATGTTAGAGCCACGCTGCAGCTATATTAGTAGTATAGTTGTAGCATGAATGGATCGTTTTCGATCCACACCAGCTCCAAGGGAATTGCTTATTGCAGTAAAATTGAAACAAACACTTTTCAAGCGTTTTTTTTTTCGGAATTGGCTTTTAGTTTTGACAATCGGTAAATTTTAGGAGGAATATAATTCTGCAAAAACCCATCCCAAAGTCGTCTAAAGTGGGGTCCTAATATTAGTAAATAAAGTAACTTGTTGTTTTTTAAGTTAAAAATATAAAAATAAATAATCGACTATAATCAAAAGAAGGAAGTCTGATAAATTTAAAAAAATCTAAAAGAAAGTTTTAAAATCAGCCAACACGCATTAAAGCAGCGATACGTACAAAAGTTTTATTTTTCAAAATCTTTCTAATACTTACATGTTGACTGTGTAGATTGTTATTTTATTTTATTTTTTAATTTTAAAATACTTGGTATGAACACATTGTAGACAAAATTCGGGCAGAGTTATTAATCACAATTTAATTATCGGATAGTTCATATTAAATATTAATTTATTTTATAGGATAAGTCTTATTTGAGATACATTAAATTAAACATCAGTCTTAATATATATTTGTACATCTCTGTACACATTCTAAATGTATACATTTATGTTTTTATAGAAGAGGGGGCAAACGAACATGCGGCTTACCTGTTGGTAAGTGACTACTGCCACCTATGAACAATTGCAATACCAGGGAATTGCAGGTGAGTTACCGGCCCTTTAAAAAGGCGTAAACTCTTTTCTTGAAGTTCCATAAGTCGTACCGGTCCGGAAAATTTGACGCTGGTAAACGATTCCATAAAGACGTTGTGCGAGTAAGAAAACTCCTAGTAAAATGCACTGTGGTGGACTGCCAAGCATCCAGATGGTGTGGATGGCCGTCAGTTCTCGACCGGGGAGGACCTAATTCTCTTAAATTATCAGCGTGAAACGCTGCTGTTTCGTATGGTGAGTGCAGAAAACCGGTGATAACCTCCTCTAGTTCTCACGGGTGGCAGCACATATGCATTTTGATCCGTAATCTAGGATAGATGTAGATACATAAGGGCAGTAGCGGCCACTTACCATCAGGAGGACTGTGTGCTCGTTTGTTACTTTCATCATATAAAAAAAGGTTATAATGCTTCCACGAACTTGAGCTATGGGTGATTTATTGAATCCAAAGCCAAATCAGCTGCAACGAACTTTGATGGTTCTTGCGAAGATGTGGTAATATTTCACGCTGGGAGAATTGCTAATATTACAAAAAACATAAGTCAAAATCAAAAGTTGTGACTTATAGCAGATATTCCTATATATGGGCCTTTGCGTTTTGGCGAACATCACATGATTTATAAATATTTTTAATTTGACTGCCATGCAAGTTTTCCCATGTTTTTTTTCTGTGCATTCACCGTCTTGAACTTGCAACGTCTGCAACTTGCGCTACCATACGTTAAAGTAGGGACCAACACAGCATTGTGAATGGCCATGGGTGCTTTTTTTATTCATTCTGGCTTTTCAAAATAGAGTGGAGGGCCCCATTTACTCTATTACTTGCGTTCACTCGTCGTTCTATATCCTTATCATATCTCCCATCCTTGCTAAATACGTATCCCAAATATATAAATTTATCTACTTGCTCTGTCAACTCCCTTGGCAAATTAAATTGCAATTTTTTATAGAGTAAGGTGACAAACAAGCACAGAGTCTACCTGATGGGAGTTGGATGCTGTGACCCACAGTCATCAAAATTCGAACTCCATTTGCTTACGAAAATTTCAGATGTGCGCTTTTCCCTTGAAATGCTGAGTTTGTTCAGGAATAAAATTATTTAGTTCCTCTCTTCCCTTTCTATCATGGCAGCCAGTCAGGTGGTAAGTCTTCCTATACTTTTGTTTGCCGATAATCTACGCATTAAAGCTGTTTGAATAGTATGAATGAATGAATGAATGAATATACTTTTATTGTGCACCACAAACAAACATACAGAAAACAAAACAAAAGCAGATTATAATATGTAAGTACAATTTGACGGCCTTATCGCTACATAGCGATCTCTTTCAGGCAACCATGATTTGTAATTCGTAATACCGTACGATTACAATCTTCAAAGCATGAGCTTTCGTTTGTACTATGAGAGCATTATTCATCATCAGGTGGAATAGTCAAGCAATAGTTTATAATAAGTAAAAAAATTAATACGGACCCTATAGCAAATTATATTTATTTTTTACTTAAGGGTGTTTTTTTTCAATCAGTGGATAAAAGTAACTCATATGGTAAAATACAACATAATAATTTTTTTTATAAAACTGAAGTTACAAAGCCTACAGTTCTTTTAACTTGTAATTAAACTGTTCTTCTTTACTTTTCAGATCGGAGCACAGCAGCACACGCACTGAGTTTAAGCAGCAGACACAAGTAAGTGGGTGATATCTACCCAGATAGACTCCAGAGGAGTTCTACTACCTTGGAAAATTTAAAACGAAGAAAATCTGTTTCATGAATAAAACAGTTAAATTGTTTTTCTTTTATGTTGATTGTAAAAATAGTTCTAAGACGATACGTCTGTAATACATTAAGTACATCTAAAAATTTATTTCAGTGTTCGAATTAATTAAACAAGTACTACTCGTTCTAGTATTTAAGCAAATGCGGTTTTAATCCAGAACGGCAAACTTCTGTCAAATGCGACATTGAGATAACTGAAGAAACTTTTATACGTGATAGAGCCATGCTGAAGTTATATTAGTAATATAGTTGTAGCACAAATGGGTAGGCTCGACCTGGGAAGGACCACGCTCTCACAGAATACCAGCGTAAATAGTAGCTTAATGCTGCTGTGTTTCATATGGTGAGTGTAGATACCCTTTTTACCGGAAACGAGGTATTCCATCTTAGTCCTCACGAGTGACAACGCATCTGCATTATGATTTGTAATCGAGGATAGATGTAGATGTCTATGGGTCGCAGCAACCATTTACCATCAAATGGACTGTGTACACGTTTGTCCCCCTAACCTATAAAAAAATTGTTAAATGTTATAAAACTAATCACTTTTCTATTTCTTCACTATTCACTGTTTCTATTTCTTTATTCCATCTATTCAGATGCTTTACAGTTCAGGATACAATGTTATCTTGGTTCTGTAAAATTAAAAATTAGTTTTATTTCAATGTGTACTATTCGTGTTAACATCAGACATTGCCCATGACTAGACTATGAAAAATCTTGGAAAATATTTTATGGTCATTACAATCCTTCACAAGTACACTGCCGAACATTTGCCTCCCCTACAAGAATGCAAGGAGACTTGTACCACGCTGTACCCTGGCTTAGCTTGAAATATGAATCTTCATTCTATTGTGGGAAAACAGAATGTGTCAAAAAAGACAAAAACGTAAATGTAAAATGCTGTGTTATTCTCTACATTAAAGTGCTGTAGTAATGTAGGTAGCGAAATTTGATGTAATAAAAAAACAATAAATTACGCTCATTTTGGATTGTGTAAACGGCGAGTCTGAATGACAATGTAGGGGTTTTCAAAAAGATGTTGTGACCAGGTTTTGGAAAGGAATGCTTAAGGGGCTTAGATACGTAGAAAAAATTAATGTGAAAGGAGTGAAAAATCAAATTTTTGTTGTAAAAGTATGTGGAAGAGTCTATAAGGGACGTCATAGACGGAAGTTTATGACCAAATTGGTAATATATTAAATAAGGGCCAAATTAAAAGTACCCATTAGCGTCGAGCATATCCCTCTTTAGGAAAATGACGTAAAATTTATGTTTTAATATGTTTTTGTGTTAGTAAAAATAACGGTTTTCAATATTAAGGCTTGCTTGAACTAATATAATGCACTATACTAGATAGTGATTTACTGGCATAATACAACATAGTACGAGTTTAATGCTGTTGAAAAAAGGATCATTGATTAATTTAGAAGACGTCTAGCCTGTACGCTCCAAGTGAAGCGACTTTGTGCTCGCAGTAATCAATAGACGTATTAACAGCACGTAACATGCTTAACGCATAAGGCACAAAGGGATTACAGAGGTATAAAGATTATAATCGAGTAAGCTTCAATTTAAATGCTAATTTAAGGAAGAACATATGTGTTAAACTGAGTTTTCTTTAGGCCTGCTTACAAAATACGACGATACGACTTAGAGACCTTCAATATAAGAGCTTACTTCTTTCTAAAAGACTGCCAATGCCGTTGCTTCAATGTGTCGCAGTTTTTCATGGATAGTAATAGTTAGTAACCATTAGCTGAGCCGCATGCACCAAATAGTTAAAAGTATGGTACGAGCAACACTCAGAATATATTTAGGCAAACCAAAAAAAAAAAATATAAAAATATAATTTATTTAGAAACCAAAAGTCAGTTAGTGTAAGCAATTAAGCGCGCGGTTCGAATATTATGTCTTTTAAGTAGATAATTAACTTGTACGTGGTAGAGCTACACTGCACCTGTATTATTGCTGCGGAACAAACGAGTCAGTTGAAATAAGAAAAGATCACGCTTTCACAGAATATAAGCGTAAAATAGCAGCAAAATGCAAGTGAGTGTAGAGAATTGGAAACTCTTTTGCTAGAAAAGAGGTATTCAATCTTAGTCCTTAAGGGTGACATCACATTGGTATTTTGATTCGTAAGCGATGATATACCTATGTATATCCAGGATCCACTTACCACCAGGTGAACTGTCTACATGTATGTCAGCTTTACTTACCTTAAAAAATAAATCGTTTCACCTGTCTATATGTATCTATATATAATAATATATCCATTCATTTTAAATTAATATTAGAAGCAACCAAATCAGTCCCGTAGGATTCGATGCATGAGTGCCAATAACTATTCCACCCCAACTTTCCTTGAATAATCAATATTTGAAAGAAAAAGATAATAAATTGGCAGTAATAGCTTTGGATAGCATCGTAAGAGAATATTTCTCTAGTGTTCAGGAAAAAAACTGAGGAATGCATTTCTATAGACTAATGGCCGTCCTTTTAAACATAATTAAATAACTTTTTACATAATTTTGAATCGATTTTTATATAAATTTCCATATATAAACATTGTAGAATGAGTTAAAACAATTAAAATAGTTAAGTATTATGTTTCTTTAAACCGTAACTTATTGAATCTCTTACATTTTGTATCAAGATTCTAAACGTAGAAGCCAAATTGAAGTCTGCAAACTAATTTCAAGTTCCATTCCAATTTGTAAAATTGGCATTGTTAGTATACTCCTGCCTGTTTCATACGATAAACATGTTTATTTTATAACATTTTGTGTAAGACTTTTCCTTGCTTATAATTTTACTATTATTTGCTACGATTATACTTGGGGATAGGACTCCTCTTATGCCTAGGAGTTCATATGGGTACGTAACACCCTCTTACCTATTTCTGCCGCCAAATAGCAGTACCTGCACTGCTGCTATGTTTCAGTATGAAATGTATAGAGGGCCAGTATTAAAACAGGTTGTGAGAAATTCCATCTTATTCCTCAGAAGTGACAACACATTTGTAGCCTTCCTAGTTTTTTACAGTTGACTACTGATGCTATTGTGTCCATGGACTACAGTAGCCACTCGTTTATGGTGAACGGTGAGTAAACCGCATGGCTGATCCAAAGTTTAACAGTGGTAGAGCCACGCAGCAGCTTTTGCTGTTGCACCTATGGGCCGGCTCAACCCGGGGTGGTACCATGACCTCACAGAAGACCGGCGTGAAGTAGAATCTTTGCTTCTGCATTTTGTCTGGTGAGTGCAGGTGGCCAGAGGCCCAATCCCCCCTCCCCCTTAACATGGTAGCAGAGTTAAATATAACATTACCCCAGAAGGGTACCAGCACCCCCAGTGACGGAGAATCCCTCGCTGAGCATCCACGCCCCATCTCCCCTACTCTTCCTAAGCGTGGGTGCTCATGCTTACCCTCGTATTCTGGGTGCGGGGGGGCAAATTCCGTTTGAGATTAAACCTGCTCGAGGAAAACGGAGCAATAAGTCAAAGGCGCCCTGCCACGCTATCCGTGGATTTCTGCAACATCAGAGGACTTCATTCAAACCTTAACGCTGTCCACTATCACCTGAAACCAGCGAAGCCGGCCTTGCTCTTTCTAAACGAGACACAGGTGTCCTCTCCGGCTGACCCTTCATATCTCTTCTACCTGAGGTATAGAATAGAATACTCTTTTGTGCCGCGGGCTGGAGTTTGCGTGTACGTCAGAAAGA
This sequence comes from Parnassius apollo, assembly GCA_907164705.1. Taxonomy (NCBI): domain Eukaryota; kingdom Metazoa; phylum Arthropoda; class Insecta; order Lepidoptera; family Papilionidae; genus Parnassius; species Parnassius apollo. The sequence goes on from CAJQZP010000008.1 coordinate 8,814,429, forward strand.
AAAACAGACAATACATAACAACCAGACTGCGACCTAAAACGACCACCATGCTGAATGGCTTGGTTCTTATGGGGATTCCACTACATTATTACACACACCTCATATATACACACAGAAACACAGTAACACTTACACATAAACACATACAACACCTAGAGTAAACGTAATTAGTTATATATTCTGTAACCATTAGAGAACAAGCATTTAACACATTGAGACCATTGTGGATTGACCTTTTTCTAGACGACAACGCAAGAGCGGCCGGGGATTGAGCCGCGGCGCTCGCGCATATTCTGTTGTATCAAGTTAGTTACCTGCTGATCGCCTCTGCGACTAGACCCCTGTAACACCTTTGCGTCCGCGGCTAATCACGAACAGTTTATTTGTTAATGCTATCTCTTACTTTCTTGCTTGTGCTATTCTTTTTAACTATTATTGTGCTCGCTTCCCTTCAGACTCTTTATTGTAGTGTGCTTTGTGTCGTGGACTATTAAAAGACTGTGAACGTAAATATAAACTGTTTTCTTCACTGAACATACGACGCCTTACGCCATTCTAACCTACAACTGGTGACCCCTGCAGAAGACGCTACAGGTAAAATGAGTAGTGGTAGTGAATCGCCAGAAACGGCATCAGAACGAAATGTTAACACGCGCCCATGTACAAGGCGCAAGCACAGATCGCACGTCGACGTTACATCGGACGTTAATCGAGTTAGCGTACGTATACCGCCATTTTGGCCAGACGATCCTGAATAATGGTTTGCGCAAATAGAGGGTCAATTCACAATTTTAAACATATTATCGGAAACCACAAAATTTTATTATGTGACGAGTAATTTAGATCCTCAATATTCTAAAGAAGTAAAAGATATTATTGTTTCTCCGCCTTCTAGTAACAAATACGAGAAACTTAAAGACGAACTGATTAAACGCCTGTCAGCATCGCGTGAAAGGAAGATTCAGCAGTTACTTATGCACGAGGAATTGGGAAATCGGAAAGCTTCCCAATTCTTACGACACCTGCATAGCTTGGCAGGTCCCTCGGTACCCGTTACCCATTTATACAGAGCATATGGAGCAGCCGACTCATCACATCCAACGGCAACTAGCTCATTGGAGGTTTTAGCCAATCTAGCAGACAGAGTATATGATATATGATCTTCAACACTTCAAGTCGCAACAACCTCACATACTACATCGACACCTGTTACCAGTACGCAGTCAATGGTGAATGAAATAGCGGAGCTGAAAGCAGCTGTTAAGAACCTTACCATGCAATTGAGCAGACGTTCCATACCACGTGACCGTTCTAGCAGCCGCAATCGCAGACATTCAACTTCCCGATCTGACTCCAGCTACAGAAGATACCCAACCTGTTGGTATCACTCGAAATATGGAGATAAGGCCAACCGGTGCATCAAACCCTGCGATTTCGGAAAGTCGGGAAATGCTCGAAGCAGGCGGTGATGGCGACCGACGACTGCTTAACTTCTTCTAAAAAAAACGGGTCAAAAATAAAAAAAAAAGCCGGCCAGGCCGCCCTCCTCACAGGTTAGCTCCTGACAGGCTTACAATAGCTAAGAAAGAATTTGAGCTGATGCTGAGCAACGGAACGGCGCGTCCTTCTGAGAGTTCCTGGGCATCTCCTTTACATTTGGCTCCCAAAAAAGACAATGGGTGGCGCCCCTGCGGAGACTACAGGCTACTCAACGCACGCACCATACCGGATAAGTACCCAATCAGACATATTCATGATTTTTCGCACAACATATCAGGATGCACCGTATTCTCGACTATCGACCTTTTCAAAGCGTACAACCAGATCCCTATCTTTGAGGATGACATCCAGAAAACGGCAATCACCACACCGTTTAGTTTGTACGAGTCCCATGCATGACCTTTGGGCTCCGGAACTCAGCACAAACGTTCCAAAGGTTTGTAGATGAAATGACTAGAGGACTGGATTTCTGTTACTGTTACTTAGATGACTTCTTAGTATTTTCTGGAAGTGCTACTGAGCACGAACATCACCTCAATATTCTCTTTGGCCGAATGAAGCAGTACGGAGTACTGGTGTACACCTCTAAGTGTATATTTGGTTCATCATAGGTACAGTTTCTGGGGTACAACATCTCAGCTGCAGGCACTAAGCCACTTGAGGCAAAAGTTCAAGCCATTAAAGAATTCCCTAAGCCCCGAACAGTCAAAGCGCTCAGACGTTATTTGGGCATGATTAATTTCTATAGGCGGTTCTTACCAGAAGCCGCAAAAATTCAAGCACCCTTAAACGCTTTATTAACTGGTTCGGTGAAGGCTTCACAAGCTATAGACCTGACAGGCGACACTCCAAGTTAGTTAGTTCCAAGGCCAAGTTAGCTCTGGTAACGGATGCATCAGACTTAGCATTGGGTGCTGTACTACAGCAGTACAAAGATAATGCCTAGCAGCCGTTAGCATTTTTTTCGCGAAAACTTAGCCAATCACAACAGAAGTACTCACCCTACGACCGTGAGTTGCTGGCTATATATGAAGGCATTAAGTATTTTCGCCACATGCTCGAGGCACGCCACTTCACAGTCTATACTGACCATAGGCCTTTATGTTATGCATTCCATGTAATCAAAAGTAACTGTTCGCCGCGTCAGTATAGACATCTAGATTTTGTGTCTCAATTTACAAGCGACATTCAGCACATATCCGGCAAGGATAATATCGTTGCTGATACTCTGTCGCGCGTGGATGAAATACAGCAGCCGGTGGATTTTAAAGAGCTCACTAAATCTCAGTCCACAGATTCTGAGCTATCACAACTTCTAGGCAATGAATCATCACTTCGCATTATTAAAGTTAAAGAGCCCGATAGCAAAGACAAAATTTTTTGCGACATAAGTTTAGGCATACCAAGACTTTTCGTTCTCAAAAGTTTTCGAAAAGCTACTTTTGACAGTCTACATTCTTTAAGTCACCCTGGCGCAAACGCTACTGCTAAGCTAGTAGCACAGCGATTCGTTTGGCCAGGAGTCAGAAAAGACTGCCGAGAATGGTCTCGTACGTGCTTAGCCTGCCAGCGCTCTAAGGTAAACCGCCATGTGTCAGCACCTTTAGGCACATACAATTTACCACGAGCCAGGTTTTCCTATGTGCATATCGATCTTATTGGTCCACTCCCATACTCGAATGATTTCCGCTACCGCTTAACAGCAGTTGACCGTTTCACGAGATGGGCAGAAGTTATCCCCATAGCGGACATTACAGCCGAAACTGTAGCGAAGGTACTCCTATGAGGTTAGATCGCCAGCTTTGGTTGTCCAACTGACATAGTGACGGACCGTGGACGGCAGTTCTAATGCGATTTATTTAATTATCTATCGAAAATAATCGGATTCAAACACCTCAGAACCACAGCTTATCATCCCGCTTCTAATGGCCTAGTGGAAAGATTCCACCGACAGCTGAAGATAGCTATTACATGTCACGCTGATAGCAACTGGATGGAATCTTTACCTCTAGTACTATTGGGCATCAGAAGCGCATTTAAAGCTGATCTGCAGTCTTCCTCAGCAGAACTCGTCTACGGCGAGCCTTTAAGACTCCCAGGCGAATTTTTAGAAAGCACAGTAAGCACCACAACTGACATTACGGATTTTACTGCACGAATTCGTTCAGTTTGTGAGAAACTGCAGCCTCGTCCCGCATCACGGCATAATAAAAATAAAATATTTATATATAAGGATCTCGCTAATTCCAGCCACGTATTCCTAAGGGAAGACCGGCTGAAAAGCACCTTCCATCCTACATATTCCGGTCCACATGAAGTGACCGAAAGAGGTGATAAAGTATTTAAGATTGTAATGTAGGAAAGGTGTCAATGAAGAGAGACGTGTGGTTGGTACTAAAACTTTAATTAGACTGCCTCATTATTCTACCTTAACACTAAAGTATATTAATGTGGGAGCACTACACTGCACCTCTCACCGACAAAAGAATAAAAAAATATGCTATCAATATTTTTTTTATCAATTCTTAAAATAGATCCTTAAGACTTAATCTAAAAAAAGGTTAATATCATTATGAAAACTATAATCATATCCAGCACGCAAAAATGCATAGTCACAGTAGTATAATTGACATAATCAGGCATAATTATGTATAACATAAAATTATCTTTTGATTTTCACGAAAATTTACAATATTGTTTATCGTATCCGTTATTTATTCATATCCTTTAGCTATTCATTACACATGTATGTCATTTCTTTCACGTACAAGGCTCGCGTATATACATGATCAAGAAAATTACCAATATCATTTAATTCACTTCTTTACATTTCAGATCATGTAATTCATTATTTAATTGTACCATAACTTTCACGTACACGGCTCGCGTACATACATGATCAAGATAGTGGACAATATTCCTATACAATTCATAATAAATTATCATTTCCCTCATTAAAACACATTAAAACTTATTCCGCATTTAATCGTGTCCGAACAACCTTAAAAATTAATCGGCTATTAGGTTTTCCAAACCCTTGGATTGTATGTGGATATACTAACCTCCGATAATTTTCTTTATCTTACTCTCGCAATTACCGCACATTATCAATATTTTCATTTATAATCTCCGCAACTTAACCATACATTTAATCACATCTTTTACTTTATATCATAAAATAATCTCGTATAATATTTAGTTACAATGTCAGTCAGGGATTGGAGTTGACCATAGAAAATAGAATATTCCGTGTTCTGTGAGGTTCACAATATGGGAACAACAAATTTTAAATCAATTAGTTGTGTAAAATATTATGTATTTAGGGAGTTTCAAAATTGTATTATCCGAAGAAAATAATTTCATAATCTACTCAAATTAGTACTGTTTTCCAAGAAAATAATAAATTATAATAGTTAAAAGCTTATGATTTAAATATTCAAACAATTTAAAACCGAAAATAAATTATTACATTTCACATTAAGATAAACAGAACAAAGAAGTCAATATTAAGCAACGTAATCATTATAATTAATATAGCAACACACATATAAAAATACAAATTGTAATCCTAACACAGCAAATATTTGGAGACAAGTTTGTTTTAAATTCCAAATTACGTATAAGGCATCGTTTGTAATTACATCAGACTAGGATGACGCGGTGTGATTCACGTCTAATTTTAAGATAACTTTTACAATATTTTATAATTTATGAATGCAAATAAAATGTACCCTAAAAGGATAGTTTTAAACATTTCTTTAATTTACACAGAAGTTTAGAAATAGTTACATTGTTAATATTTATGTTACTTTTACATACATCACAAAATGCATTAGCTTTTTAAAAAAATACTTTTGCTATAAAAAATTGCTTTTTAAAAAAATCACTATAACAGCTATAAACTTCACACAACGATAGATTAATTTATTTAAACATTATAAAGAACAATTTTTAATATTTTAGGTAGGGTATTATATAAATTAATGATTTAATGCCTTTAGAAAAAAAAAAACAATAATAGCAAATCGGTTATAACTCTTTTCAAAATTGTGTACATTTAAATAAAATTTAATAAAATTTACTACATAAAAAACACACACGAAATGTATCATCAGTGAAATTTTAACTACAAAATATGAAAAATTAATTATTAATAAGCAATTGTAAATGTAAATACATAAATATGTAATCTTCATATTATTTCATTCATGTTTTGCAGGACAAAGTAATAAAAATAATATAAAACTATAACTGAATACATAACATTGAATATAAAATCAAGTGCTAGATTATTGATTAATTTATAATTATTGCATTGTGCTTATTTTTTTAGTAATATAAATATTAAAAAAAAGCAATTAAATCGTGTATTATCTGATAAATACTTTCAATTTAATCATATTTTAAATACAGGAAATTTTATACATAACTTTTTTAAAAGCAAAAACAACATTAAAAAATCGCAAATTATTAAAGTTTTAAATGGAATTAAAGGAAATGGAATTAAAAAGTGCGAATTTACCTCTCAAATTCTTTTTTATTCTTTTCGACTCAATTTTTACATCCTTCTGGGTGATGCCCGCTAGAATACAACTACTTCTTTCCCTTTTTAAATTAATATGCCGTATCTTGAAATCCACATTTTATTTTCCTCATTCTTTGTTTACTAATTAATAATATTTATAGTTTGATTGTCTTCATAGTACTATATATATTTCAATTTGAATTTTGAGTTCACTTCTTTAAATTATTATTGTGGCCACTTCTCGTATCAGTTTTTGGTTTTCTTGGCACATCCGGTAGTATGTCAATTCAATAATTGAATTTTTTTCTTTATATTATTTTTTAAATTATTTTCCCATTTTATTTAAAAAAAAATTGCAGACCACGGCCACGCGGTCCACCACTGGCAGGGTCGCTATATAATGTAGGATAGGTGTCAATGAAGAGAGACGTGTGGTTGGTACTAAAACTTTAATTAGACTGCCTCATTATTCTACCTTAACACTAAAGTATATTAATGTGGGAGCACTACACTACAAGATCATCGTTAAAGGTAAACAGATAACAGTTCCTATAGACCGTCTGAAACCGGCCTATATGCTGAACACCGATCCGTCTTGCGACGTCACTCCTGATTGGAGCCCCAAAGTCATGGACGACAGTTTAGAAAACCGGAAAACTGCAAGGTCCGGTAGGCATGTCAGATTTCCTGATTTTTATCGACCGTAGGCACGGCCTCTGAGGGAGGGGGTTGATGTGGGGATTCCACCACATTATTACACACACCTCATATATACACACAGAAACACAGTAACAACACATAAATACATACAACACCTAGAGTAAACGTAATTAATTATATATTCTGTAACCATTAGAGAACAAGCATTTAACACATTGGGACCATTGTGGATCGACCTTTTTCTAGACGACATCGCAAGAGCGGCCGGGGATTGAACCGCGGCGCTCGCGCATATTCTGTTGTATCAAGTTAGTTACCTGCTGATCGCCTCTGTGACTAGACCCCGGTAACACCTTTGCGTCCGCGGCTAATCACGAACAGTTTATTTGTTAATGCTATCTCTTACTTTCTTGCTTGTGCTATTCTTTGTAACTATTATTGTGCTCGTATCCCTTCAGACTGTTTATTGTAGTGTGCTTTGTGTCGTGGACTATTAAAAGACTGTGAACGTAAATATAAACTGTTTTCTTCACTGAACCTACGACACCTTACGCCATTCTGACCTACAGTTCTCGTTTAATCGATTATGCGGGTAGATCTGATTATGACTTTGCTTTGGCATATGGTTTGACACTACTGGTTACCTCGCCTACGCGGATCCCAAATGTGGAAGATCATGTACCTTCCCTGTTGGACCTTCTGCTGACGTCTCATCCACGGAGACCTAATATCCGAACGGATATTAGGTCTCCGTGGATGCTCCACTTGGCTCCTCAGACCATTTCTGGTCCGGAGTACGATGCCACTCACGCTCCCATCGCGGTTGCGTACTGCAGGTTGCCGTGGTGTTTGGCATTATAGTTCAGCCGATTGGGACGGGATGCGATCTGTTTTTGCATCCTACCCTTGAAGGTGAGCTTGCCTCTTGCAAGATGATCCCAGCATTGTTGCTGATTCTGTTGCTGATGTGGTGCTCCAGAGAATGAAACTTTTTATTCTATCATCTATCGGAAGCAGAACCCAGCCTTGGTTTGGTCACTCCAGCAAAATTGAATTACGTCATGAGCAAGAAAGCTAGCAGGTCAGCGAACCAGAATCTTGCTGTGTAGTGGCGGTTGAGAATATCCACTAACCCATATCTTCCCGTGGGTGTCGTAAGAGGCGACAGAGGGACACAGAAAGGAGATAGGCAGCAGCATCTTCCTAATAACAACAATAACATAATTAAAAACTGCGGTTGCCAACCCGCTCGCCAAGCGTGGCAACTATGGCAAATATCCCCCATGAGTAACGACGCAAATAAACTGCCCCCCGTCCCCGACAGCCCCGCTATTCCTGGCTACGGTGGCGCCCATGGTAACGGCGGGGCAGGGGGTGCTAAGAATCTCCGGTGGAGGTTCGGTTGCCACCTACGACGACTCGACCTGGCAACGTATAACGCACGCACCCTGAGGACTGACGAGAAGATACTGGAGCTGGAAGAAGGGGTAGATAAGTTGCGCTGGCATATTTTTGGATTATCTGAGGTCCGAAGAGAGGGGGAGGACACGGTAATCCTCGAGTCCGGCAACTTGTTCTATCACCGGGAGGGCGACCATCTGTCCCATGGAGGTGTCGGATTTATCGTCCACAAGTCTCTCGTCAACAACGTCGTAAAGATTGGGACTGTGTCGACGAGGGTCGCGTACCTGATACTCAGAATCACCAAACGGTATTCGCTGAGGGTCATACAGTTCTACGCACCAACCTCGGCACATCCCGATAAAGAGGTGGAGGAAATGTACGAGGATATTTCCAGAGCCATGCATTCCTCCAAAACCCACTACACGGTGTTGATGGGAGACGTCAATGCAAAACTAGGCACAAGAGAAGACGGTGAGCTGAAGTTAGGGAAATTTGGAGTAGGGAAACGGAACCGTAGGGGCCAGCAGCTGGCTGACTTTATGGAGAAAGAGGGACTCTTTATGATGAACTCTTTCTACCAGAAGCGGCCCGACTGGAAGTGGACCTGGTTGAGCCCCAACGGTTCGACAAAAAATGAGATTGACTTCATTATGACGATCAGACGCCAACTGTTCAGTGATGTCTCAGTGATCACAAGGGTAAAAACCGGCAGCGATCACCGAATGGTTAGAGGCACACTGAACCTAAACGTTAAGTTTGAGAGATCTCGTCTAATGAAGTCAACGCTCCGTCCCCCTCGTGCTCTTATCAAGAATCCCGAGAATTTTCAGCTCGAATTTCGTAACCGCTTTCAGTGCCTAGAAGATTGCAATGCAGTGGACGATATGAATGACAAGCACGTGGGAACTGTCCATGCGGTTGAAGCTAAGTTCTGTAAGACCCGCTGTCGAAAAACATAAAAACTCTCCGATCACACTATTAATCTCATGGTTGTTAGACGGGAGATGAAGCAGCAATCGTCAACAGATTTGACAGCATACAGGCAACTGAACAGACAGATCTACAAATGCATGCGCCGAGACATACGCAACTTTAATACTGCTCGTATTAAAGAAGCGATCGAGCGGAACCAGGGCTCAAAAGTCTTTGCCAGAGATCTGTCTGCCAGAAAGAGCCAACTGTCAAAGCTGAAGACTGAGTGTGGCAGCATCGTTTCCGGGACACCTGAGATTTTGAGTGAGATTGAGAGGTTCTATGTGCAGCTGTACACATAATCGTTGGAGCCACACGCAAGTGTGAGTAATGATCCAAGAGCAAGTCTTACCCGACACTATTCCGATGATATCCCGAACGTCAGTCTGAGCGAGATTAGAATGGCTCTCCAGCACCTTAAAAACGGCAGGGCCCCAGGCGAGGATGGAATTACAGCGGAGCTTCTGAAAGCGGGTGGAACACCGGTACTTGAAGTCCTTCAGAAGCTCTTCATATCTTCCATTCCGTCCTCCATGGTGGCACTACTCCGGAGGCGTGGAGCAGAAGCGCGGTGGTCCTGTTCTTTAAGAAAGGCGACAACGCTCTCTTGAAGAACTACAGACCGATTTCCCTTCTGAGCCGCGTCTACGTGCTGTTTTCGAGAGTCATTACGAACCGTCTCGCACGCAGACTCGACGACTTCCAGCCTCCCGAACAAGCCGGTTTCCGAAAAGGCTTCAGTACCATAGACCACATACATACCCTGCGGCAGATTGTACAGAAGACCGAAGAGTACAATCTGCCACTTTGCCTGGCGTATGTGGACTATGAGAAAGCCTTTGATTCCGTCGAAATTTGGGCGGTGCTACAGTCCCCTCAGCGGTGCCAAGTTGACTGTCGGTATATCGAAGTGCTGAAGTGCTTGTACAGTAGGGCTACGATGGCTATCCGAGTACAGACCAAGAGTTCGAAACCTATCCAACTGCAGAGAGGTGTAAGACAGGGTGATGTTATATCCCCGAAACTCTTCACCGCTGCATTGGAAGACGTTTTCAAGCCACTGGACTGGAATGGATATTGACGATTTGCCGACGATATAGCACTTATGGCAGAATCGCTAGAGGACTTTAGCACTATGCTCAATGACCTCAATGGTGTCTCCCAACGGATAGGTCTTAAGATGAACATGGACAAAACAAAGATCATGTTCAATGTCCATGTCACACCTATGCCGGTAGTTGTGGGGAGCACTATGCTCGAAGTTGTTGACGAGTACGTTTACCTGGGACAAATAGTCCGACTAGGTAAGTCCAACCTCGACCGAGAGGTCAATCGACGGATTCAACTCGTCTGGGCAGCGTTCGGGAAATTACGACACATCTTCTCATCAGGTATACCTCAATCTCTGAAAACTAAAGTGTACAACCAGTGCGTGTTGCTAGTGATGACTTACGGATCAGAGACGTGGTCCTTCACTGCAGGCCGTATGAGGACGCTCAGGGTCGCTCAGC